>OY979702.1:78809167-79231483 GCA_963855925.1 Inga laurina
AAGTAGACGACATTGTTTCACTCTCAAATGGAGATGACATTAACTACACCTGAAACATTAAAAGTAATGTATTAGTTAAAGTGACAAGAGCAACATAGAGAAGTTCATGAACCAGAAACATATCAGCAAATAAACCAGAACAACAGAAGCAATCATTTTGAGAATAAACCAGAAATAGACCAGCAAATGAACCAGAAACAGATCATTCGCTTGTATTTTTTGTTTTCTATATTACCATGAAATTAATATATAGATAATTCAATGAAAAATTATGGATCCTCAATTATTTACAGCATAGACCTGATGAATATTTGAGTTCATTTATTAAAATATATATATATATATATATATATATATATATATATATATAAAAGCAAATGGTTGACCTCTAGCCTTCAACTGCTGTTGAACACAAATTTCACAGGGGAAAAAGCACATGCTGAATTGAAAAGGATATGTCATTAGCACAGTTAAAAATTGAGCACACACCACTCTCCAAATTGGTTTATGCGAATTCCAGAAGCAAAAAGAGAAAACCAACACTATTGGACAGCAAGCATGTGTGGACAAACAAATCAATGCATAGAATGAGGCATCATTTATCATATAAAAGAAATAAATCCTTAAGATATTCACCAGCATTTACCATCTTAGCGTCTACAAGGCATGATGATGTGCAATAATTTTCTTGAATATCCCCAATTGATATATTTTAATTTTAGTCAAATGACTCAAGGAGCAGATAAAAAATGGAAAATAAAACATATTTAGTGCAACAAACAGTTTATTCAGCCATCACATTTTGATAACAGCACCATATCCAAGAAAACTAGAGAATAAAAGGCATTTCTAATAGCTTCCCCAGGGCTCAAAAGTTCTTCTAGGCAAACAAGCCAAAATTGCATAAATTAATCCAAAATACATTACAAAATACAACATAAGACATCAATCAAAGGATGGCAACTACCCGCAAATCATCAAATCTTCAACACAATTTCTTCTTCTTGTTCCAACACCTTGAAAAAAAAATAAAGGAAGTGCAGAAAAACACAATTTAACAAGTAACATCTAAAAAAAATCAGATGAAGTGCAGAAAAAATAATCAATCCAAGAGTTGTTTAAAAAACCCAGATGAATCATATGAATCCGAGCCACATGCGTTTCAGGCAACAAACTTCCAATTCCAAGATCAAACTTCCATTAAACTTTCAATTATTACACAGCTATTCTTCACAAGCCATTTTAAAAGAAAGAAAATCCCAGATGAGAATCGTTTCTAACATTCTCTAGACAAGGAAAACCCAGATGAGAAAGTTTGGGGATTTAACTTTTTTCTTTCTTTTTTTCACAGATCGAGCTTTAGGGTTTGGGGATTTACAGGAAGAGAAAAGAGACAACCCAGATGAGAAAGTTTGGGGTTTGGGGATTCACAAGAAAAGAGAGACATACCTGCGGCAACCAGTGTGTGAGAGTCCGGCCAATCGACCAAGATCCACAAGTGACGAGATGAGAGGAGGAGACCGAAGAGTGGGCCACGAGACGACGAGTGACAGGGTTGAGAGAGAGAGAGGAGAGCAGCTGGATGCCGTCCGTTGAGGAGGAGAGTTCGAGAATCATGGCTAGAGAGATTCAAGAGGAGAGTGATCGATGCTGATGAGCGAGCGTGGAACTGGAGAGGGAAGAGTAGGGAAACAACGGCGGTGGATTTGAGGGGAACTAGAGAGGAGACGCGTCACAGTGGAGTGGAACGGAGCTATGGTGGGAGTCGTGGCCGTGGAAGTATCGACGCCGACGCCGACGCCGACGCCCGACGACCGACGGACCCAAAGTCTGAACGAATGAGAATGAGAGAATTTGATTTTGGAATTAGGTTAGGGAATTAGGGGAGGCGGTGAGTGGCAGAAGCGTAATAATGGAGGTTCCCCAAATTTTTTTTTTTTTTTAAAAAAAAGAGCTTAACAGGCTCAGGCCGGCCTGATAGGCCTCACAGGCCTGACAGTAGGCCTTGGCCTGGCCTGTTAAGACAAACAGGCTTTTAAATCAGCCTGAGCCTAGCCTTTTAGCCTGACAGGCCAGGCCTGATCAGCCTCTAACAGGCCAGGCCGCAGGCCCCTGTCAGGCCGCCTGGCCTGTTTCCACCCCTAGGTGCGATGATGTATGAGAAGACTCAGAAGAGTGGACGGTTGGAGCTTACTAAGAAGATTAGCTACCTCTGTTTTGTGAATTACTCTATTTTGTGTTTGAGCAAAAAAAAAAAATTTACTCTGTTTTGTGATAACAGAATGCATCTTGCAGAGTCATGAATGGCAACTTGATGCATTTTAAAAAAAATAAACAAATATTAACCAACTTAATACATTTTTCGTTTTGCTTCTATCTTAATTCTTACATTTTTAGTTTAGCATCGATCAATGATGCAGAAAAATCGGACTGACATGGTTAGGGATGGAGCCACCACAATAAAGATAAAAAAAGAAAATTTCCAAAAAAAGGTCATAAATATAATATAAATATTAGGTATTACCATTCTCTTTCTATTAATAGAAACTTATTATTAAATAATGCCAAAAATAAACTAATAAAATATATGAACAATGGGAAGGGCGCATAGTGTATACATAAATACATAAAATAAAAAGGATGGAAAAGGAGCCAAGAGGGGATAGATGTGGGGCCAAATCATAAACAATATATGAAGCGGGTGCAGAAATCCACTTTAAATATTCTTTAATAAATAAAAAATTTTGATAAATTGGGCCATTTTAAACATTTATTACAAAAACAAAAAAAAAAGTTCAAATGGTATTAGGCATTCTTAATGATATAGCCTAAAATTTGACACCCATTATATTGTTTGGAAAATAATAAATCCATACTTATGACATTAGAAGCCAGAGGTTTAGAATACAATATATTGTGCAATAAAGGCATAGGTCAGCATTCTAATCCACATAATGAAGACATAACCATACAACTTGCATAAAAGCAACAAGTTCTGATGGCCTGCTTTCATTATTTTCCATTCGGGGCTGCTATATTAAGAATTCATTTGTAATTCAAACCCTCGAGGTTGTTGGAGGTAATTATATTCGAGGTACTGTCAGGCACTAAATATGGACACCTCTTCCTATGAGGATTCAAATTTTAGTTCGTCACATTATGAGGGACTAACTCCTTCTACTACATCCACCTCAGTTAGTTGTGTGCTAGTTAAACCCTACGGAGAGTGCTGTGTAAACTGTTTGTGATCTGGGCCAAGCTTTTTAATGGACAGTTGTTAGGCCCTGTTTTATTGTTGGTGGTCATTGTATTATCCTCAATGTTATGAGACCCGGACCGGACCGGCCGGTCCGGCCCGGGACCCGGCGAACCGGCCGGGAAACTGGTCCGGTTCCCGGTCCGGTCCGGGTCACTTATTAAAAAAAAAATTTATTTTTTCCTTTAGAATTTCATACTATAAGTCTAAAATTTTCAATTTCTCACCGGTTTGGTCCCGGTTTAGCTCCGGTTTGGTCCCGGTTTGACCCACTGACCCTTAACCCAGTACCCCGACCGGTTCAATACCCGGTCCGGGTTTTAATACCTTGATTATCCTTTCTTTCAGGGAGAATTATGTTGAAGAACCAATATATAAAAATATTTAGGTTAAAATACCTTAAAAATTGAAATTATTACGAAGGACCAAAGCAATAAAACACACCATCAAAAGGACTCAGGTAGCCTCATTGCTAAATAAACTAACATGTGATTTTACCTTGTGAGTAATATGAGTTACTCCCTTGCTCTCTATATATAAGACCTTTTTTTTTTAATAAATTTATCTCTAAATATAAGAAATTTTTTGAATTTGTCTCAATGATAAATACCAATGTTTTTGAAATCGGACTGGACCAAACGGTTCGACCGCCGACCAAAGAAGTAGGTGGCTCGAGTCACCCCTGAAAACCGCTTTTCATGATAGCCCGTTTTGAGCCAGTGTAAATCCGTCTTTGAGCCAGAAACCGAAGTTAATCCGAGAGTCGGAACGGTCCTGAAGAAACCCTCCGGTCTGGGTTTAATGAAATTTTCAATGGCTTCACTGGTGACAACTCTTTATCCCGACACCTATGACGAGCAGCTCTCTTTTTATAGACATTATTACATGCCTATGGCTGCCTCCTGCCACGATAATGTTAGATATAAACCAGTCTTTTGTATGAAGAAGAAGAAGAAGAAGAAGAAGAAGAAGAAGAAGAAGAAATAGAGGTCACTGGAGTCGAGAACGAAGAGGAAAGATGATGGATGAAGAAGAACACTTAAGAGGATGAAAGAGAAATGATATAATATCAATATATAAATTTTATATTTACCTTGCGTGTTTGAATTGTTCAACTTTTCAGAACTTGAAAACCGTGTCTTGACTCTTGGAGACATGTGATTTTACAGCACGTTACTTTCTCTCTTTTGGCAGAAGATTTAAACCCCTTTTCTATTCTTATAGTTTTACTATAACATTTCTAACTTTAAATTCTGACATGTACGAATGTACCACTATAGATTATTTAAAATGCTAAGTTTTTTTGTTTTTAATTTCATTCCATTTTTTATTTTAATTAAATTTTATATATTAAGGGGAGATAATTAACTCAATAATTATGAGGTAAATTTATAACTATACCCTCATTTATAAATAAATATTTTTCAACTCTTTATTCTCTATCTATCTTTAAATTATTTTTTCATTTGTACAATAAATAGGGATAAAATTGTCACAATCTCATTTATTACACTGAAAACTTGACTTATAAATAGGACCAATTTTTTTTATCAAAAAAAAACTTATAAATTGGACTAGAGTGGTATGGTTAAAATGTCTTTCAAGAAACTCATGCTTAGATCAATCAAGAGCCACTAATATTTGACAAATCATGAAATCATTATTGTTAATGCATTTTGTAAGGTTGATGATTATTGATTTAATATTCTTCCTTAAATGGTATTTTGTGACTTTATTAACTTCATATAAATTAGACTGAAGATTAATTGTAATATATAATATATATTATTTTTAAATTTAATTATTACGTGACCGGTCCGACCGAACGGCTCAACTGTTCCAACCGGTTGAATCATGACCCGCTGACCTTTCCGACTTGATGTCCGGTCCAGCTTTTAAAACATTGATAAATACACTCTTTCTCATTTTACCCTCAATTAATTGTGATACTACTTACATTCTCTTTCATTATGTTCTCATTATTACTCTTTCTCTTATCCATTCATAAATAGGGTATTTTTTAAAAAAAAAAATTAAATTTATTATATAATTATTACATTTAATTATTTTTAACTGTTTTTTAGAATCTCACTGTTTAATTAAAAAAGCCTTATAGATAAAGATATAATGAATGAATTTTAGAAACCTCTCAAGTGAATGTTTTCATTGATTTTTTAATATTTTTTTTATTTAATATTTCTATCATTACATTAAGTTTTAATAATTAAAATTTAATATTTTTATTATCTAATTAATGACAGAGACATTAATTAAATAAAAGTAACTGGAAAGTGACGGACGGAGATATCTCCAAAATATTTAAATATCTCCTCTACTTCCCCTACAATAAAATCTTCATTTTGAATCTTATCAAAAAAAAAATTTTCTGGAATTCAATTTCTTTCTCAATCCTAAAAGATTTTATCGCTTCGTTTCTTCTTCTGTATCTTCGTTGTTGACCACACTGAAATAGGAAAAAAAAAAAAAAAAAATTCTTTAAACCCCTCTTCAGCCTTTAGTTCTCCAGAAAAGTTGTTTAGCGTCTATCAAAGACCCATAAAGTAAGAGATGTTGCTGGTCTAACAACAGATATATACTTTTATATATATAACACATGGAGAAACAGAGGTTTACCTCTGTTGTGTATCTAAAAAACAAAGGTTTATATATGTATTTATATATGTGTGTGTTCTCTAAGCTTTGACGTTAAATATTATAGCAGTGGGAGAAGCACAAAATATTGGAGCCGCGTAGTACGAAATAGAAACGATAGCTGAAGTAGTGTTCTCTTCCAAGAGTGTGTACATGGGCTGGTCGAATTAGATGGACCCGATGCCGCAAAATCGGATCATCTGACCAGGCTACACGTTAGTCAACGTCTCAATCATTTACTTAAATCAAGTTGGAAAATGGGGAAAAGGGAGAGAGAGACGCAAATGAAAAATGAGAGAAAGACAAATACATCCATTGACAGCCGGCAGTTCTTATCGATTCATTTGAATCCCCCAAATCTGTTCTCCTTCTGTGCCACCATGGAAGCTCCAGAAATTCCGTCGCTGAGAGTAGCAAATTGTGTTATTGCTTGTATTGTTATCGTTGGGATAGTGATAGTGATCGGAAAAGTGGTGAATTGGTTGTGGCTGAGACGGAAACGACTTGAGAGATGTCTAAGAAGACAGAATCTCAATGGGAACTCATATAGATTTGTGTTCGGAGACTTGAAGGAGATGGGTCACATGATTCAAGAAGCCCAATCTAAGCCCATCAACCTAGACGACAACATCATTCCTTGTATCCTTCCTTTTCATCAGCAAATGATTCAAAACTATGGTATGCCCCTTCCTATGTTATCCTCAACTTATATGCTTTATGCTCTGCTCTGTATTGTTCGGTGCATTAATTGAAAGATTTGATACATAGTGAGAATCACTTTCATGGGGCCTTGAATCTCTACATCGCAGGCAAGAATTCCTTTATGTGGTTTGGTCCAACTCCAGCGGTGACAATTGCAAACCCAGAAGACATAAAGGAGGTTTTCAACAACATTTCTGTATCTGAAAAGGTGAAAATCAATCCACTGGCTAAACTTTTGATTACGGGACTGACAGAATACAATGGTGAAAAATGGATGAAAGACAGAAGAATTATGAACTACGCCTTTCATTTGGAGAAGTCAAAGGTATATTTTCTTTCTTTTTTTTTTTTTTTTTTTTGCATGTGTTAATTATCATAATTAAGAGTGGTTTATACGTTTTCCTAATTTCATTGTTTAATTTGGGGCAGCTGATGTTGCCAGCATTTTATGAGAGTTGTAATGAAATGGTAAATAAATGGATGGGATTAGTGAATGAAAATGAAAGTGGTTGCTGCGAGATAGATGTGTGGCCTTCCTTTCAAACTATGACTAGTGATGTTATTTCTCAAACTGCTTTTGGAGGTAGTGATGAAGAAAGCCGATGAATATTCCAACTTCAAGCCGAACAAATTCTTCTCACCCTCAATGTTATTCGTTCTGTTTACATCCCTGGCTGGAGGTAATTAGGTTGAGAATCATCATCGTTAAAGTCCTATTGGGTATAAATTCCTAGTCAGATAGATATGTTAAAAGGAACAATTATATGATCACTTTGATTGTATCTTGCTTGTGTATGTTTAGATTTGTACCAACTAAGTTGAACAGGAGATTGAAAGAAATACAAGCGTTGGTGAGAGGAATCCTTCACAAAAGAGAGAAGGCCAGGAAAGCAGAACAAGCCCGCCCCAAATGATGATCTATTAGGTATACTCTTGGAATCCAATCGTAGAGAAATCAAAGAGGATGGCAACAAGGACATGGGAATGAGGATTGCTGATATCATAAAGGAATGCAACTTGTCCTACATAGCTGGACAAGAGACAACCTTTGTTCTCCTTAATTGGACAATTGTGTTACTATGCAAGTATCCCAACTAGCAATCTCAAACAAGAGAAGAAGTGTTACAAGTATTTGGCACTACAACACCTGATTATGATGACTTAAATCGCCTCAATTAGTTGTAGAACAATTATTTTTATTATTAAAAGTAAATATATGAGTTTCTTCTAATTTGAACTAGCCTTCCCCATGCTAATTTTGCATGAAATCCTAATAGATTGTAATAAGGAACAATTATTTATATATTTACTTTCATAACTTCTGGTTTGTGTTTGGACAGATTTGTTCCAACTAAGTTGAACAGGAGATTGAAAGAAACAGGGAAAGAAATACCAGCTTTGGTGGGGGTAATCATTCACAAAAGGAAGAAGGCCAGGGAAGAAGGAGGGACTCCAAGTGATGATCTATTAGGTATACTTTTGGAATCTAACCGCAGAGAAATCAAAGACAATGGAAACAATAAAAATATGGGAATGAGCATTGACGATGTCATAGATGAATGTAAATTGTTCTACTTAGCAAGACAAGAGACAACCTCTGTTCTCCTTAATTGGACAATTGTGTTACTCTGCAAGTATCCCAATTGGCAATCTCAAGCAAGAGAAGAAGTTTTTCAAGTATTCGGCACTCAAATGCCTGATTATGATGGCTTAAATTGTCTTAAAATTGTAAGATTATATATATAAGTATAATGTTTTGGTGTTGTTTATTTAATTATATTTTTGGTTGATTTAATGTCATTCTTCTTCAGTAAAAGCATCATTAATATTTTTCTTCACAATTGGTTTTATGTGTATGTGATAGGTAAGTATGATATTGTATGAGGCTCTTAGGTTGTACCCTCCAGTTCCTTTGATGATGAGGGCTGTATCAAAAGATACAAGACTTGGGAATCTGAGTTTACCAACCGGAACTCTAGTTGGACTTCCAATAATTCTAGTACAAAAGGATCCTCAATTGTGGGAAGAAGATGCAAAGGAGTTCAATCCACAAAGATTCTTTGAAGGAGTATCAAAAGCAACCAAGGGCCAAAGTTCATATTTTCCATTTGCTTGGGGTCTATAAGGATATGCCTTGGCCAAAACTTTGCTTTGCTTGAAGCAAAAATGGCTTTGTCCTTATTTCTTCAAAACTTCTCTTTTGCGCTTTCTCCATCTTATGTTCATGCTCCTTTCTCTATTTTAACCCTTCACCCTCAGTATGGAACCCGTATCATTTTACAAAAGCTCTAGAATTATTATACTACGTTCCCTCATGAAGGGAATATGATTTTATGCATTTTTATGTATATGTGTGTTAAAGAGTGGGTAGGCAATAAAATACAATGATCAGGTAATACAATTAATGTAAGCCGATCATATCTAGTGGTTGAGGTTTGTTGTTATTATAGTTGTTGTTGTATTCGCATCAAACTCATGAAAACTATGCATGAATGCTTAATAATTATTGAATGATTATCTTCGATTCAAATTATACAAAGTTATATATATATATATATATATATATATATATATATATATATATATATATATATATATATATATATATATATATATATATTCTTCTAGATGTCTCAATTAGTGAGTTCTAAATTTTAATGTAGCAGAAAATCTTGTGTTTCTTAACGCAATTTACTAAAGGTAATTATAGTTATTCTATAGTCCCTTTGCGATCAATTGAAAATTTTGGTTAAGATCACGTTTAGTTTTGACAAAATGGTAGCGTCAAGTTTTGGTGTGATGGATCAATCGGAAGAGCATATGATAGAAGCTTAGTAAGAAGATTCAGAGACCTGGTCAGAAGGTTGGACATAATCATCCTAGCTTACTACATACCTATTGATATTTTCTCGCTTACAAAATGCTTGGTAATCTATAAATATTTTAAATTCATACAGACCTTTCATCCATATAATTAGGTAATATATATATATATATATATATATATATATATATATATAACATATAAAAGAAATGCGTAGATACTGAGGGGAAAGAACAAGAAAAGATAAAGAAAAGGGGCCGGCAAGGAATCTTTCCGGCGAAAGTCACGATGGAAAGTTCATTTTCTCATAAAATATTCCAAATCTGTCCCTTTGGCTCACCATTTTATGTTTGTCATTTTTCGACATGACTTTTCTCTATACCTTATATTCTAATGACTCTGGTGGATGTGGAGCAACTAATAAACGCCAAGGACATATGATTGATTCTAACTCTTAGTGTCAAATAATCAAGTTTCATGAATCTGGACCGGGTACTGAATCGATCAGGATACTGGGTTAAGGGTCATTGGGTCAAATCGAGGCTAAACCGAGATCAAATCAAAGAAAAATTGAATATTTTAGGCTTATTAATATGAAATTCTAAAAACAAATTAATTTTTTTTAAAACAAATAGTGACCCTGACCGATTGCCGAACTGGAGACATTTACCAGCTGGTTCATCGGTTTTCCGACTGGACCGGCTAGTCCGATCCAAGTTCATGAACAATGCAAATAATAAACAAGTCATTGCCACAACTCATTTTGAGTTTTGGAATACCTACATATAAGTACCAATTAAATATGCATAACGTACCAATACAGCTGACCATGAAATGTTCCACGAATCTACATTTAAGAAAAAAAGGAAAATTAATCTTTTGGTCCATATAGTTTTGACTGAATTATAACTCAATTCCTACATATTGACTCAGTGTAACTCAATCCATATACTTTTGATTCAGTCGTAACTTAGTCCCTGAACTTTAAATCACTGCAACTTAGTCCCTATAGTTTTTTACCATTTTATAATTTAATCATTATGTTATAGAATAAATGTGGGTGACTATATTATAAAATGGTTAAAACTATAGGGACTGAGTTATAGTGTGTAACACCCTTATTTTTATTTCTAGGACGTAGTTATAACTAAAAAATAATTGTTTATGGAAAATATATTTAGCAGGTAATTATTGAAAAGAAAAAAGGGTTTGGTTAAAAAAACTATATTATCTAAAAAAAACTAAAGGGCATGTGGCCCTTTAGTTAAAGTCGGTGGGGGGTAATAGTAATGCCCCACCCCCACGACTTTAATTCATTCCTTCACCATTTTTTTTCATTTACAAGACCGGACGGAGGTGCGATTCTGTCTCCAACACTACTTTAAAAACATATTCTAAATTATTTCTTTTTGAATGTTTTGGCCGATTAAATTCAAGTTAAACAATTTATTTGAGTTATTGGGGGTATTATTGAAATTTTAATCGGCTTAGTTTTGTAAATGTTGAGTTATATGAAATTATAAGTTAGGATTTTATATTTGAATTAAAGTTTGATATGGTTTTAATTGTATGGAGGTTTGAAGAGTTGTTTAATAATTGAGTTATGCTCATATAAATTAGAAAATAGATTTAATTGGTTTAGGATGTTGAGGATAAGGGTTGTAGAGGAAACTGAGTTTTTAGAAGTTGAATTATATAACTTAATTATTTTATTGTTGCTTGTGGTTGATTGGTATCTACATTGATTTGTAGAGTTTTCTTGTGACTAGTAATCACTCGTGTTTTACTCCTCAAGTTAAAGTTAAGCTTGGAGTTCATGTAAACGGGGTTAATTTATTATATATGCATGTTTTGGGCTGTAAAGTATTTTCTAAACTTTATTTTCATCTATATATACTACATGTATGTATTTTAAAAAATTATGTATATGTTTGGATATGAACTTAGCTTAGTGAAGCAACGTATTTTTCAACTTGCACATATGTGAGTGGGATTATTATGAGGATTGTTACTGTTGTGATAGTTATGATGTTTGGGATGGAATGTTGCATATAGAATGATAATATTGTAAAATGCTTTTGATAACTATATTGATATATTGTTTTTTGTTATGGGATAGGTTAAGTTGTGTGGAAGAGATATGGTGAAATTATGGCCATCGGCTCTCTCATTCCTGGCCCGGATTTTGAGTTGAGTGTTTTAGGCGGACACCTCCCTGTTACGGTATATTGATGGTGGTATGGGAAGGGGCAGTATTCTTAAAGTGACTAAATAACCTTTGGCCGGGTATACTAGCTCTTATAGGTTGTACCATGTCTAGAAAATATAAGGAGGAGCAGGATGGATGAGTGGGGATGGTTTTAATTACTAGAAGTATCATCTAATATTTGATTATTGAGAATATTATTGTTATGTTAGTTAAACATGCTTCTCTGAGTTGCAATCCTTTCCTGCTACATGTTTTGTAAATTGACTTTCGTTATTGAAACTTTATGTCTCACCCCATCGTTGTAATCATTTTTCAGGCAAGACTTCTAATTCGGCTAGAGGCCAAGGAAAGCAATCAGAGGCATAGGCACTGAGAGACCTACAGGTATATTTACTTCCATATTGCCATTATAGGGCCCTCATGTTTTGAAATACTATATTTATAGTTTTAAATATTTGTTTTGGGATGATTGTTCAACCACTGTTTGGCCTAAGGCCTTCTTCTGCATACTCTAGTATTTTGGTGAATTCACATTGATATCTTGTGTTGGTAAATTGTTTTGTGTAGATCCTTTTTTGTAGGGTTCAGTGTTGTAAAACTCGTGGGCTATGTTTTCTCATGTTTGTTATTTGTGCCCAGAGTGATGGATTCTCTGTAGTGGGTTTGTGAGCGGATTTTGTGCTTTGGACCCCGATGTGTCTTTTTGGATGAGATGGTTTTCAATTATCTCTAGTTAATCAGGTTTTAGTAAAACTATTATGGATAATTGTTGTTTGTGAGAAAGGGTCTTTACACGGTGAGTTAAAATTCAATGACTAAGTTACAACCGAGTTAAAATATAGAGACTGAGTTAAAAACTCAGTTAAAATCAAAGGAACCAAAAGAATAATTTTCCCCAAAAAAATCATAGTTACATTCTCAATCCGAACTATATAGCTTCAAATTGTTAACCCCTTATGGAGAGTACAGATTAAACTATTTGTGATCTGGGCAAAGTTTGTTAACGGAAAGCTATTAGGCACAAATGCTATTTTTTTTTAATTATTTGATCAAATGTATAAGGTTTAAAGCATAAAGGATTTTTGCCTCTTTCAACAAATGTGCTTTTTAGGACTCGAAATTGTGTTCTTCTCCTTATGAAGGTGAGACCATTTACCACCTCAACTAACAATTTGTTTGTGGCCATGATGCTATTAATTCTTGATGTTCTTTGAACTCCACTAATCCTATTTATAGGGCCAAACATCATATTTTCTATTTGCTTTGGGTCTAAGGATATGCTCTCGCCAAAACTTTGCTTTGCTTGAAGCTAAAATATCTGTCTTTAACTTTTTAAAATTTCTCTTTTGAGCTTTCTCCAACTTAGGCTCACTCTCCTTTCTCAGTGATGACTCTTTACCTTCAACATGACTGATTTGACCGTGTCTTTATGTCTTGGGGTCAAATGCAAAATATTTTTTATCCAAGAATTACAGTACAATGCAACACTCGGGTCGTCTCACTTGAGGAGCCTTTTATTGAGTCCTAAGTAATCTATATGCCATGCGAATGCAATAAAAACAAAGGGAAATTTTGTTTTGGATTTTTCAAATTAATAAACTAAATGATTAATGCAAAAGTTAATTAAAATCCCTAAACTACTATTTTTTTATCTTTTCTATAAAAATGATGAAGGAGTGAATGGAAAGGAAATTGGAATTGGAATATGAATGATGAAATGAATCTTGGTGACAAATTTGGTGGCTTTCCTAGCTCCTTAAAATAATTTGGGAGTTATTTTTGCATCAAGTCAAATTAAAAACTCTAAGCAATCGCATTAGGTGTCCAATATACCTAATAAATGACTAGTCCTACAATCACATTCTTAGTCACCTCTTAGGCAAATTGCTAAAAACCCACTTGATGTGTATTGAAAATGAATTAATGCACTTGGTTCCTTTTAATTGAAAGCACAATCACGACATTCAAATCAAATTAAATCCATCACACAATCTAAATATCACATAGAATGTACAACTTCATTAATCCAATAGGAAAATAAGTTCAATAAAATTCAAATGCACCAATACCAAACTCAACACAAGATATTAACCAATATAGACAAATAATCACTCATCTAAATCTCAAGATATACATATCCCAATGCAAAATTAATCCACAAATACATAATATATAAATTGAGCAAATGAAAAATAGTGAACTCCCCTTGTAGAACCTTGAAGCTCAAACCACCTCCTCTACCACCAAGACTCAATGAAAAGTCAGCCAATCATGGAGCTAAGTACTGTCACCACATAGCTCACAATCAAACCAACCATGGAAATGAAGTAAATGAAGAATTGAAGTGGCGGTGGAGGTGAATGGTGGACAGACTCAACTCCCAGCTCTCTCGGTTCTGTCTCTCTAGCCGTGACGGACGAAAACAGAGACGGTGGTGGATGTTGGTGAGTGGAATACGGAGCTGGTTGGTGATAATGGTGCACAGCTCCGGTGGTGGTGGTTTGAGGGGAAAGAAGGAGAGAGACAGCTCCGGTGGCAATGGTATGGTGAGTGGAAGAACAGAGGAGGTCCGACGCTCTCTGATCGCTGCTCCACTGTTCAGTCTCTGGCTTTCTCGGTCTCCGACACTGCGCACTCCGTATCAGATCTGTGGCTGTCAATGCGGTGGAGAGGAGGACACGCAGGTGGTGGTGATGGCGGTCTCCTCCTCCTCTCCCTTTCCTCAATCCTTGCGGCGCTCCCACTGTCAGCTCGCGTCTCAGATCTGGTTCAAGGGCGTCGCCGGCGGCAATGGTGAAGAGAAGAAGCTTGCGCCGCCGGCGACACAAGAAGGGGAAGGGAGGAAGAAGATGAAGGTCAAGGTGATGATGGGATGATGATTTGCTTGCGCGGTGCCTCCCTTTAACTCTCAGCTGATATCTCTCCCGGGTCGCTGCCATGTCCAGATCCTATATCCACCATAGCCAACCAAGTCGGGTCCAGGGGAATCGGATCCTCACTTCATCTCCTCACTACCAGCTGCGGCCCACACCCAGTATCTCATGCTTCAGCTGATTCTGTCCAGTGCCTCTCGGGTTTCAGCTCCAGGAGCCCAAAATAGCAACCCAAGTCCCTGTGTCGAGTCTGGAGAAGGCAATGAATAGTGACCCGTTTTGACCAGGTACCTATTTGACACTTTTAAAAATTTTGCATAGGGACTGAAATGTAAATATTTGAAACTTTGTAGGGAAGAGTAGAAATTATTAAAACTTAAAGGAACTGTTCTGTGATTTTATCTAGACCCTTTCTTTTCATTAAACTGTAATTTCCACAAAATCTGGGGGCCGTTACTGTGATTTTTCCCAATATTCAAAAATATTAATTTAACCTCCAAAATCTCCAATTTTCTTCCAAACCACCTACAATACAATATTAAACACCATGCCGCATCAAAAGTTCAAGGAAACAATTGCATGAATAAATTAACAATTTCTGACTATTTTACCCTTAATTACACTTAATTCAATACAAATATCCCTAACTCAAATTAGTTCTTAATAATGCAATAATGTCTTAGAAAATGCATTAAAAATACAAATTTAATTATGAAATATTATATAAAAATATAGTTCAATCAATGACACCCATATCATTGTACGCAAACTCTAGAAAAACTAGAGGCTTCTTCCTGTGCAATGCACAGATTGTGTATTATATGATGTAAATTTTAAAATAGATCATGAAGAACTATCTCAATTGTTTCAAAATTTTTGATTGGTTGCACTTGTAAATAGTTTGTTCTATTAGTTTAATTTTTTTTAAGTGGTGCAAGGTATCAAGCACAGACCAAGTAGTTGCTTTTTATTAATGGGAAGAAGCTTATGCTTTTTTTGTGTTTTTTGAATAATCATGTATGGGTAGTTGATGTATCATATTTGAAATATGTAGGTGTGTGTGCATATATATTTCACCATTTTATTTTAAGGAAATTTCATTTCTCCCCCTCCAAAAAAATCCATTTATTTGTACACAAGTGACGGCTAGCCAAAACTTTTCTCTGGTGATAGTTTTCAACACCATTACCAAAAGTGACTTACAGTAGCAACAATCAATATCATCACTGAAAGCTTTTTGAAAGTCAATTTATTTATAATGAATATTTTCAACAACATGAAAAGGCAATATAACAACCACCATAGGGAATGGCAATTTGGCGATTGAACTAACTACAACATTGTTTTATTTTTCCTATTAATTGATAATTAATAATTATTCGTAGCTCGAAATGTGATTATATTCTTATATGTTTTAGTTAATTAATAATTATGTGTGCTCCAAAAAATTAAAGCTGATATTTCTTGTAACACTATAAGGAGATTGTTTTCAAAATACTATTCTAACTGTTGACATTTCCAATCCCAAACAATTTAATATTGGGTTAAGATGCATGCAATTCCGTGAAATACTGTTAGAGGCATCTAACACCTTGAAATATTTTGTGGTGCAATTTTATCCATAATATATTAAAAGTAGATCAATATCTCTCCACCCATTAATAGCCCTATGGAAAATTGTTTTTGAAATATTGACATTAAAATTCCAACAGTAGGTTCTGGTAGAACTTTAAACACCTGAATAAAAAGGAAGAAACACCCCAACATGAAATGTAGTTATCTTGAAGAGGAAAATCAAAAGTTGTTAGTATGATGATTTATTAGTAGAAACTTTCTGAATTTCTCTCACTTTTCTTCCAATTCTTCCAAACCTTTCTAGCCTCTTTACTTGGATCTTTAATGCCCAACTACTTTTCATCACCATCTTTACTTATGCCCAACCAATACCTACTCTATCCTCCTCCGCCGGCTATGGCGGCTCATACTCTTGTATCATATCTAATTGTGACTTAAATCCTAATTATCCTATAGTTACATGCCTCCTAGCCTCTTCATTCTTCGTCGGTAGCTTTGTCATCGATTGAGTCCAAATTTTCTCAAGCTGTTGAGATATGCTCGAAGGGTAAAACTGTCTTCCAGATTTTCCATATCCCATTTTCCCATGTATAAGGAAAATCAGTTGCCGCTAAAAAATAGGCTGCCGAGAAATTTGGCAACCAAATGCACCCACCATGATAGAATATGCTGATTTTCCTTTTTCCATATCGCCTCATTTTCTGTGTAGCAAACGGGACCTAATAGTAGTATAACTCAAGAGAAGAGGAGAGGAAGGTCTAGGGATAGAGCTCAGTGTACACTGACTATACATCACGTATTGCCTTTTATAAGTGGGGAACTTAGCATGACCATTGATGAGCTATATTGTTGATTAAAGGTGGCTTGATGATTATTAAATATGACAATTTCTAAATATTCACAATTATGGTGATTTATGGCAATTTAATGTGGTTAATGAAGAGAATAAAACCAAGTAATCAAAATGCATAAATGCTCCAATGATTAGTTCTAAATACTTCTCTTTTCCACCCTTTTATTAGCTCAATTTTACATCTTACTCCCTCCGGTTCTATTTATAAATAATTTTCTTTCTCTTGGCGTTAGTCCTTGATACAAGCAACTTTTTTCTTGTATCTCGAAATGTAAACCACTTTTTCCTTTTATACCTCTATTACATACATATCTTTATATTAAGAAACCACTTATTGTCTCTTCATTAAATCATTTGTTACCCATTCTCTTTCATATGCTCTTTTCATAAATAGGGGCATATTTGAAAAAAGATATGACATTTTTAACACATTTATTGTTTTAACTAATCTTAATCTCCAGTTTCTTTTGTGCAATCGAGAAAAAAGTTGCTTATAAAAAAGATCAGAGGGAGTAATATATACTAAAATTTCATTAATCTTATGTGATATGTGACTTTTCTTTTTGAAATATTAGTGTTAAAATTCCAACAATGAGTTCTAGTACAATTCTAACACATGATTAAAGAGGAACAATATACAACATAAATATGTAGTTAACTTGAAGAGGAAAATCAAATTTTCCAACACAATTAAAAATTAAGTGGCTTTTTACTTTTTGACCGATTTATAATTAACATTCAGCTGGATTTTTTTGGCAGGCATATGAAATGTGTATAATTGAGTAATAAATGTAATTACTTCACATTGACATTTACTATTCCATAGATAATATTTAAGCGTCTCTTCATTTTCCAAACGATTCATAATTAATATTCAAGTAGTTTTTTTCTCCCAAACTATTTTTCTCACAGTTTTGTAAAAACGTTTATACTTTTAATTTCTTAGAATATTAAAATCAATTTCAGGTCACTCCCAAAATTTAAATATTTTATTTTCAATATTATCAAAAATAATATTTTATTTTCAATCCCTTAGTCTAGCCATTAAAAGATATCTGAAAACTTTAATGGCCCATCTCCTTTTTTTTCCCCAAAAAAGTTCACGTTTTATGTACACTTTTGTTAGTTTTGTGAGGTGGCTTTTTCACTAATACTACAAGTTTTTTTTTTTTTTTGGCAATATAATACTACAAGCAACTTTTAAGTGGCTTTTTATTTTTCGACGATTTATAGTTAACATTCAACTTGCTCTTTTCAGCAGGTATATGAAAGGTGTAAAGTTGAATAGTAAAAGCACTTTCTTCATATTGACATTTAATATTTCCTAGATATTATTCAAATGTCTTTTCATATTCCAAACGATTCACAATTAACATTCAATATTATCAAAAAAATATTTCACTTTCAATGTTAAAAAGGTAACACTGTTAGTATGTATGGCTTCACTTATCTAGGTTAAAAGTTCAAGAAGTTTTTTTTCTCCCAAACTATCTTTCTCACAGTTTTGTAAAAGTTTGTACTTTTAATTTGTTAGAATATTAAAACCAATTTCATGTCACTTGCAAAATTTGAATATTTTATTTTCAATTTTATGAAAAATAATATTTTGTTTTCAACCCCTTGGCCCAGCCATCAAAAGATATTTGAAAACTTGAATGACTCATCTCCTTTTGCCCCCCAAAAAAGCTCACAATTTATGTACACTTTTGTTAGTTTTGTGAGGTGGCTTTTTCACTAATACTACAAGCTTTTTTTTTTTTTTTTTGGTAATATAATACTACAAGCTTTTAAGTGGCTTTTCATTTTCCGGTGATTTATAATTAACATTCAACTGGCTTTTTTGGGCAGGCATATGAATGGTGTATAGTTGAATAGTAAAAGTAATCGCTTCATATTGACATTTAATATTCCCTAGCTAATATTCAAGTGTCTTTTCATTTTCCAAACAATTTACAATTAACATTTAATATTATCAAAAAAAATTTCACTTTCAAGGTTAAAAAGTTAACACTGTTAGTATGTATGGCTTCACTTGCCTAGATTAAATAGTTAACGGTGTTAGTATGTATGGTTACTACAAGCTTTCTATAGATATAATAGATAGATAGATAGATAGATTAATTAGTTAAAACACTCTTCACTAAGGGAATTCTATGGACATTTATATGTGTGTTGTAAACAATAACAATTAGAGAAACATAATAAATAGGATGAAAAATCTTGTATTAACAATTTAAGCAACTTGCTCATGCAAACTATAACCCATTTGGGTTTAACAATATCATCCCTCACTTGAGGGTGATTAATTAACAACCCCAAGACTATGAGAAACTTCCTCTATAAACATGGTAAGGATCTAATTATCCTACACACCTAACACATTAACCATGATCCTTTATATAGACTAGAGTCTCAATCAACTAACTATTTATTTAATTTCATCTTAATATCTCTAATACGCCCCCTCAAGCTAACACCTCTTAAACTCATATAAGTGTCAACTTGCAACACAAAAACAAGAGGGTTAAGGTGAATCAAACCAAATAATTTCAATTCACAATTCAAATATTTCTTCAAAAAATTCTTCTCCATATCTACTGGCATGCTTCTAGGCAACACCATCAATATTCTTTGCCTCTCTTTCTTCCGCCAAAACCAATGCGCAACCTCTTGTATTTGCAATCTTCTGCACCCATTAAAATATATGATTCTGCACTGTATATGATTACATTCCCTAATGCTGTCATGAACTCATTATCCTTTTTCGCCTTCCAAGATTGTTGACCCTTATTAAGCAAAAGAACTTTCACATCTTTCATAAATTGTGAGATCTAATCCCATATATTGCTTGCTGATTTCAACCACTTGGATGGTCCATATAAGCTTTTCTCTTCAAACTTTGACTTCAAGGACAGTGAGTCACCTTCGCCATTTGAAGCCTTTGTATCTTGAGCTTGCAAGACAACTATCTCAGGCGCCACTGCCTTTTGTGATTCAGGAGGAACAGAACCTTTCATATGCAAAGGCTTCATATAGAATCCCATAATAATATTTGGAATCATCAATGCAGACTCCACCCAGAATGCACAACGTCACCCAAAATGTGTTCCAATTAAACCACCAAAACATATCCAAGAGCATCGAAACTGATAATTAGTGTATGGAAATTTTATCTCGCGATGAAATATCAAGCAACAGTCTTAAACACCATCTATGTATCTACTGAGAGTGGCGCTAAAGAAGAAGAAAGCCATGAAAACCAGAAAAATCAGCAAGCTAGCCTTTCATAAATATCTGTTAAATTGTTAGCCAGAACCTTCAATAATGAAATGTTCTTTGCGACGTTCAAAACCAGCCGCATTAACACCAGTAGTGGCACATGAATGCAACTTGAAAGCTATAATCATTGAAGTATGGCCATGTGGGTCTCCTTAAAGAGTTTTAGATTACAATAACAACTCATTCAAAAAGTGTGCCTCAAAAAATGAGTCTCGCTGACTTAGAGAAATTATTCTTTAATGCAAATAAGCTACTCTAATGAATCAATAAGGTGGGAAGGACTAACAATCCAATGACCCAAAGTGATGAATCTTAAAACACCAAACCGAAGTACATCAGGGGCCGCACAACTATTAGAAATTAATTTTGAAACCAGAGCAAAGACATGCATGAGCCCTTCACCACAAGATATAGGGCAAAAGCAAGACAGCATGTATGTGCTTCTGTAGTTCCGCAAAATCTCTTCAAAAAGATGGTTATAGAGGCAATCAAGACTGGGATAATGAAGTCAAATAAGCGAATATACCAGGGATTTATCACAAACCAATGTCTCCTCCAAATCCACTAGAAAGGTTTGAACAGAAGACGACGCTTGGAACAAGAATCTGACCCACACGATGTTCCCATTCTTCTGGCACTTTTCTTATCCCTGATCTGAAGTGAGAATTCGATGATAGTTGGTCTAACAAAGAGAGACCAAATTTGCAGCTACGTGAGGAGGAATCATTGAACCCTCGACGGAAGATGAATTCGCACAGCAGGGAGACGAAAACGAACGCCATGCTCCACCGCAAACCACAACCAGATTTTGATGGCGGTGGACACAGCCCTGACGGACGGCGAAAGAAAAATTACGACGCTCCGCTAGCTTCAACCCAGGCTTCGATCTTGAAATTAGAGACGCCCATAGCAGAATACAGGTGGAGAAGGATCGGAGAATCAAGAATCTAGGGCTCAGGCAACGGTTGATTTGGCGATCTTTAGTCTTGGATGGAAAAGAGTCAGCGACGAACCAAGAAATCCGGCGAAATTGCAACAGCGGAACGATTACGTTGATAGCGCGCGATACAATCATGCTTCCAAAGATTTCTCAGGCCGTAGACATCGCAATTAGTGGAGGATTCATCTGCACTGAGAGCAAACTTCGAATTTCGGTGGAAATTGGAAGAAGAAAAGCTAGACGTTATCAATGTAGTGGTGGAGAATCAAGATTCAATCTTGATAAACAATCATAGGACGTCGTTCTTGAATATTGGGCTCTCTTCATCTAAAAAACAATAACTGGGTCACTACAAGGCCATGTAGATTTTACCTGTTCTGATACCATATAAACAATTACAATTAGAGAATGTATAAAAAAAAATAATTAGGAAACATAATGAAGAAGATGAAGAATTTTGTACTAATAACATAAAAACAATATGCTTATGCAAACTATAATCTACTTGAGCTTAACAATATCATCCCTCACTTGAGGATGATTAACAACTCTATTTGGGGATTAAAAGGAACTTCCTTTATAAATATATTGAGGATCTAACTATTCTACATGTGTATATCTATACAACAATAGTATAATAACCATTGTCCTTCTAACTGGGAATTTAATGTGTCTGTGGGTGTGTAAGTGATGAAAATACGCATGTATATGTATAAATCTCTCCTGCAATTAATATTGAATAGTTATCCTAATATTCAAATCATACAGCTCTATACAAACCTCGATCTAGATGGCTCAATTAGTAATTGTGTTTTAATTTTTTGTGTACTGAAGAATGATATGTTTCTGTTACAAATTTGTATTAGTACTACTACTCAAGCTTAAATAACACAACTATTAGCACACTCATAGTTTAGTTGTATAGACGGAATATAAATTTTATTACTGCTTTATCTCGCTCTGATTAATCAGATTTTTTTTTTTCTTTTAGTTTTTTAGCATTCCCTTTTTAATGATGAGGTCCTAGCAATAATAAATTGGAAGTACATAAATATAAAAATAAATATTATAACAATGCACTTACCTTGTAAGGTTCATCATCAAGCACTTCCTCATCAATTATAAAAAGGCTAATTTCCTTCATAAAAAGGGCTAATTTGCTTATTTAATTACTACGTTGGCCTTATTCTTCTACCTGCAAGTATGGTAAAATCTCAGAATTAATATGAATCAAATTAATGATATGAAAACTTTTATAGCCCGTTTGGTTCGTTTTCATTGAAAAGGATTGCAAGTAATCATAATGGAACAGAGTGATTGCTGACATTTGGTTGGACTTGCATGCAGCAGAAATAACTAATTAAAAAGAGAGGAAGGAAGAAACAAATAAATGAAAACAAAAAATAACTAAAATTAATGGACTAGGAAATTTGTAAATATCCTTGATGACAATGAACTTGAAATCTTGATTGGCTCAATTCTGAAAGTGGATGGGTAATTATATGTTTTAACATTTGTGTTGTAGAAAGTCATACGTTTCTGTTGAAAATTTACTAAAGGCCGGGAAAATTCCTTCACTTGCTTAATTTGGTCAATTTGATATTTTTGCTTATGTTTGACAAAACAGTTGCCTTTAATTCTGGCGCAAGGAATCATAAATGTATATGATGGTATTGTACTGGTTTGAATGCTTATCAAGAATGATTAATTATCACCCAAACGCTTTAGATTTTTTATTTTTTAAAAAATATTTTAACGGTGTAGACTCTAAAATACAGATAATATTTAAATTAGCAATGTTTTCAAAAAAATAATTTTTATTTAAAAATTCACTGCTGAATTGTCAGTTCTGATAAATTTGGGTGCTTATTATTATTGATACCCAAGCCCGTTCCAACAGGACATTAGAAGTAAAATCAGCCACCTTGTCAAAAACTTGAACATAATTATCCTTCTCCATAAAGTGCAGCAGTTCTCTCTTCTAGGTGTGTGCCAGTTCCCCAGTTTTTTTTAACTGATTTCGCCTGTATACAGAAAAGTTTTACTCTATCCCGTAAATATATATATATATATATATGTATATATTGCAGAGTTTCTATAATGCGTGAAAGCATGGGCTTGTTGGATTAGATCTTCTTTTTTTGGTCTAACGGGCTTGTTGGATTAGATCGTTCTTTTTTTGTCCAACGGGCTTGTTGGATTCGGTCAACAATCATTTACTTAAATCAATCTTGAGTTGGAAAATGGGGACAAGGGAAAGAGCCACGGAAATGAAGATATATATATATATATATATTTGTGTGTGTAAAAAATGCACCTCATTGCGCTTGATTTGACCCAAATAGGAAAGAAAGACAAATCCCTTACTGGGACCCTCTCTTTTCTCGAAGGTCCCATGACGTATGTCCATTGACATTCGGCAATTCTCATAAATTTTTTAGTCCCCGGCCAAACCTGTTCTCCTTCGGAGCAGCCATGGAAGCTCAAGAAATTCCGTCACTGAGACTATCAAATTCTATTGTTGCTAGTATAGTTGTCGTTGTGATAGTGATAGTGATCGAAAGAACGGTGAATTGGTTGTGGTTGAGGCCGAAACGACTTGAGAGATGTCTCAGAAGACAGAATCTCAAGGGAAACTCATACAGACTAGGCTTCGGAGACTTGAAGGAGATGGTTCACATGATTCAAGAAGCCAAATCAAAGCCCATCAACCTACACGATGACATCATTCCTCGTGTCATTCCTTTTCATCACCAAATGATTCAAAACTATGGTATCCCTTTGTTGTCCCCAATCTCTTCAGTCCTGTTAAATAGTTTATCTTCATCCGTGATTTTTTTTTTCAGAACGGTTTGAATCCATATATGTGGTCTTCATCTCTACGGATTTGTTTTTATTGCAGGCATGAATTCTTTCATGCGGTTTGGTCCAAATCCAGTGGTGACAATTGCAAACCCAGAAGACATAAAGGAGGTTTTCAGCAACATTTCTGTATTTCAAAAGGTTCCTAACAATCCGCTCGGTAAACTTTTGATTACTGGGCTGCTAGAATACAATGGTGAAAAATGGATGAAACACAGAAGAATTATCAACCCCGCCTTTCATTTGGAGAAGTTAAAGGTATATCTTTCTTTTTCCCATGTGTTAGTTCTCCTAAATAAGAGTGTTTTATACCTTTTTCTAATTTCAAAGATTAATTTGTCATAGCTGATTTTGCCGGCATTTTATGAGAGTAGTAACGAAATGATAAAGAAATGGGTGAGACTGGTTAATGAAAATGAAAGGGGTTGTTGCGAGATGGATGTGTGGCCTTTCTTTCAAGCCATGACAAGTGATGTTATTTCACGAACTGCTTTTGGAAGTAGCTATGAAGAAGGCCGAAGAATATTCCAACTCCAAACTGAACAAGTTCTTCTCACCCTCAAGGTCCTTCGTTCTGTTTACATACCAGGTTGGAGGTAATAAGCTTGAGAAAAATTTATTAAAATCAAAGTCCTATCGGGTTTAATTAAATTCCTAGTAAATTATGTTCAAAAGAACAATTATATACTTTGATTTGCATCGTGTTTGTGTAGATTTGTACCAACTAAGTTGAACAGGAGATTGATAGAAATTGAGAAAGACATACAAGCTTTAGTGAGAGGAATATAATTCACAAAAGGGAGAAGGCCAGGGAAGCAGGACGAGCCCCAAGTGATGATCTATTAGATATACTTTTGGAATCCAATCGCAGAGAAATCAAAGAGAATGGCAACAAGAACATGGGAATGAGCAATGAAGATGTCATACAAGAATGTAAATTGTTCTACTTAGTAGGACAAGAGACAACCTCTGTTCTCCTTAATTGGACAATTGTGTTACTATGCAAGTATCCTACTTGGCAGTCTCAAGCAAGAAAAGAAGTTTTCCAAGCATTTGGCACTCAAACACCTGATTATGATAGCTTAAATCGTCTCAAGTTGGTAAGACTAAAAGAAAATTAGATGTTTTATGTGTTTTAAATGTTTTAGATTCATTTCATTCAAAAGTATCATTGCAGTTTTCTTCGTTTTTCATTATGCTAGAATGATAGTCAGTAATATTTGTGTTTGTGCAATAGGTAAGTATGATATTGTATGAGGTTCTTCGGTTATACCCTCCAACTCCTATGCTGACTAGGGTCGTATCAAAGGATATAAGACTTGAAAATATGAATTTACCGGCGGGAACTCGAGTTGGGATTCCAATAATTCTAGTGCAACAGGATCCTCAGTTGTGGGGAGAAGATGCAAAGGAATTCAAACCACAAAGATTCTCTGAAGGAATCTCTAAAGCAACCAAAAGCCAAGGTTCATATGTTCCATTTGCTTGGGGTCCAAGGATATGTCCGAGTCAAAATTTTTCTTTGCTCGAAACTAAAATGGCTTTGGCATTAATTCTCCAAAACTTCTCTTTTGCGCTTTCCCTATCTTATGCTCATGCTCCTTTTTCGGTTTTGACCCTTCGCCCTCAGTATGACACCCATATAATTTTACATAAGCTTTAGAATTATTAGTTAAAGGTTCGCCACACTATATAGGCTAATTTGATGTATATGCGTGCGTCTATATATGCGTGTGTAAGTCATGGAAATATGAATGTGTATGCTTTCTATAGTCATTGAATGGTTGTCCTAATATTCAGATTATACAATGTCATATGCTTCATATTATAGATGCTGTTGATATTTTCTCGTTTATAATGCACACGCAAGTCAAGTTCTATTTCTTTCTTTTTTTGAGATACAAAGGCAAGCAAAGCTTGAAGGGATTACAATATCAAGGGCTGAACCCCAAAGATAGATCAAGCGGCTATAAACCACGTTCTAACACAAAAAGATGGACGCACTCTGCCGGTGGTGAGTCTAATACTGTATAAGTCTGGTGGCTATAGTGAGCCGACCGAGCAAGGTAGTCCGCGCATCTAGTATTTTCCCTATGAGCATGGGAAATCTTCAAGTCCCAATCTGCAAAGATGAGAGCGTTGGTATCCAAGATGACATCGTGCAACGGATGGTCATTCCCACATTGAGTAGACAAATAGTGAATGGCCTGAAGAGAATCACTGAACAGTTTGATTTTCTTGAAACCCAACTGTTTATAAAGCTGTAGACCATGATGGATTGCATGGATTTCCGCAGCAGTTGGGAAAGAGAGCCCTAACTTCTGTTGAAATCCACATATCCAGTTGCCTTGGTGATCGCGGATGACTCCTCCACAGGTTGATTGACCATCACTAGCAGTTGAACCATCGACATCAATTCTAATATAACCTTCTTCTGGGGGAAGGCAGTTGAGCAGGCCTCTAACCGGAGCCTGGAAGATCTGATGATGGAAACGACCCAACTCCACACCTTCCGAGAGATGAAAGATGTATTTATGAACCAACTCCTTTGGATTAGTCGCTTTCCCATCAAAGGCCTGACAACACCGGTTCTTCCAGAGGAGCCAGCATGTGGTACTGAAAACTTGTTGCCATGACCATCTAGCCATTCTTTTGTTTCCTGGGGAATGGTGAAGATTCTAATTTAGCCAATCCTGCAAATTACCAGAAGCAAACATAGTAGAGTATAGATGGTTAGTTAAAGAAAGCCAAACTCTCTGGGCCTGCTCACAGTCTCTCAGGATATGAATGATGGATTCCTCACTCTCACACTGAAAGGGACAAGTGTTTAAGGCACTCGGATTGAATCTCGCTCTAATCTCATTTGTCGGTAGCCTCTCATGGAAAACTTGCCACATAAAGTGCTTGATTCTTTCAGGAACACCCCAGTGCCAAAGATGACTCCAGGAGGAGTGATGAGCTAGGGATTGTTGATGGTAAGTAACATCGTAGGCAGACTTCACACTGAAGTTACCATCTGGAGTATTGCGCCAACAAACAAAGTCATCCACAGTGCCCATAAGAGGGGGGAGCATCATGATTTTATCAACCACCCAATTAGGAAGGAAAGTCTCCCACTGCGCCCTGTCCCAATGTCCAGATGGGGAGGTGAAAGAACGAACAGTAGCTTCCATATTCAGAAGGTGGAAGTTTCTATCCACAAAGAATAACAGAGGCTTATCCAGAGGGGACCAGCAGTCCTGCCAAGCAAACGTGTTCCTACCACTTCTGAGCTTCTTACCAAGACCTTTTTGAAAATCCTCCCAGACCTTTACAATTCCATTCCACACTGCCGATTGACAACGCTACTTTTGCACATGAGGAATCAAGGATAAGCCACATGAGTATTTGGAACGGAGACATTTCACCCACAGTGCATCCAGTTTTGTGACTAGACTCCAGCATAATTTCATGAGTAAAACTTTATTCTGGCAGTGAAGATCTTTAATATCTAGTCCTCCTTCATACTTCCTCCTTTTGAGAACGTCCCAAGCTATCAGATGCATTTTCCTAGAATCGTCATATTGATTCCAAAAAAAATCTCTGCTCAATTTCTCAATTTCAGAAAGAACTCCTTTCGGAACCAAGGTTGATTGCATCTGGTATTGGGGAATGGCTGAAAGAACCGACTTGATGAGCACCGTCCGGCCAGCCATACTCAGATATTTGCCCTTCCAGCTAGACAACTTTGATTTCACCTTTTGAAGGAGCGGGGCAAAGGTCATCTTAACCATGCGTTTATGGAGAAGGGGAACACCCAGATATTTCCCAAGATCAGCAGTGAGACCAACCCCCACAATTTGACTCATCTCAAGAGCTCTATTAAAGTGGACATTCTTGGACACAAACATTTTAGACTTCCTAAGGTTAATCCTGTGACCGGAAACCCTACAGAACAAATCCATAACATTTCTAATTTCCTCCATCTGGTCAATTGAGGCTTCACCAAAAAGGAGGAGGTCATCGGCGAAGAAAAGATGAGAGATACGGGGGCCAGAGGCACTTAAATGAAGGGGACTCCAATTCCCCGAATCTACCTCATGGTGGATAAGTTGGCCAAGAAGCTCCATGCATAAGACAAAAAGATACGGGCTTAGGGGATCACCCTGCCTCACGCCTCTAGAAGGGGTGAAGGGATCAGACGGAATCCCATTCCAGTTAATGCTCATGGAGGCAGAGGAAACACAGCTCATAATCAACTTAACGAAGTCAGCTCGTAAACCCAGGCTATGGAGGGTGAATTCCAAGAAACGCCAATCAAGCCTGTCGAAAGCCTTTTCCATGTCAACTTTCATAGCTATAAAGCCTTTTTTCCCTCTCTTGTTCCTCATGGTATGAATAGCCTCTTGAGCAATGATGATATTGTCTACACCTTGTCTCCCGGAGATAAAACTGCATTGGTTCTCAGAGACAAGATAGTCCATGACACCTTTAAAACGGTTGTCAATCACCTTGCTGACAATTTTGTAGCTAACATTACACAGAGAGATGGGTCTAAAATCTTTAAACGAGACCGGATGGTCAACCTTAGGAATGAGGACAATATTGGTATGGTTTATAGCTTTCACCTCCTCTGGGTGGTCGAAAATCCTGATAACCAGATCACAAATTTTCTGCCCAATCGAATCCCACTGAGTCTGGAAGAAATGAGGGTTCAAGCCGTCAGGACCCGGAGCTTTAAAGGCACCCATCTCAAAGGCCGCATTCTTGATCTCCACCGAGGAGACTTGCCTGTGGAGAAGGTCAAGCTGGTGAATATCAAGAGTTGGGAAACGAGCCATCCAGGGGGAGAAGGGAGAGGAGGAATTCTCAGCCGAATACAGCGTTTGGAAGTGATCACAAGCCATGACTCTCAAACGATTCCCATCGGAGACCCAGTTACCATCCTCATCTTGAAGAGTCCCAATATTGCACCGCTTTCTCCTAGACACCACATTGGCATGGAAATATTTTGTATTTCTATCACCACCACTTAGCCATTTACATCTAGACTTCTGGAACTAGATCAGCTCTTCTTGAAGAGCAAGTTTTTGGTACAAGTCCCAAAGCTTCTTTTCAATCCTGTAGAGACCATTTTGGGAACCTACATTGGATCTGGCACGATCAATACCTTCCAGACGACGTAGGATTTCTCTCTTCTTTTTTGCAACGTTCCCCACCACATTGTCATTCCAAATCATAGCGTCTTTGGAAAATTGGGAAATGCCAAGAAGCCAATCCTTCCCCTGCCAGGCATCTTTAACCACATCACTGAACCCATCCTCGATGCACCAAGCTGCTTGGTAAAGGAATTTTCTAGCCCTGCTTCTACCATCACTATGATGCTGGTCCGCAACAACAACAACCCGATGATCAGACTTAAACCTGAGGCGATGGTAAGATTTGGAGTGAGGGTTGTGGAGCTCCCATTCAAAATTACAGAAAACCCAATCAAGCCTCTTCTTAACCCCCGATTTTTCCCAAGTGAAACGGTCACCTTCGACAGGCATCTCAATAAGATTACATTGGTTAATGCAGGATTGGAAATCCATCATGGAGCTATGATTAGGACTAGCCCCACCCTCCTTATCGCTCGAGGAAAGGAAGGCATTGAAGTCACCTAAGACCAGCCAGGGGATAGACACCGATTGATAAATAGTATGCAGAGCCAACCACAAATCCCTTCTCTTTAAAGCATTGGTATCCCCATAGACAAAAGTCACAAACATAGGACTCATAGAATTATTATCGCAAACTTTGCAGTGAATCAATTGAGTACTAGAAGCAAAATATTCAAGATGAGTCTCCCAGTTATTCCAGAGGACCCAAATACCCCCAGCGAAGCCAGTAGCTTCAATACGGAGCCAGTCATTAAACCCCAACTTTCTAACGACCTTATCAGCTCTATTACCACTAATTCTGGGTTCTATAAGACACATAACCTTGATGCCATATTTATTAACAACATCTTTCAACATTCTAGGAAACGAGTTACCACCCGCCCCACGACAATTCCAAGACGAGATAATCATAAACACTAATAGAGTAGAGAGGAAACACAAGTACTTACTTGTCCGGAGGATTGTCGTCCATGAGAACAACAACTTCAAGCTGGGAAACAGATCGCATCTCAGAGCCATGGCCAAGCTGGACCTGATTAGGATTAGGATGTCCAGGGGAAATCAAAGCCAAGCTCATGCTCTCTAACGAAGTAACATCCACAAGCATCTCAGCCTCAGAGGAAGCAACTTCATAGTTCTCTGCCACAATGGAAGCCTCCACGTGTTTCTTGATTTCCACAGCCATGTTGGAGGTCTCCACGTGCTTCATAGCTGCACAAGGCTGCGGCACCGTGAATGGAGGGGGTGAATCACGTTGCATATTAGAAACAGGAGTGGAAACATGGGTTAAAGAAATAGAGGCATCCTTTGGGTCGGCAAGGCCCATTTTCCCATCTGAAAGAGCGGCCTGAGGTGCATTGAAAGGGGCTTGAGATGTGGACCCAGCTTCTTGGAGATTACCTTAGTCAAGTTCTATTTCTATATGCTTGGTTTTGGCATCGAGGACAGTATTGGCTTCATGAGCTAAAAATTTGTGTTATATAGATATACTCCTCCAATCCTGAATATAAAACCTACTTTGTAGTGTAATTGATACTAGGACCGGATGTACTATTTTGTGAGAACAGCATTGATCTTGCGGAGATGAATGGCAACTTGGTTCATTTTAAAAAACAAAACAAAATAAAATGTCAACTTGGTGCATTTTTCGTTTTGCTACTATCTTAAGTTCTTACATTTTTAATTTTGCATCCATCAATGATGGAGAAAAATTGAACCGACATGATGGCTAATTTTTATTGGCTCTAGAAAGCATGTGCTTGTCAAGCTAAAGGAAGTGGTTTCAATGCTCATAAGAGAGATGAATATAAATATATATATGATCTTCCAAATCTAATTTGGACGTGTTATAAAATCAATCAACCAAAGCAAGTAAGGTATAGAGGGGATACAGACAAGGATGGGAGAACTAGCTTGTATTACTTTACTTCTCTTCACATATGTTATATTTAAAAGACAAACAAACGATAATAAAATCTATGAATATGAATGAGATGAGTTACTCCCCCATCCCTATTATATGACATATTCACAGAGTTGATCTTGGTCTTAAATATAAGATATATTTTTCATATTTGTCAATCTTTTTCTAATTTATCTTTGTTGATGTTCTGTCAACAATAATCAAGTAAGAGAGGCCTTGCACCCATAAAAAGGAGAAGCGCATTTGTTGGAAAAGTTGAAAACCCTTTACGCTGGCCCGTTCCCATTACACCTTATAGTGTAATGCAATACAATGCAATGGTAATGCAATGCAATATTAATTACAGGGGTAATATTTGGTTTGATTTTTAAGCAAGTTGCAATGAGTTAATATTTTAACAATGATTTAAAATTAATATATTGCACAAAGTCTATTTTACCCTTAATATAATCTTTATAGAAAAAATAGTTAAGAGCTGGCGGTGGCGGAGATGGAGAAGGAGGAGGTAGTGGCGGTGGCCGTGGGAGGGTGGCGGGGGTAGAGGAGGAGGTAGTGACAGTGATGACAACAATGGGGGTGGCGGCTGCAGTAGTGGAGGAGGAGGAAATAGTGGTGGAGGTAACGGCGGTGGTGGTGGTGGTGGAGGCAGCGTATGGAGGTGACAACGGTAGAGGAGGAGGAGGAGGAGGCGGTGGCAGTTGTTACGTTATGTGGCAAGTGAAATGAAATAAGTGAAACAAAGACATAAGAAACTAATAGGGTAAATTGGACTTTTTAAACCATACAATGGGATGATAATCAGGATTCATAGGGGAGAGATATGAATGAGGATTACCAATTTTTTGGTAATCATCATTATCATGGTAAACTCTATTACCATACTAAAGAGCAACCAAACACTTTTCTCTTGATAATGCAATCATGATTACCATTACAGGTATGTAATGGGGTTGAGCCAAACAGGCTCTAAGTCTTAAAGGAGATTATACCCTGGATCAAATAAAAAAAAAACTCCTTCTAGTCCTTAATATAATATATATTTGGGGAGTTGATTTTAGTCATAAATATAAGATATAATATTTATATTTGTCACTTTTTTTTCTTCTAATTTATTCCTTTTGATGCTCCATTAACAATAATCAATGAGAAGAAGAAATGAGGAATTAACAAATATGGTTAGGATATTTAAGAAAGTATATGTTTATATTAACTAAATTAATTTTTTTAATATAATCAAATTAGATAAAAATGTTACAGATTAAATACATTCGAGAGTAATATAAATAATGGAAGATAGACGCAAGGAGTGGACCCAAAGCCCCTTGGTGGGTTTACATAAATATATAAAATAAAAGGATGGCGTATTTTCAGGGAGCCAACCTCTCTGTTACGTTGAATTACAATATGGAAAAGAATTTACGGCAACGAATCCTAGAGTTGATAGGTGTGGGGTCAAATCGTAAACAATATTTGATGTGGGGCCAAAATTCATTTTAAATATTTTTTACAAGTTTAAAAAATAGAATTTTCTTCAAATGGTCATTCAAGGTGGGGCCTCCAATTCGTCCTTTCCTTTCCGTCCTGCTTGATTCTGGTTCATTATTCTCAATTCCTTGAAGATTTAACTTTATATATATATATATATATATATATCATTTTTATTCATCAAAATGATCAAATAGATCAATGCGTTCCGCCCTTGTTTCTTGATTTATTGGACAAAACTGAAGTTCCTTTTATACCCCTATCATCTTTGACAATGATTATATATACATATACATATATATATATATATACGTATATATATTATTAAACGTCTTTCTTTTCCTCTCATTCTATTCTTGGAATCAAATGATCACAAAAAAACATATGCAGCTAGCACTTATTCATCAATATATATAGATACACAGGAATCTTCAGATGAAAAAATTATACACGTACATGATTAATTATTGAAGTTATCCGCCCATGGAATTGAAAATACATTCACCATCTCTTCTAGAATGTCCGGGAAGTTTGACTCTTTGTTATTATAAATGGGAAGCCGCAGGTATAACAAAATGATATTGATCAACATGTTTCACATATCATCTTGAGAAACAAACGGGCTATTTTTTTTTTTATAAAATTGTGCTCATTTTTTGTTGGAGTTTTAACATGAAAGTGGATGTGTCAAATGAAATAAGTCCCACATCACATTACTTAGGAGATAGAGAATACAAGTATATATATTTTACACCTTGTGAATTTGGGTTATTAAATGGGTCAAGAGGAAGAGTTGGCTCATGTGCACAACAACGGGCCACCAGGAAGCAAACACAATGGAAATCCGGCAATTCCCTCCCTGCGTACAAGTTAAACATGGACTAGGCACTTTTTACCAAATATTTTTTGGAAAAATCTAAAATTTATTTTGTGAAAATGGCTTACTTGAAAAACCAAGTTTTGAAATATTTGAATTTGAGATCTCAACATTTCGGTTACAAAAGCATTAACCAGATTTTATTTTGTTTAACCGGCCATCATTGCCAACGTTCATGTTACAAGCCATTATCTCCAGATTCTAAAACTGATCAATAAAATATTTTTATGGCCTTCAATGTTTAGAAACCGTTGGTTTAATTATGTTTATTGCCATTAATTTTTGCCCAACGTTTAAGTGCATCAGAGGCCTATAAAAGGCATTGCCTGCAAGAGGTTCAGGCGCCTCGCTCAAAAATCTCGAGCCCTCTCTTTCTCTCTGGCTTAATTTGCTCTTCGTCTCATATTCTCTCTTCCTTCTAGTTGCTTTATATTTTGCTATTCTATTCACCTTGTATCTGCAGGAATGGTCCATTTTATCCTAGGGAGTACCGCTTCCAATTAGCCAGTGGTTGCAGAATAGCTCTTAAGGACAACATTCTTGGACGTGACTCGGATTATACAGTGTGTTTGCAGGCACTTCGCCAACATTGTTATATATGGAAATTCTGCCAAGTTTTCTTCCTTAATTGAGGGAAGAATCTAGACAAATCAGTTTTTTTGGGGAACATCATAAGAAGGAATTGGATTTAGTTAGACAATGTGTGAATGACAAACACCGGATGGAACCTCGTTTTCTCTTCCCATGCATCATCTTCCCTTTTTATAACCATTATATTAACATTAAAAAGAAAATGATTAAGTACATTCAAAAGGTTGAATTTTAATGTGAAATTATGTAAAAATATTTTGTATAAAATCAAATTTAGACCATTCAAATGCTGATCTAGTTAGAATAGGATAAGGATGAAGGAGGATGGGAAAAAAATGGAGAGGTTGCTAGCTCAGTTATACAAAAGCCCAAGAGATCATTGTTGTCAAACTTGCGAATTGATTCTCCTAGCTTGTTGTTTTTACGTTTTCATCTCTCAAAATTGTTTTGAGTTATTTTTAAACTTGTGCTACTTGTAATTTGGTTAAATTCAAGTTTACCATTTTTGAGTTACTTTACAAAATTCAGTTAACTCATGCTTAAATCCATGCTAACTTTCTCATTTTGATTATACCCAGTGACTTTATATATAAATTTTATAGAAATTTTGTTTGCTAGGTGTGATAAATTATGAATGTTGATATTTTTTATTGCAACTGTTTAGATTTAAAGTATATTTAAATCAAATTGTTGTCATTTTTATATTTTATTTATTTAATTGGACATTATAAATATCTATTTATTACTGAAAGTAAGCTCTTACGACTTGCGAGTTTACCATTCAAATTCATGTTACGAGTTCTTGAGTTTGCTTAAACTCATCAGCTTGATAACCGTGCACGAGATTGTTAACTGATTATTCCAATTTAATGAAGTTATTCTTCTTTCTCCTCGCTAACATATTTTAACAAATTAAACCTCATTTGAGGCAGAGTAACCGGTTTTTCATACTCGGTTATGTTGTCTGCATTGGTAGTCCTCTTGATTTTACATGCCTTTTGACCTCTTCATTAATTGAGAACTTAATATATCATAAAATAAAATGAAACAAACTAAAAAATCACATGGGATCGTTACTTTTTCATGAATAAGGGCACTATTTATGGACATACAAAACCGAACCGGTTAATCTTTGACCACGAAGAATCCATATCCTAGTAAATGCCATAGGAGTCAGAGATTAACCTAACATTAATTTGAAGTTGAGCAAATCTTTTACGCATTCATTATTTTAAAACATATAATGATCGAATTGAATTTTAATTGTAATTTATTAAAGAATAATTTGGAAATAATTACAAAATAAAAGCATCACGCAAGGATGATGAATTGATGATAGAGGTGACATGGCAATCAATCAAATTGAAATTGAAAAAACAAAAAAAGAGGAAGATTGTGTTGACAAAAACAGAAGTTGTTAATTTTTGGCAGTAGATTAAGTGAGTGTTTAGATTATATTTTTTTCAAGTGATTTTATTACTGTGTGATCCAGTAAATATATAAGAAAAATTTTGGCTCAGAAAATGTAAAAGAGCTCGTTTTTAATTGATTCTGGTGTGAAACAAACACCATAAGTGCCATACGACCATACCTTTAGACTAATATTCTAGTAATTATCTACGTTGAATCTTTTCAATTAATCTTTTCTTTATGATCATCGGTTAGATCTCTAATACTTATGTCAACTCAATGTGAAAATTAATCATAAGGAGTTAACGCAATTAATCATCATTTCACATGCATTGAAAACCTCTTTTCGGAAAATTCAAACATGGTATTACATAAATATAATCATAGAAGATAAATCTTAAATAATTTTTAACACATAAAGTAGGAAAAGCCACACTAATTGGAACATGGTATCTAAATCGCGGGGGAATGTCCAATTCATCTACTTAATTATCTACCCAATAATGGTGTGAGTTTGAATAGTAATATGATGAATATCCACTTAGTTAATCTATATAAAATAAAAATAGACTGTCTTGATTAATATTTTCTGAATTTCAATTAATTATAACGAATATGAACTTTTACATGTCAAGAAAAAAAATGATGTCAAATATATATTACATGGAACCGTTATGAAAGAACCAAATATTATGAGACAAGAAAGAATAAAATATTGTTCTAAAATTACTTGAGAAAAATATATGGTTTGAAAAAAGTGATTGGATCGACTGACGGGAGTCGTTCCTGTTTAATTAATAATCTCATATTCGAAACTTAAGTATGCGATCATAATAATTACTTGGCAGTAGCGAGATTTTCATATTATAGGTCTACATTCTCACAAATTAAACTATTCGGTTGTTAGTAGCATTTCTCCAATGGAGAGATTAAAAAAAGGAAAGACTATATTTTACCACACTCTCAATAGCAGATATTAACTCAGATTTAAAACCCATTACCAAAATAAGAAAATGTACGAAAAAACAGACAATTTGCTATCTGTACATACATGCAAGCCTCGTGTCATTCATGCAGACAAGAAACGGTCAAGTTATTTACTTATATTCATGTTCTCTGTCTTCCTCCTCTCACCCTCCATGCTCAGTCTCTGAACAAACTCAAACTCAAAAACCAGAATTTCTGGACACACAATTCACTTCACCAAAAAAGGAAATGACAAGGATCAGATTGAGAATACCCAAGGCCGAAGAAGCTGCATATCAGACTACGGTTGATTTAATCAGCCAACTCCCTGATGAATCTTTGTCCTTCATTATTTCTGAGCTTCCGATCGATGAAGCTATTAGAACAACCGTGCTTTCAAAAAGATGGCGGAGATTATGGCGTTTCACTCCCCATCTTGAGATTGATGGGAGACGAATGATTATGCCTTTGTCTCAAAGAGAAAACTCGTTACAATCACTTCATACTTCTCCACACTTTAATAGTGGCTTGAATCGAAGTCTCAAGCGGTATGGTCTTAAGATTTCTGTCATTTTGATTCGTCACACTGGTGATTTACAAAGCTGTCGGTTCATCCATTTCCCATATAGTATTGCTCGAGAGGAAGTTGTGTCCTGGGTTATATTGGCAAAGCATAAGAAAGTGAAAAAATTAAGCCTAGAGTGTGAGTTTTTTGACATAGGAACATTCGAGAATTTTCTTGACCATTTAGGACCTACTGAGAGGAGATCAAAACCTAATTTCCCAGCTGGAATTTTCTCAGGTTTGTGTTCGCTCCAGTTTGTTCACTACACACTGAGTAGTTCAGAACCATTTGAGGAATGTGAAAATCTGCAAACCTTGATCCTGAAGAATGTCAATATGGATAATAAAACCCTCGAGGGAATTCTGGAGAACTGTAAGGGGTTAGAGAATTTTAGTCTCCTTGAGTCTTATGGGTTCGGGAAAATTAAAATCGATAATCCCAATTTGAAGATCTTGCAACTGAATGCATTAGAACTTGATGAAATAGTTGTTTTTGCTGAGAGGCTTGAGGTTTTACTCCTTGATACTCTAACTTTTCCCGAAAGTTTGAACATTTATTCTCCAAGCCTAAGGGTTATCCATTCTTACAACAACTCGATGCTTGGATCAATGTTTGCATCTGATGCTGGGAAACAAGTTCTCAAAGCTTCCGAACTTCTTGGTAATTATCGTCATTTTTGGGTAAGTTCTTTGAATAATTAGTTTTGTGATGTGTCCCTAATTTTATGTATTCTGTTGGTGGTGCTAATTGTAACTGTGTCTTTATTTTCACTTTGAAGGATTCTAGGAGCAATTTTTTCCTGAGTTTGTCAAAGCTCTCAATTGATATGGATTTAAATGATATTAAAGAATGTCGTTTGATTTCAACCTTCATGGCATTGTGCACCAGTCTTGAAACTCTGGAAATTACTTTACCGGTATGTGACATTAGTTAATTAACGTCACTAGCTTTCAATTTCTTTTGTGTTCTACCTATGATCAATGCACCGGCATAAGGTTATGAATTTATCCTAAAGGCTGAAAATTCAACTTATTGGGGTCTAAGCTAGTTCGTTGGCCTGGCTATATATATATATACCACTTAATATTGCATATTCATTGAATGTTAATTTCTATTATAGTCCGCAATTGGTTGCTTTTACTACATATGGAGGTCCTCTAATGTCTCTGAAAGCACTATTTTATATGGCTTATGAAAAGTCAATTTTTTTAGTGTAGCCAACATCCTATCTTTACAAGATTCAGTAAGAAATGATAGTCAAAGAAAAATATAGATCGTTTGAATTGGTGCAATTAAGCAAAGAAAAAAGTTATGCCCTGATCAAAAGACTCAATTCAACAACAGTATAAGTTTGCAAGGCCAAAAAACTTAGGGAATAGTCAAATTTGAAATATAGAATTTTCCAAAGTCTTAATGGCTCGATGGCACCAAATCATTTTGCGAGTGGTAGAGGTTGGGAGTTTAAACCCTAGGAGGATCGTGTAGTATTGTGTATAAGTTTTCTTCTCTTCCCAGAAAATAGGGTATGTGAGTAAATTTTTTTTTTGTTTTTTTAAAAAAGTTCAAGTTGGCCAAGTAGAAATAATTATTCGTTTGCTAATAGATATAACTGCATGCCTTATGCATTATAAATTGTTTCTGTTTCACAGTGTGGTAATGATATGATCAATAGAGGTCTTTCCTGGGGTCTTCAAGATAATGCTTGTAATTGTGTCCGTGACCAGTTGAAGTTCGTGTACCTGAGAGGGTACAAAGGTAATAGTCAAGAATTTGAATTCTTAAAGCACATTATAACAAAGGGGAGGAAATTGGTGAGAATTACGATAACATGTACCCAACCTATAGAAGAAGAAAGGCTGATGGCTCTTAGAAGTGAGTCCCCTAATATCTCATTCATCATTAATTTCAAAATACACAATGCTGAACAGGAGCTCTATGACATTCAAGACAGGGCGCTAATAAGTTATAAATGATTCTTGTGATGATGAAGTAATATATATGTGCTCAGTGCAATTAGTATGATTATAATTTCTGAGTTTTTAATAATGCTCCATGTTATGGGGTAATTGAACTAAATTTCTAATCTGCTAGCCTTTGAACACTTGTGAACATGTGATGAGTTGAAATTATGTTATATATGCAAGGACGCTTTAAATTTAATTTACATCTACTTCATTGGCTACCTTCAATTTTTAAAATGATGGTAATAAAAAAAAAGTACATTTGTATGTAAAACAAAGCACGATTAGTCATGTATGTTCTTGGTTGGTTAAATATTTGCAGCATCTTTGATTTGTTATCCTAAACTTGTAAATTGAGCAGAAAGAAAAATGCAATGTACATGTTGTAAATAGTCGTATTGTTCTGCTGGACACGACCATAACCTTGTTAGCGGTGTTCTTATAATGCTATTGGAATATCTGTTGACACATTTTAGGTCTTTGTTCAGTACATATATGTCAGCAAAAGAAATGTCTCCTTTTTAACGGGGAATAATGACACTTAGACCTCTTGTGGGGGAAAAAAAAACATTGTAGTCCCTTGAACACGTGATTCTTCTTATTTGATATGTTGATGATTTCTTTTTTTTTTTTTTTATTAAGTAGGGATTAAAGTATTAACAATTATTCCCTTACAATATCCCACGGCATTTTGTAGCCAGATGCCTAGTCCAACTCGATGAAGCCCGAGTAATTTCGGGTTGGGTTGGGTGGGCCGGGCTTCTATGCCCAAGAATCTCCCTAAAATTGAAAAAAAAAAATGAAGTATCTAAAAAAAACACACACCAAAAAATAGTGCTTGATATTTCAAAAACATATGGTATATAATACTCCTTTTTTGACTTTATTGTTTAGATTCAATTCATGTGCCAATGAAACAAATTAATTCACTAGAGATTATTTTCTTACTATTTAATAATAATTTATTTTTTAAGCATTCAATTTACCAATTTCTTAGTTAAATAATATGATTATGAAAAAATATGCATATTTGCTGAGTAAATAGAAAATATGTTTATTTACTATTCTAATCAAATGGTAAGTAAATATACTTATTCTATTTTGTAAAATAATGAATGTATGTGTATATATTGTATTTAAAATATATATAATATATACACATTTCAAGCAACATATCTTACCCTGTGCTCTGCCCTGCCCGATATTTGGCCTAGCTCGAAGATGTCCAAATAATATATGAGCTAATTTCTTAGGGCCAGACTGGGCCTTTTTTTGCTGGGCTCAAACGGCCATTGCAGGCATTTGAGCCTCATAAACACCCTAAGGTTTTACTGTGTCATTTGGCACATTCAAAATTTTGATTGTCATTATCCTTTTTTATTTTTCTTAGACGGAACCTATCTATCATTGCATTCAATTATTGTATGACAGCTAACTATAGCTAAAGGTGTTCAGGCTGAAAAACAAACAATGTTAGGGCTTGTTTGAATTAGCATTGCAAAAATACGCTCATACAAGTCAAAGCAAAATTCCTCTCACATACTTACCTCATACATACAATGTAAATCACGTTGAAAAAACAACTTCTACCATCATTACAAATAGGCATTAAAGGTTTGCATGGCCACTCAAGCTAATTCTTTTATTATTTAAAAGATTATAAGAAACGGGGAAAATTGATAAGTGAAAGCGAAATGGGTTTGTTGAGAGATACATGTCAGGCCATTGTCATTTCTTGAATTAGTTCTTCTTTTTTTTCAATTTAATACGACGCAATCGAAATAGGTGGGTAGACCTTGGAGCATCTAGCCATTGAGTTTCTTCCATATGTCCATTTTAATAATATTTCTGCAATCTATAGGAGGAATATCAACCACGCATAACAAAGTTAATGTTAATATTATGAGCATATCGAAAAGCCAGTTAACACCTCTACAGTTTTAGCCGTATTGTGTGGATGCGCGTGAGAGAGAGAGAGAGAGAGTATTCATGGTTGACCTCCCATGTCTTACGATAGTTTGTGAATTTTTAAACCGATTAGCGAAATAAATTAGCGCAATTATTGTTGATCAGGACGTTGATGATGATATACAAATGAAGATTCTCAGAAAGGATTGGATTAATATAAACTTGAGTCTTTTTCGGTTACTTTCTTGAAATGGTATCCCAAAGATTCGAGACAAAAGGAAAACTCCAAAAACGTACACATTTACTATTCGCACGTTTTTACGTAGCAAAACAGTTTACTCTCTCATATACAAACACAGTTGAGTAGGACTTTTGATATAAAATAACATTTCAACACCGTTCTCTTCAAAGTTGAAATCACCAGGTTTTCTCTCTCATGAGATCGATCTCTATATATAAATGTAGTAAGTTCACGTAGATGCAAAACATTAAGCACAGAGACAGAGAGAGTTAGATATGTTTGAAGCGTCAGCATCATTATTGGTGGCCACGTTGTTCATTGCAGCGATAATAGAAGTGATAAGATGGGGATGGAAGATGGTGTGGCTGAACCCTAAGAGGCTTGAGAGGGAACTCAGAAAGCAAAACCTTAAAGGCAACCCTTATAGATTCTGGTTTGGTGACTTGAAGGAAATGGTTAAGATGCAACAAGAAGTTAAGTCCAAACCCATGTTGTCATCTCATTCTCACGATATACCTCCCTATGTCTCCTCTTTTGTCCACCACCTTGGTCAACAAATACGGTCTTCTCTCTCTCTCCCCCCCTATATATATATATATATCTTGTTTATATTTATTTGAGCGTGCTTCAATTAAAGGGCATGTAAGAATTCATTTATGTGGTTTGGAATGACACCAAGGGTGATCCTGATGGATCCAGAGAAAGTAAAGGAGGTGTTTAACAGAAACTATGACTTCCCAAGGCCCGAACTAATTCCTATTGTTAAGTATATAGCCACTGGTGTTGCAAACTATGAGGATGACAAGTGGGCTAAACATAGAAAGATCATCAATCCTGCTTTCTATTTGAAACAATTGAAAGTTCTCTTTATATTCTCTTCTTGATTGAAATTAGTTACTACTTCTGTTATAATTGTGTTTCAATTAACTACGGTTATGCATGCAGATTAAATCATTAACTCAAGTATTCTTATAATTTTTTTTGAGAGATCCTCGTTTTCTTCGTTATTTGCCACAGCCTCTGATTCCAAGCTTTTCCCAAGGCAGCAATGACATGATAAGGAAATGGGAAAATATGTTGTCTTCTTCTTCAGATGGGACATGTGAAATGGATGTACGACCCTGGATTAAGAATTTCACAGAGGATGCTATTTCTCGAACAGCATTTGGAAGTGGTTTTGAAGAAGATAGAAAAATTTTCGAACTTCTCTCGGAGCTAGATGATCTTATGATGAAGAATGTATTCAGATATCACAACCCACTGTGGAGGTAATAATATTAATTAGTGACTCATAACCACTTGTTGACCCAATCACTATCGTAAAGGTTGAATATATAGCATATATGCACAGTACTGATGAAATCGATCTGCAGTATGATATACGCTAAGTATAAAAGGAGGATGAAGGAAATTGATAGAATGGTGGAAGCGTCTCTGATGGGTATGATGCGCTCCACAAGTATATGGGTCGTACTAAGTAATAAAGTGATAAGTAGAGTATCATCCCACAAGGAATCCATTAATTAATTTTTAGGTATTAAAATCTCAATTTATTTTAAGTTAAACGAATATAGTTATGAGAAAATTCAAAAGAAATTAAATAATGAAAACTATCAATGTCAAATATAACCTAGAGTTACTAATCCGTTACTAGCTCCCTACGTCTTAGATCCATTTAATTAGTTAGTCTAAAATGTTAATTTTGTTAATCTCGAGTATTAATAGCTATAAGTGTCTGTCGGTCTACTCACAGCCCTCTCTTTAGTGTAATTGTTATGTCTAATTTAATTACTCAAGAGGCAAGATAACTCAAACACACTCTTCAACAAGTATATAGAGCTATTAGGTATATGTCTATCATAATCACAAATTAAATCATAATCTAATCCCATATTACTTAATCTCATATCCTAATTAAAATTTTCTTTGTCAAGGTAAATCCTAATACCCAAATTCATATCTAATGGTGGTCAATAATCAAACGGACATAACAAAACAAGATTAAGTAACCAAAATTAACATAAATTATAACTAATAAATCATGTAAATAAAATCTAATTCACCAGTGAGTTCATAGTTTCTCCAGGTCAAAAAAAGAAAATTAGCCACTCATGTTTAAAATAAAATCCATAATAAAACAAAGAAATTCAGATTCAAAGAATAACAAGGAAGAAGGGAAGAAATCAAATCTGTTGAACTTCACAACTGCCTCCTCTACTTCTTCGACTTTCTTTCTTTCTGTCCGTCCTAATGTGTTTCTATCACAATATCTTTATTTTTCTTTTTCCTTTTATCAATTATCTTATAATATAGATATATTATATTGATATTTTATTCTCACTTGAATCTTATAATATCCCCTATAAAATAAATTAAGATATGAGTATATTTTATTTCAAAATATCCTTTTATCCTATAATTCATTAAAAGATAGAAAAATATATAAAAGATAATTAAATAAGTATAAAATATTAATAAATTTAATCAAATATACCTCAAAATCTACACTTGTTTAATTATAAAATATATATTTATCAAACTCCCTCACACTTAAACATTTGCTTGTCCTCAAGCAAAAGAAAGAAATTCATTATCTGAACAAGAAGAATATTGTTTACGAAATTCCTAAATAGAGAGTAGCACACCACCACACGCTACAAAAAAAAAAAAGTGATTTAGTAGCGGTTAAAAATGGGTATTAGTAGCGGTTTTAACCGCTACAAACAATATTAGTAGCGGTTAGGAAAACTGCTACTAAATCATATGTTGCAAGCGGTTTTGTAGCGGTTATATAAAACCGCTACTCAAGGAATATAACCGCTACATACTTTGTAGCGGTTACAAAAAACCGCTACAACATCCCCATGAACAAATTTTTTTTTTCAGAGATATTTGTAGTGTTATATAACCGCTACAAATATAAAAAATTGAAAATTTGAAGGCGGGAAAAGAAAAATGACATTTTTTCAATTTTGTAGTGGTTAAAAAGCCGCTACTAATTTTGAATTTTTATGAAATTTGTAGCGGTTATAATACCGCTACTAATTTCATGCAATTCAAATTTAGCGCCAAAAAAATTTAATTTGAGTTTAAAAATGCGCGTTTGTTAGTAGCGGTTTAATAACCGCTACAAATATTTAAAATTTTTTTAAAAATATACAATCATTTGTTTCTGTTCTTTTAATATTAAATTAATTAGTTTCTTTTTTTATTAGTTTATCTAATTTAATTAGCTTATTAATAAATTAAAAGGATAAATTTAATTTAATTGGATTAGTATAAAAATTATATTAATAATAAATTAAGGATACATAGGTAATAAGGAATTATTATGTTGTCTAATATAATGTAATTGTGTATGAAAAATAGATGAAAATGAGATACAACTCTAATATATCTGAAAAAAAAATGATGAGAATAAATTTTATATAAAGGAAAGAAGTATTGTAAAAAAAATAAAAAAACTTGTTACCATATGTGATTGTATTATTCAGCTCCTCTACTCATACAAAAGAAGTTGTAAATGAGAGAAAATGAAAGAAAGGTAATTAAGGTGAAAAGTAATTGGAGAGTGTTCGAAATGAATTGTGGTAAGGGTATTTATAGGGATCCACGTACTATTTGTAGTGGTTAATGTGTCGATTTTGTAGCGTTTTTTATTTAGTAGCGGTTATTGTTACTTTTGCAGCGGTTTAATAACCGCTATAAATATTATTTAATTTTTTTTAATTTTATTTTAAAATTTGTTTTCCAGTTTTTTTTAGGGTTTAGGGTTTAAGGTTTCATGTTGACAATAATTTGAATTTGATCACTCATCGTCGCCATCCCTACAGAAATTATGTAGAAAAATTATTGTTAGGGATGTTTTATTAAATTTAAAAAATTTAATTTAAATGACATGGACTTAAAAAAACTCACCGCAATAGAGGTAAATTGTCATCGCTTCAGGGAAGTAGTTTTCAAAATCGGCTGGCTGAAATGGCTCACTCTCGTAGGCGATATTATCGCCTTCACCCATGTCGTAAAGGTCTCGTGGCTTTAGATGAACGACCATGTGCCAATCCCTATGCCTCTCGTCCTCGACATAATAAACCTGATGTGCCTCTGAAGCTAGAATATATGGCTCATCATCTTGAGAAATACCAATATGAATCAGCCGTGAGAAATTGACTAATGTGATCCCTAAGTCGTCAGTTGTCAGTCCCCGAGAAGTAGTGGTATTTTCCCACAAACACTTGAACAGCGTCACGGTGAAACGGCCTTGATAATTAAGTTCGACCACATCAAGAAGCTTGCCATAGTAAGGGATGCCTTCGAACTGCATGTTGGCGTCACTGCTACTCGCATAACTCCTTGTCCCAAATGTGCCATAAACACCCGAATTCTAAGTTTGCAATCCTTGATCTCGTGAAACCGTGCAAAACTTAAAACCATTGACATTGTATGCTGTAAACCTTTTTGCATGATCAAGAGGGCCGATTGTGAGAGCTATAAAATCTGGTGAGTGTGGGTTGTAATCATTTAGTATTCTTCACGCAAACTAGCTCGGGAATTCCCTGTTGACCCTCCTATCAACTTCCGAGGATGTCTGTGTATGGATCCTGAGTTGACGCTTCACATGACTTCTGAATTCCTTGCAATTAATAATGGAAAGGCGATAGTGAAATGAAAGTGAGAAATGTTACGAAAGATATAGATCGAATAACATGTGAGTGTACAATTCTTACCGTATGAAAGGTTCAACTTGAGTGCAATTAATCAAGACATGTCTATGTGCTTGTAACTTCTCAGTTGCCATTAGTTTGAAGTTCTCAGTTGCTCCAACTGGTTTACTAACACGAGGGATAAATTCTCCTGATGTCGGCGCAGGTTCAAGACAATCGTCAACACGAGGTGGGCAGTTGAAAGCCATCTCAAGATCATCAAAGAACCTTGAGCAAAAATATAGCACCTCATCCCCTATATAGCCTTCAGCTATAGAACCTTCTGGCCACGCTTTATTCCTTACGTAAGATTTTAATTTCCCAAGGAACCTACGAAGTACAGAAGAGAAAATTGATATAAAATGCTGAAAAGGACGACTAGCAAACATTAAATACGGAGAATAAATCACATATTTAAAATGAGTATCTCTCAATCGGATACATCCAACGATATTGTACTGGTCCAACGAGCTGTTTCATGAACGAGGTGGACTGTAAGGTGAACCATCACAGTAAAAAAGGATGGAGGAAAGATCATCTCCAAATGACAAAGCGTAAGAATGATTTTCGACTGCAGCTGATTGATCTCCTCAACGATCAAAACCTTAGAACACAACTTCCGAAAGAAAGAACAAAGTTCCACCAAAATGATGAAAATATCGGGAGGAAGTGCATTCTTTATAGCCAAAGGGAGTAGCTGCTGCATAAGAATATGTGAGTCATGACTCTTCAGGCCAGCAACCTTTCAAGCCTGCAAGTCAACACATCGAGAAATGTTGCTTGAATACCCATCAGAAACTTTTAATTTCTTTAACATCGTGAGGAAGACTTCCTTGTTCGGTTTTGTGAGGGTAAACTTTGCCGGCTGAAATTTGTCATGCTCATCTGGCCAAGCGTCTTCACGAACTCCCATGTCATGTAAATCTTTCCTCACTTGAGGTGATCTTTTGTCTTGCCGGTTCGTTAAGCAGCGTATACAGCACATTGTCGCAAACATTCTTTTCAATGTGCATTACATCAAGACTGTGGCGAAGTAAATTAGATCTCCAATATGGAAGAGTGAATAAAATACTTATCTTCTTCCACTGCTGTTAACTTCAGGAAATTCTTGTTAGAATTTCATATTTCATCCTGTTTTACTTCACTTTGGGTACATTAGTGGGCATTTGAGAGGGTTAAAGTGATGAAATGTGTTTTTCTCATGCTATGCACAGCAGAATGAAATTGTGGAGGACATTATTCACTAACTGCTATGAATGTTTAACCATGTTTGTGAGTTCTTTGTGTGAACTGATACAGATTCAGTCATAGCTAGCCCAGAGGAAGCCACATGCAGTAAGAAGGAGGTGAAGGAAGTTGAAGCCAACAACCATTCCAAGGAAAGGCAAGCTGGGAGGAGAACAGAGCAGAAAAGAAGAGAAGATGACTCTGGCAGGTGCATGGGCTGCGGCCAAGAAAAACCAACAGCAGCACAGAAAGGCATGGGCCGCGGCCAAGATGAACCAACAGGAGGTCAGATACTTGCTGGCCGCGGCCAAGAACTCATGGGCCGTGGCTCAAAGATAAACAGAAGCTTGTTGGCCGCGGCCAACCCCCGCAAATGAAGCTGCGCATTCTAACATCTGAGGAGATATAAAAAGCAAAAACGAGGGTTTGAGAAGGGGGGATTCCCAATTAGGAAAAGACGGAGAAGGCGGCTACACGTCCTGGAGCTTGGGCTTGCACTGAATCAAGGAGAATCAAGTGAGATTGAAGATTGGAAGAGATTTCATCTCCATTTATCTTGATCTTTCTGTATTCATTCCCTTTTCTCCACTGTGATTCTGTCATGACTACATTGAACGCTGATATTTGTGATTTGTTTTTGAACATGAGTAGTTAGGTTTTTCATTCTAGGATTGTTCTAAACCTTTGTATTAATTAAACTTTACTCCTTCATTCTTTTAAGAGCTAATGGTATATATGTGTTAATTCACCCCTGTTTTCACTGATATCTGTGACTGGCTAGCACGTGGATAATCTGTTTAATTAGATTAAGCTTGAGAAAGTTAGTCTAATTATAGAACGTGGGTATAATTATCACTACTACAAAAAACGCTTTTAACGTCCCTTTTTTAGGCCTTTTAACGTCTGAAAACAGAGGGACGTCTATCTGAGCGTCGTAGAAAATACTGTCAATAACGTCCCTAAAATAGGGGACGTCTTTTGGCCAGACTTTAGACGTCCCCAGTTTGACTGGGGACTTCTAAAGTGCCACTTTAGAAGTCCCCAGTTTCACTGGGGACTTCTATAGTGACTTTAGACGTCCCCAGTTTAAACTGGGGACTTCTAAAGTGGCACTTTAGAAGTCCCCAGTTTAAACTGGGGACGTCTAAAGTGGTTCATAAACGCTTTAGATGTCCCCAGTTTGCACTGGGGACATCTAAAATTTTTTTTATGGCCTTTTATATATACATCACTGTCCGGCAAATTTAAACTGCAGAAATTAGATAGAAGAAATATTGCATAAATCAGAATGGAAACAACAGCAGTTCAGCACTATCTAATAAACATGTTATCCAACAATCTAATAGTATGTACAACAACACAACTCTAATTCGCACCTTGGAAATTCATCCCAAAGAACCATACACGCATTTGAGGCAAAACTCTGACATATTTTTGTAATTTAGTTGACTTTTAAATAATGTTAAACTAGACTAACCTAAGCCAAACCAAATTCATTCCTAAGTATCATTGTCATTTTTTAACTCATGTCTATATATATACATCACCGTGTTGAAGTCTGCTGACGAAAAAAACAAATATGCAATAATGACAGTCCATTTCCATATCAAACAAATTAGAAGCAAATTAAAAGTATGCATATACAAGTTACTCTGTTTTTCCAATTTCATAATCTGATTTAAATTAACGGTTACAAGCATTTGTTCAATCATTTGTATCCAAAGTTGTGGGAGTGAGAGACAAACCTGTGGACAACAGAAATGGAGATGACTCACGGTGCCACCAGCTAGGAAGACGATAGTTGTGAAAGGGAGACACAAATGATGGTGCTCTCGTCAAAGAAGAGAAAGGGAAAAATAGAAATATGATTATGAGAAAGAGGAAGGCAGATAGGGAAGGAAGCACGGGAAAGGGAGTTGCAGCAATGAACTGAGAAAGTGGAAGGAGGACGGGAAAGGAAGCAAGGGAAAGGGGAAAGAGGAAGACAGCTTGGAACAAAGCTCACGAGGGAAGACGGAATGAAGCTTGGGGAAGGAAAATAAAGCTGCTGGCCTGCTGCTGATGGGATGGGTGTCTGACAGGCTTTTCCACGTCCCCAGTCAAACTGGGGACGTCTAAAGCTCACTTTAGACGTCCCCAGTGTGACTGGGGACTTCTAAAGTGCCACTTTAGAAGTCCCCAGTCAGACTGGGGACTTCTAAAGTGGCACTTTAGAAGTCCCCAGTCACACTGGGGACGTCTAAACCTCACTTTAGACGTCCCCAGTCTAACTGGGGACGTCTAAAGTGGTTCAAATTTTTTTTTTAAAAAAAATTCAACCAGCGCCAATATTTCCCGCTAAATATTGAACTTTGGGCGTCCCTAATTTAAAAAGGGACGTCCTTTAGGGTCGTTAAATGTCTAGTTTGTAGTAGTGTATGTTAGACTTGAAGTTTAAAGAGTTAAATGGATGGTTTGTTAATAACATAGAGATATAGTTATTAACCTAGCATTGTCAAATTAATGAGGTTTTGTAATGATTATTTTCCCTTAACTATAGCAAGAGATTGTGTATGTTAATGGAGGGTATAAATTTGGTTATGACTTGAGAGAGCTTAATCAATTGCTAGTGAACCTTAGACGGACACATATATATTCCATGAAAGCATTCGTAGAGAGGAAGGAGGTTGAGTTTATGAAGTGCAAAGGGGACGAACAATCCTAGGTTTATTAAAATTGATTGAATTCACAAGAAGTAGATTATTGTTCAGTAATTTTTAGTCTTTATTAAAATAGCTTTTGAAAGTTCTTTTCCACACTCAACACTTTGTTTTGGTGCAACTTAATCAAACTCACTAAGACTAGTGCTCAACTAATTTGTTACTCTAATCCTCGAGGGAACGATCTTACTTATCACTCTATTACTTGACGCGATCCGTGCACTTGCGGTAGCGAACAACTGCTGAGGCGCCGAAGTCCTGCGCGTCTTTTGGCGAGTTTGTGCTGAATCGTCACTTTTTCCAAACTCGAAGTCAACATGCTCAAGCTGCTGTAAGATATCTGTACCGAACAAAGTCTGAGGTGGTCCTCTTTTTTCTGATTTCCCATTGAAGCGATTCCGTTGCAATCTGAACTTATGCCTTCAATCGAGAAACCTCCGATGCCCCATAAAGCACCACTTTTGGCTGTGGGGAGGGCGCACTGCATCAGAGTCAAAATTGCAAGCTGGACACGCCAACCCAGTATGCACATTCCAACTAGATAATGTGCCAAGGCCAGGAAAGTCACTAATCGTCCACATCAAGGCTGCACACAAGTTGAAAAAAGTCTTGTCGTAAGCGTCGTACGTCTCCAAGCCGACATTCCACAGGTCAAGCAATTCCGTAATAAGCGGTTGGAGATACACATAGATGTCATTGCCCGGTGCCTTTTAGCCTGGAATGATCATAGACATAATGAAAGAGCTTTGTTTCATACACATCCAGGGGGATAAGTTGTAGGGAACTAAGACTACCGGCCAAATACTGTAACTTGTGCTAAGATTACCGAAAGGATTGAAACTGTCAGTTGCCAACGCAAGCCGAACATTTATGGGGTCAGTTGCAAAATCTGGAAAGTCGTTGTCAAATGTTTTCCAAGCAGCTGCATCCCGGGGAAAGTCGTAATTTACCAAACAGCTGCATCCAAGGGAAAGTCGTTGCCACCTCATGTGCTCCGCAGTTTTAGACGACATAAATAATCTTTGCAGGTGAGGTTTCAAAGGGAAGTACCTGAGAATCTTTGCAGGTTTCTTCTTCTACTTTTTCCCCTTCCGAATTGTCTTGTACCTCGATGTCTGACATCTCTTACAAGTCTCCCTGCTAGAATCATCTCCCCAATACAACATACAATCATTTGGGCATGCATCAATCTTTTGATAATTCAACCCCAACCTGTTGATAATCTTCTTGGCCTTGTAGAACGTTGTAGGAATCTCAGCGTCGGGGAATGCATCTTGTAATAAGTTGAGCAACATCGACATTCCCTTATCTGTGATTCCACACAAGCACTTGATATGATACAATTTGATCAAGAAAGATAATTTAGAATATTTGTGACAACCTTGATATAAAGGAAGATTTGCTTCATCCATCATGCTGAAAAAATCCTGAGCTGCTTCATTCCTCATAAAAATTGGCTCAGAACCGTGCACTTCTTCATTGAAGTTGTCGCCTTGAAATCCAAACGCATCATGCACAGCATCATTCACAGGATCATCTTTATCTACTTGAACGCCTACTTGAGAACTTCGAGGAAGAGCATCGTCATATCTAATGCCGGCCTTCTCACCATGAATTGCCCAGAACGTATAGTCCTTAGGGAAAGACTTCACAAGCAAATATTCCTTCACAACATTTTGTGTATGCCACTTCTTGAACTTGCATCTCCGACACGGACAGACGATCTTGCCGTTACAGCTGGCGTGAGTGAATGCGAAATCCAAGAAACAGTTTAATCCGTACAAATATTCAGGAGAATTGCGCGGCAACTTGATCCATGATTTATCCATAGCTACTAGTGAGAGAGGAGAAAGTATAGAGAAGAAGATGAGTGAATGGAGAATGACGAATGCCAAGAACCTTATATTCTGAAATTCCAATGTTTCTAATTTTGTAGTGATTCTTAAACCGCTACACTAACTGCTACAGTTCTAAACTATTTGTAGCAATTATATATATAAAACAGCTATTAATTTTCAAGCCTTTGGAATTTACACATATTGGTGGGAAATTCAAAATATAAACGTTGAGTATTTGTAACGGTTATATGTATACAATCGCTACTAAAATTAAAGCCGTTGGACAGCAAATTAAAAAATTATTTTTAATTTGTAGCAGTTATACATAACATAATCGCTACAAATGTGCATAAAGGCGGCAAATTTCAAAATTCAAATGATGAGTATTTATAGCGGTTTTTATTGTAAAACCGCTACAACCATATATATATTTGTAGTGGTTTCTATTGTAGAACTGCTACAACCACATATATATTTGTAGCGGTTGCTATTGTAGAACCGCTACAAAAATATATATTGTTGTAGCGGTTTTTATTGTAGAACCGCTACAACTATATATATTTGTAGCGGTTTTTATTTAAAACCGCTATAAATATATATGCTTTATTTTTTTTATTTTAGAAATATAAATAATATTGTTGCAATTAATTCATAAATTCAACAACGTGGTCTAATAATATAAATATAATTATATTAAACACAATAAGAATTTAAGTTCTGAAATACAAACTCATATATATATATTTACAAATGCTTCAACAACAAATAAAAAAAAAAAGATGTCCTAAACTAAGTAGCTGGGGGCTAATCATCTGGTGCTCCCTCAGGTGGGGCTCCCTCAGGTGCTGCAGGATCGGGCCGTTGTGCAGAGTGAACCGTACCATCATCATCAGCAGGAACAGGAGGAGGAGTAGTAGTCGAGACGACGTACCAAGGGACAGGGGGAACCTGTGGATGCGGCTCGTCTGGGAAAAGGCGACTCCATGACCGCTCGAGCATGTTGTTCGCGATATCACGCCACTGCGTCTGCTAAGCGTAGATCATATCAGCCTGCAGTTGCATCTGCTGTAGATGCAGCTGGTGCATCTGCTGCTGCTGCTACTGTGCCATCTGCTACTCCAAATCTGACCGCAGCTGGTCAATAGACTCATCCCTCGGACGTCTGACCCCTCTAGAGCTGCCAGCCTCAGAGGTGGCGCTCCTACCGTAGACCATGCTAGGTCTTACGCCTATCCTTATCCCCCGTACGCGTCCGGGGTGCTCAGCCTGAGCCAGACCCGCCTTCAAAGGAGCCGTCGGGTCCACTAACCCCTGTGACTCCTCAGCCTGGGTCTGTCGCAGCTCAGCCTGCGACTGCTGCATCCGCTCCTGCCATTTTATGAAACAATTACTAATTAGCATTTTTCATTATTAAGTTGGTTTTATAAAAATTATAATAATAAAATTACTTATAATGGCCGCCTCTGCCTACTGAGAGGTCGCAGTCCCGTCACGGTGTCTGTGTGTGATGGCGTACAACTCCCCATAGTCCGTCTGACGGTTCTCCTGCTGTGCCTTCTTCTCCTAAAACAATTACAAAATTTAATTAATTAGTATTATGAAATAACCAACTAAAAGTCAGTGATATTTTGAAAATTTACCAGCTCGCTGTAGGTGACAGCAAAGGTCTTTGATCCTGCTGTGTGGTGGATCGTCTGCTACACATGGATCCTGGTGTTCCTCTGAGAAAGCTCCTGGAAAAAAAATAATATTAAATATATTAAAACAATAAAAACATTTAAAATTAATAAAGTTCAAATTAAAAATAATTAAATTGAAATTATAATTTAATAATTAACAATTACAAAAAGTATATAAATAATCTAATAAATACATTACCTGCCCCTCAGCGCTCCTCCTGAACTGGAGGAAACCCGCCCAGTCGTTCGGCGGCACATCGTCCAGGACACTCTCGATCAGCTGCTCTAGAGGTATCGTCCCGTCCTTATCCACCCTACGGAAGAGACGGTTCCTCCTGTTCCTTCAGCCATCACCTATCTTCAAGAGGGTGTACTTCCTTCAGCCATCACCTATCTTCAAGAGGGTGTACCTCTTCCGGTTGGCCCTGACGGTAAACCGCATCTGTAAAAAAATTATTTAAATATCATTAATTACAAAAATCCTATTAAAAAATATTAATTAAATAGAATTAATTACAAAAAATATTAATTAAATACTATTAATTACCTAAACCACCTCCTCCCAAGCCTAGTCCTTCGGCCCCTTCGGAACGTGCCTCCACGTCCTGAAGTGAAGGGGGAACCGCATCCAATTCGCCGGCGACCTCATTAAAGACACAGATTCTCCCTATTTCATACCACCGATCGGAGCTTAGTGTGAGAGCCAGAGGAGTTCAGCGGTCGAGAGCTTTGAGAGAAGAGGGGAAGAGACGGAAAGCTACCACCACTGTCAAGGACATCCCCGACGACCTTCTCGGACCAGAAGCCACAGCAGCGCCGTTTCTCATACTGTCATGTACCTCCACCATCAGAACAGAGACCCGACACTGAGCCAAGATGACCAACAAAGCTGAGATTTGGAGAGCTTGTGAGGAGGAGGAAGGACGACTTCCCAAGCACCATCACCACCGTCTAACTCCATTCTTATTATCGCCGTCATCTTCATCTCCATCCTGCAACTTCCGGCATTACATTCCTAGATTCCGGTGACCTCAATTGGTTGTGCGTTTATTAGTCATGGATTGTCACTGTTTCAAGCCAATGGCTGCTGCAAATCAACCCATGTGTAGTTAATTTTCCATTGAGTCTTGGTAGTAGATGAGGGGTTAGAGCTTCAAGGTTCTACAAGAGGAGTTCACTATTTTCCATTAGCTCAATGTTATACATTATGTCTTTGTGGATTAATTTTGTATTGATATGTGTGTATTTTTGAGACTTAGATAAGTGATAATTTGTCTATGATGGATTATTTTGTAATGAATTTGGTATTTGTGCATTTGAATTTTATTGGATTTATTTTCCTATTGGATTAATGAAGTTATACATTCTATGTGATATCTAGATTGTGTGATGGATTTAATTTAATTTGAATGTCGCGATTGTGCTTTCAATTAAGAGGAACCAAGTGCATTAATCCATTTTCAATACACATCAAGTGTGTCTTTAACAATTTGCCTAAGAGGTGACTAAGAATGCGATTGTAGGACTAGTCATTTATTAGATATATTGGACCTAATGCAATTGCTTGGGGTTTTAATTTGACTTGATGCAAAATAACTCCCAGATTATTTTAAAGAAGCTAGGAAAGCCACCAAATTTGTCACCAAGATTCATTTCATCATTCATATTCCAATTCCAAATTCCTTTCCATTCACTCCTTCATCATTTTTATAGAAAAGAAAAAAAATAGCAGTTTAGGGATTTTAATTAATTTGCATCCCTCTCTTAATTATTAATTTGAAAAACCAAAAATCGTTTTCCCCTTGTTTTAATTGCATTTGCATGGCATTTAGGTTACTTATGACTCAATAAAAGGCTCCTCAAGAGAACGACCAGAGTGTTGCATTGTATTGCAATTCTTGGATAAAAAAAATATTTTGCATTTGACCTCAAGGCGTAAAGACACAGTCAAATCAACCTCATAGTCTCAAGAGTTGAAAAAATTTGATTCACATATACCCCAATATTTTGGACACTTAACTCTAGTGACAAGTTCATTTTGCTCTCTACTAAATCTCTATGATGCTTCCACACACTCCTCAAATAATCTTTCTAAATTATATTTTTTTCTTATACTCAATGGTGTGTTCTTCAATATATGGATAAGAGTAGAAAGGAGAGGTAATTTCATTAGAACAATACTTGACATGTGGATCTCAAAACTTTTGTTGCTCAAAACTTTGACTAGGACAAAATGAATGGTCAAAACAAGTTTGGTTCATAGCAAAATTATCTCCCATATAATGACTAATTGTATTATATGGACAATGCTCATATAAATGACTTCCTCCACAATAAGCACAAGACATATAAACACATTGAGAAGAATCAATATATGGAATATAATTATCATTTATGCTCTTTTTATATTGCCTATATTCATTCAAAGAATTTATAAAAGCAATTAGTTCATCTTATGTTGAAGACAAGGAATTCATCTCTTTGTCAATATTAAGACCAGTTAGTTGCCATGTGAAATCCATTTTTTATTTTTCGCTAAACAAGAAAAGAAACAAGATATTTACCAACTCAAACTTAAACTACTAATACTCAATCAATTCCAACCAAGACAATTATGGCACATAAGTCCCCGGCAACGGCGCCAAAAACTTGATGCGCTCCGCAAGTCTACGGGTTGTGTCAAGTAATAAAGTGATAAGTAGAGTGTTGTCCCATGAGAAATAAATCAATTAATTTTTGGGTATTAAAATCTCTATTTCTTTTAAGTTAAACAAATATAGTTATGAGAAAATTCAAAAGAAATTAAATAACGAAAACTATCAATGTCAAATACAATCTAGAGTCACTAATCCCTCACTAGCTCCCCAAGTCTTAGATCCATTTAATTATTTAGTCTAAAATGTTAATTTTGTTAATCTTGAGTATTAATAGCTATAAGTGCTTGTCGGTCCACTCACAACCCTCTCTTAAGTATAACTGTTATGTCTAACCTAATTCTTCAAGAGGCAAGATAACTTAAACACACTCTTCAACAATTATATGAGGCTATTAGGTATATGTCTATCATAATCGCAAATTAAATCGTAATCTAATCCCATATTACTTAATCTCATATCCTAATTAAAATTTCCTTTGTCAAGGTAGATCCTAATACTCAAATTCACATCTAATGATGGCCAATCATCAAACAAACATAACAAAACAAGATTAAGTAACCAAAATGAACATAAATTATAACTAATAAATCATGGAAATAAAATCTAGTTCACTAGTGAGTTTATAGTTTCTCCAGGTCAAAAAAAAAAAAAAAATTAGCCACTCATGGCTAAAATAAGATTCATAATGAAACAAAGAAATTCATATTCAAAGAATAACAAGGAAGAAGGGAAGAAATCAAATCTGTTGAACTTCACAGCTGCCTCCTCTGCTTCTTCGACTTTCTTTCTTTTTGTCCGTCCTGATGCATCTCTATCACAATATCTTGATATATCTTTTTCCTTTTATCGATTATCTTATAATATAGATATATTATATTGATATTTTATTCTCACTTGAATCTTATAATATCCCTTGCAAAATAAATTAAGATATAAGTAGATTTTATATCAAAATATCCTTTTATCCTATAATTCATTAAAAGATAGAAAAATATGCAAAAGATAATTTAAATAAGTATAAAATATTAATAAATTTAATCAAATATATCTCAGAATCTACACTTATTTAATTATAAAATATATATACTTATCAGAGTATCATTGAGAAGAAGGAGAAAGCAATGAAGTCAGGTGAAACCACCAAGAGAGACCTACTAGGCATACTTTTAGAATCCAATCACAAGGAGATTGAAGAACAAGGAAGAAACATGAACAACAATAATGGGTTGAGTATGAAAGATGTGATCGAGGAATGCAAGTTGTTCTATTTTGCAGGCCAAGAAACCAAGCATGGACGATGATGCTGTTGGGTAAGTACCCTGATTGGCAAGCACGTGCAAGAGAAGAAGTCCTACGAGTCTTTGGCAACCAAAATCCAGACTATGATGGGTTAAGTCAACTCAAGATTGTGAGTATATATATATCCTCTGCATATATATACTTCAGCCTCCTCCGATATTTAATATAAGACTGAATTGACTCTTTTTTAGAGATTCAGGAAGCTAAATAAACTATTTTAAAGTATTTATATTTATTGTTTTTCTACAAACTAATTTACTTGACTTATAAACTGATATATAATATAATGATACACAACATATACTATGATTAAATAATTTATTTAACTTCCTTAATCTCTTTAAAAAATGTCATCTGGTTTTATATTAAGAAATGGATGGAGTATATAGTTTTATAACAAACAGGAATGATATATTGGATCATATGTATTCTGCTACTACAGTTGACGATGATCTTGTACGAGGTTTTGATGCTATACCCACCAGCAGGATGGTTGACACGATGTCCTAAAGAGGACAAGAAGCTTGGTAATTTGTTAGTACCAGCTGGAGTAGAAATTATGCTACCAATACTCATGCTTCACCATGACAAAGAAATTTGGGGGGATGATGCTAATGAGTTCAAACCAGAGAGATTTTCTGAAGGAATTTCGAAGGCAGGGAAAGGTGGTTCCGCTGAATTCTTCCCATTTGGATGGGGTCCTCGGATTTGCATGGGATTAAACTTTGCCATGTTAGAGGCTAAGATGGTCTTATCACTCATTTTGCCCCGCTTCTGCGTTGAGCTTTCCCCAACTTATTCTCATGCCCCTATCTTCAATCTCACTATTCAGCCATGTCATGGGGTTCATATCATTCTACATAAATTATAGAATTTCATGATTCATAATTTATATTATTTAAGCAAGTTTGCGTTAATGAAGATAATAAATTTGTTTAGTGCATGTTAATTAACCCCCTCCGCGAGTAAACTTGTGTATTGATTGATCTCATATAATATCATCTTAGTCCAAAACATAGTGCTTACACACACTAACTAGTACTATAAATAAATAAAGAAAAGATGCATTTTCACATTTGTTTAGCAGCGATTTCAACTGCTATAAACGTACATAGGGGTTAATTAATTAATTGCTTCTATTGCATCAGTAGATAGTCATTGATCTTTAACATGGATTTTTTGTTGAGATGCTAGAATTTTTTAAGATAAAGATAGAAATAGACGTATAATAGTGAGCATTAATTTTGACACAAGAGTCCTTTAAAGGTGAGGTCCACTGTCATTTTTATTCATATACACGTAGTTTTGAGCCCACGTACCTTTTTAGACGAGAAATTGTATTTATGCTTTTTTTACCTGAATTAAAATAGTGACTCAAGACTTGATTATAATTGTGTGTCGACAAAATGATTATTATGTGCAGATAAATGTTACAAGAATATATAAGAAAAATTATAGAGTCCAAGAGTCGAGCTATTCATCACATGCTAATAAGCTTTTAAGAAATTTTATATTAGTATGATTGACAAGAACATACTGTTTTTTTTTTTTTTTTTTGCCAACAACATAATTTTTTTTTTGAAGTACATGGAAAATGAACCACATTGTTTATTGCTTACAAATAATTCCACTTATTACATAAAACACACACATTTATTTATTTATTTGAAATCAATTCTTGCATCTTTCAAATATTTGTAATTTACTTCGTCCATCAACAGTACTATGTGACTTATAAAATATTGCAAGAGCTTATTATATGATATGGAAAATGAAATGTTTAGTTTTAAAGATGGAGGAATTTTTTTAATAATCATTGAAAATAAGAATAAATTTATAGTATTCTTCTCCTAGTTTAGTATATTTACTTTCATTAACATATTTGTATATTTAGTATGTTTCTTTTTTCATATTTAATTAAACGAAAACAAAAGAACATTTGAAATTAATAACATATATTTATAATAATATACGCATTAAAATAACATTAAATAAATGCACAAAGTGAAATAAACTTCTGTTGTTTCTTAACCTTTGTTTGGCATGTTTTACAAAAGAGCTGCCCTAAGTAAACTTAAAAATATTTAAAAATGTGACCTTGTTGTATTGAATATCGATTAACTAATTGGATAAAAATAAGGGTAAAGGTATAAATTTAGTAATTAATTTTTTTGATATGAACAACAGCATAATTATATTTTGTTGGGTGTAAAAATAGACATGATCATTTTAAGAGGTGCAAAAGTAGGTATAATCATTTTAAAGGCAGTGAATTTATCATTTCCATTAACCAAAGCTAATGTCTATCCAATTTTTACATTGTGAGTCCCACAATTCTTCCAACTGATCACTTCATTTATACTATGACCAATAAAAACATGTCACATCACTAAATTTAATAAAACATGTCATATCACTAAATTTAATATGCTGATATGTCAGTCTTTAAATTTACTTGAGTTTTATTATTTTCAATTAAATATTATTTTGCTTCAGAGATTCGTATCCACCATTTTCACTCTCCTTCCTCCTGTCATCCCTGACCTCTGACGTCCTTCTTCACTTTTTTCTCTCCTTCTCCTCCGGCACACTCTTACAGACCCCTCAATGATTTCAGAGAAGCGACTTTCAGATTGTTCTTTACTACAAACTTACCGTTTCAACACTCACACCCAAAAAAATCCAAACACCCAATGAAAACTCAGCTTCTCCCTCATCTAGCTTTTTGTTGTAGTCTTCTTCCACAAATCTTTTCCACACAATCAATTCGTATAAGATATTTTCGGCCACTAGCATCTACCCTTGAGTCCGAAGGGTGTTTCAGTAATCGGCGGCGGCCTTGTACGACTACATGCCAAATTCATCTAGAAAAAGTAAATGAGGAGGGAGAGTCTGAAGAAAAAAGGTGAAGAAGGAGGTCAAAGGTTATGGAGCGAAAGAGAAGGGAGAGAAAAAGATGAGCGCTGAAAAATAGGCATTGTCAGTTTTGTGCCTTGGTAACCTCTTCAAAATTTAACCAAGGATTGTAATATAGGGTGCAATCCCGGATCGTTTCTCGAAAAGCCTTTTATTAATTACCTAGAAACTAAGTGCAATGATTGACATGAAACACTAGAAAAGGGAAAATTTGATCTTTCAAAGTATAACCACATGAAAATAATAAACGTCCGAAATTATAATGTTTTTGGTATTTTTAGATAGGGTTAAGGTGCAAAAATACACATGAGCTTTTATCAAAAGTGCATCCAACACCAAATGCTTTTTTTTGGAGCAAAAGTGCCTCTAAGCTTTCAAAATAGGTGCAAAAGTCACATAACTCGTTATCTCAGGGATGTTGACTGTGAGTTTTAACTTTGTTGACTAAAAATGCTGACCAGGAGCATGATGTGGACGAATAATAAACAACTTGGAGGATGAGATGCTGATATGGCACAAGGCAGTCTGAATATTAACTAACAATAAATAACAAAAGTGAAAAAGAAAACGGAAATGAAATGTGAAGTAAAGGAAAATTGAACTGAGGGTGAGGGTTCTTATCGGGTAGGCATTGAAGAAGGAAATCGCGAGAAAGGGAGGATGACGCCGAGTTAGACTTAGAGAGCAGGAGACCGCGACTGTGAGATCGGAGGTGAGTTCAGCTGCATACTCGACAATGGAGTTCGATTAAGAAACCAACGACGTACGCCACGACGGACTGTGATTAGCGACGGCGGTGAGATCGGATGCGAGTTTAGGGCTTCGTTTTGGGGTGAATAATCGTGTAAATGAATCCTCTATGTCCCTGTCTGTCTTCCTTCTTCAACATTTACCTATAACATGCATTTTCGTGTTGCCTATTCACCATCTCCTTCTGGGTTTTCTTCTTCCTCTTTCATTGTTCGATTTCTTTTCTTATTATTGTCCAGCCATTTTCTGTTTCAGTGCAATGTATATGATGTGCGTGTTGATCTATAATAAATAGTACCTCATTAATTGCTAATTAATTTCTTAGAAGATGCTTTGCTTCAATATTAATTTATGCATATTTGGGGTATGATTGCACTTTGTTTTCTAAGGTGAATTTGCATGAATGGCGTTGGCATATATGGGTTTAGTTTTCCCCCAACTATAAGTAGCAACTTTGCAGCATATTAAGATTGTGACTTTCTGAAGCTATCAGGAGTTGGGAGTCATTTTTTGGTGGTGAATCTCGGAAGTTAAACTTATGGCTGATTATTTCCTCTTTCCTTTGTTACTAATAGGTATTTATATATACAAATTTAATTGCTTTTCAGCTTGAATCTCGGAAGTTAATCTCAGAAGTTAAACTTAATTGCTTTTCTATGAGATATTATTGCCAGTTAGAAGAGCAATTCTTCAGGGAGGAGGTAGGGCTTGAATGGTTCCAGAAAGCTGCTTAGTCATGTTGGGTATATGTTTTTTTGATTTGGGACAGTGGTTTGCGTTGTCCATTGTTAATGGGTATACCATATTTTTTGTTGTTGTTTGGATGTGTTCCAAACATGTTGACATGTGTAAAGCAGCACTTACATCTATGTCTACTCATTTTGATTAAAGTAATGGATGGTTAACTGGTTTCCACCATTATTATGAAGTATTGTTCTTATTTCTTAACTTCTCGTGATGCCCAATAATTTTTGATCAGGCACACATTTCTCTGAATTTTCGGCCAATCCATAATGTTTTGTTTTGATGTGTGTAAAGCAAAATGGCATAGAAGTCTTTGGTTTATTTAATTGATTGCATTGTGTGTAGTGATGATGGAATCGAACAAGAAGGACAAAGTGGGAATAGAAGAAGAGACCATCGAAGGAAAGCGTGACAGGTCAGTAACAAAAGCTTGTGAGGTTTATGAGTTGGAAAATATTAATTGTGGCTAATATTAATTCCTTGGTCATACATTTTTTTAGTAACTTATCTAGGTGTAATTGGTACAAGAAGAGTGAGCTTTTCTCTTTCCTTCTTTCTTCTTTCTTGAAATGCTTGACCGGCTTATGCTTGGGTAAAAAGGTGAGGATATCCTTTGATTAACTTCTTTCTCTCTTTCCCTTATGATTTGAACATCCAACATATGCATAAGGTCAAGGAAGTATATTGATTAAATCCTAGCCACTTTTGTTGACTTTAAGTATAAGAATATATCAATTAAATTCTCTTCCTTTCCTTTCTCAAAGCTTGGACGAAATATTGCCTAAGAATAGAGCAAGGAGGGGACGGTTTTCTTCTAGAAAAAAAAGGAAGAGAGTGTTGACTTGGTCTTGCATGTGCCTTGTGTCCACATAAGAGGAAAAGATAAGGAAATTGTTTTAATTATCTTCATCATTACTTCTACTTTATAAGAGCAATCTTGGCCCTTCATTTTGTTTCCCAAATCTATCCTCAAGATCAAAGAGCAATTAACACTTGAACATGGCAAAATTAATTAGAGTGCCATTAAACCCTTTTATTTCACTGTCTATTACATTTAGCCCTTTAGATGTATTTTGGGATATTACATTAGGGATCTACTTACTAATTAACAAGATATGTATGGCTACATTCATTTGGCAATTTTAATGTTATGCTGACTAAGTTTGACTTTGGTCGTCTTCTTTTTGCAACAGAATATGATGCCAAGCTTTTCCCAAAGCTGCAGTGACATGATAAGAGAATGGGAAACAATGTTGTCTCCATTAGATGGAATGTGTGAAATAGATGTATGGCCTTGGCTTAATAAGAATATGACAAAGGATGTTATTTCTCGAGCAGCCTTTGGAAGTAGCTATGAAGAAGGCAGGCAAATTTTTTATCTTCTCACAGAGCAAGCCAAACTTGTCATGCATAATCTACAAACATTATTTTGGAGGTAATTAAACATTATTTTTTTCATTATTTATCTACTAGTATCCGGTGCTACTAGCAACCATCCAATTTGCTGTAATTATATAATATTAGTATATGCTAGTATATATCTAGCTCAGCTAACTAGGGAGCATTTATTTTAATATATTAGAGCTCAACTCTTTCAATTATGGAATGCCCATCAATAATTAAGTGAATTTGTAGGTATACACACGCCAAGGACTAAAGGAGGATGGAGGAAATCGATAAAACGGTTGAAGATTTACTGAAGGGAATCATCAAGAAAAAGGAGAGAGCCATGAAGGTGGGTGGTGATGAAGCCATAGTTAAGAATAATGATTTGCTGGGAATACTCTTAGAATCCAATCACAAGGAGATTGATGATCAAAGCCTTGGGATGAGTTTGCAAGAGGTGATCTACGAATGCAAGGTGTTCTACGTTGCTGGCCAAGAAACCACTTCGGCTTTGCTTGTTTGGACCATGATGCTGTTGAGTAGGTATCCTGATTGGCAAACACGTGCAAGGCAAGAAGTTCTCCAAGTCTTTTCCAATCAAAAACCAGATTACGAAGGCCTTAGTCGCATCAAGATTGTAAGTATTGAATATATATATATATATATATATATTTACTCCTCTTATTCTTAATGTAAGACCTAATTAACTAATTTGAATAAATTAAGGATGCTGGTTAAATTAGTTAATATGATATGTTTTTTTCTAAAACACTCTAATCATCTTCCTTAATTCCCTTCCTCCCTCTCCCATTTAATTATTGTTGAGAGAATATCCACAAGCTTAATTAGGGAAAACATGGTTGAAAACGTGAAATAAATTTTACAGTTAAGCCCAACATTAACTCTCAAATAATGTCCTAATTAAGAACACAGGGAGTATATACATATACATATATATGTGTGTGTACTTCTCTACTCAATAACTTAGTCACTCACAAATGTTGTGCATAACTTTTCCACTATATATAGGTGACTATGATCCTCTATGAGGTTCTAAGGCTATACCCACCAGCAGTATGGATAGAGAGATCCGCTGAGAAGGACATGAAACTTGGGAATTTGTCAGTACCAGCAGGAGTGGAGGTTTTCATACCAGTGTTGATGCTTCATTATGACCAAGAGATGTGGGGGAGTGATGCCAAAGAATTCAAACCAGAGAGGTTTTCCGAGGGAATCTCAAAGGCAGGGAAAGGCAATTCCTTAGTTGCATATTTTCCGTTTGGATGGGGTCCTCGAATTTGCATTGGACAAAACTTTGCCTTGTTGGAGGCTAAGATGGCTCTCTCTTTGATTCTCCAACGCTTTTTGCTTGAGCTTTCTCCCTCATACTCTCATTCTCCTTCCCTCGTTATTACTCTTAAGCCAGAACATGGCATTCATCTCATTCTCCATAAGCTCATACAATAATTTAGTATATTTATTTGGAGTGAGTCAACATATATATATACACACACACACACTCCGTCCGATCCTATTTATATACAACTTTTCTCTTGATTAGGTAAAACGAACTGGTAATTAAAAATAGTAAGTGTGTCAAAAATGCTATGTTTTTTTTCTATATATACCCCTATTTATGAAAAGAGTATAGGAGAGAGAATAGATAAAAAGTATGAGAGATAATGAGTATAAGATATGAAAGAGAATGAGTATTTAATAAGGGTAAAATTAGAAAAAGAAGCTTTTACATTCTCAGACAAAAAGTGAAAGTTGCTTATAAAAGGGACCAGCCCTATGAGAGAGAAAGTTGCTTATAAATAGAGTCGAAGGGAGTATATATATGTAATTTGAGTGTTGTGATCCATTTTCGCTTTTTTAAGTTTTTATATAAAAATAATATTTTTTTCGCTCGTTAAGAATCTGGAAAATAAATTATACACAGTATGTGAGTCGTGTGTAAAACTAATATGGGCGCGTAATCATTTTGCACTTTACTAAATTGAAATTCAAACATCAAAAATTCACAAGAAAAAAAAAACAAAATTTACACGTCTATAAACCAGGAATCGAACACCAGAAAATCACCAACATTGGTAAAGACCAGAAGAAACTCCAAGTTCAGATATTGTAAGGATGCACCTATTCTATACAACAATATGTGTGGGTGGACGTCAATTAGGAAGAATCCCACATTACATGAGATTGTGGAGTTTAAATAATAAGTGATCTTGGGCCAGTACATAAAACCAAGAGGAGAAGCAGGCTTGCTCCAACAACAATAGGCCACTATAAACATGGCTGAAATTCGGCAATTTTCCCCTCCCATGTGTGTGATCGAGTTAAATGCGTTATTGAACACTCTTTATAGGAAATATTCATCTTATTATTAATCCACCACTTTAATCACCATTTATGAGTCTTCAATGTTAGTAACCAACAGTTTTAATAATCTTAAATGACCATTAAGCGAGTTAATGACCACTTAAACCACACATTTAATTGTGTTCATGATTGTCATGATGTGCATTAACCGATGAGTTAATTGTCATTAAACGTGTTTATGTGTGCCATATTATAATCCAAAGCCTATAAAAAAGGGAATGAGGCTGAATTGCACGAGAATTTAGGTGTTGTCGGGAACAATCAAACAAAACAAAAATAATTGAACAATGTGCGGATGTGCTAACTGTGTGTCTTCTTTTCCACTTTGTAGGGTGAAAGGAGCAATATTTTGCAGACTTTGTCAAAAGTTTCAATTGATTCGCACCTAAAAATTTTTAAGGATTTGATACTAAAATCTGTTCAAGGAAGATGATACTTTATAGCTTGATACTGTTTTACAGGCCATTCTTGCTGATGAAGGGTTTAAAAAAGTACATCCTTTCTGGGAGAATCAACGATCGGCTTATGATTGTGTCGAGAAGCAGCTCAAGTTTGTTAGCTTGACGGGGTTCAAAGGAAACGATCAAGAATTTCAATTTCTAAGGCACATTATAAGAAATGGGAAGAAACTGGAGAAAGTAACAATAACATGTTGCCAAGGAATGGAATTCGAAATAGAAAGGGTGTTGACTGTGACAAATGCTTCAACTGAACTTAGAATCGCCTTCAAGTTCCAAACACATCATGCTAACCAAGAGCTCCAAGAACTTCGAGAAAGGAATCTTAGGATTATAAATAATTCTCAACAAGACCATGTTCATGTGCTTGCAGCTGTACTGTGTTTCTGGGTTAACTTGTGGCAAATATGTTATGTATGTACTGGTAATAATTAATGAGACTAAGGGGAAAGAAAAATAGTTTATTTCCATCAAAAAAAGAAAAATAGTTTATTGGCCGAAAAATAGTTAATTAGCTTCCAATATGCATACCAGTACTACTTAACGAGAAAACAAATTCAAGGCGAAGACAAATATTACAAGGGTCTTCAATATCCAATTATTCGCACTAAAATTCTCGTTATCCTAACCTTAAAAATATAAATTGAATCATTTCATTTTTTTTTCCCATGACATTGGAATTGTAAGACACTCATCAATTTCATCTTATAAATTTTGACCATACCCTTGTACCTCCCTGGATTAACGAATAGTCAAATAATGATATTAGACTTATCTCTCATAATTTTAATTTTCTGTCTAGAAATGCACATCAACTCGTCAACGGACCAATCTTCAGCTACCTCGTGACTGGGGTAAAGAGTTATTCTTCACAAAATCCTTTATATTTGTTTCCGCCTTTACTGCATACTGCATTGATAGTAAAATTACGAAATGTCATGTTACAGCTCTCCGTAAAACGGATAAAAATAACAAAATATTATATTTTTCCTGTTCGATCCTAGACCTTTTATCCGTTTGATAAAATTATAGAACTTTCCACCATCTAAGGAAAAAAAACATTCACTTGTTTAGATAGTAACAAATTCTTATATACAGAAATGACAAGTATGTATAGATGAATTTATAAGTACTGATAACAGTTTGAACAAGGACCTATAGCCCAATAACAATATCGATATGAAAATTCACAAATGTTCAAACATATTTAACATACGAGAAGCTATGAACCAAATATAATGAAGTTAGTACATCTTCATTTTCTTTTGATAATTAGTTGAGTTAATTTTTTTGTTTTCGTTAATTGCACATTTGCCTTTTTTTTTTAATTGTTAAATAGTACTACTACTACCTCCAGTTCCTAATATAAGAGCTAGTTATGGGGTTGTATTTGGTCATAAATATAAGATTTTATCAATGCACTTTGTCCTCCATATTTATCATTTTTTCCTAAATTAACCTTGTTGTTACTTGTGTTGTTAGAATATTTTAAAATGAAGAGATGTGTTTTATGCAAAGTCTTTATAAATTAAGGAATTTTTGTGAATACTAAAGGTCACCAAAGTTATATCTCTTTAGTTCCTAGAGACATATGAAAAGTTATAACTAAAGGTTCTTGGTGGAAGGTTGTGTTGGTTTTTAAGAAAACTCTATGTACTATAAAGGTGCAACTCTTCATGGAAGAGTTATTTTAAATAATCATTAATTATTGAAGTTATGTTAGTTTATGAAGATTCATAAATCTAATGTATAATTATGACTTTTAATTGAAGAGATGTTGTTTCATAAGGCACCATTTTAAGGCACCACTTCAAGATCTATAAACACTCCTTCTGGTCCTTTTCAAAAAAGCTTAGATTTGAATTGTCTTAGTCCATTTTATACGAGTCCAACAAAAGTTGTCTGAAAATTTATTGAGTTTTTTTTCATTTTTGCCCCTTATTAATTATATATATAGCATTAATTAAAAGGTTGGTGATACCTATATTTACTCCATTTCTCTCTCATACTTGTCACTCATAAATAGAGGCATACTTGGAGAAAAGTTTATTTTAGACACGCTTATTGTTTTTAACTAATTTTAACTACTTAATTAAACTACGTATGTATTTCGGTTATCGGACGCTTATAAATAGGACCGGAGGGAGTACCACATAACAACAACATCAAACTCATTGCTTTTATTTATGAATGAACACAGAGATTAAATCAAATTATCACATTATAAAAGTCATTATTGTCTTGGTTTGAGTGTTGGGAGTACATCCATACTTAAAGGTTTTCATTGTAACAAGAACATTTGTCAACCCAAATATAAAATAGGCATGAGGAGTGAATTAAGCCTAAAAGAAAATGTTGTTCACGTCTTGAAGATATTGTGCATTACTTTCTTCTCAATCTCTTCTTCTCGTACTCCTCAGAAAACCAGTCTCACCAACATGTGTTAATAGAGTTTGCATCAAATGTCAGTTTCAATGCAAATGACTGGTATTTTAGGGAAACCAACACATTTTGAACAAATAACTAAGTTCATTAATCTACCCAAATTAGATAAACAGATCTTGTATTAAGGAGTGGGGATACTAACTATTGTGGGAGTCCTTGCAAAAGAAACCAAAGGAAGAAAGTTTGGGTTTTGTCTGATAGAACAAGATTTTATTGTATGCGCGTCTTTTCTTACGTTATAATCTTTGACTGTATGCTTAGAGAACAACGATGGACTCTTATGGAAACTTGTCCTCTTTGGTTTGTATTCTCAATGCCCATCATAATCATATACAGTATTTCAAAATTGATTTCTCCGACTTAAGTAATTACATTACCCTTCTTTCGTTAGACTCCGTTCGGTCTATATATATGTAGAAGCCTACATAACAAGATTTTCTTGTATGCGCGTGTCTTTTCTTACGTTATAATCTTTGACCGTGTGCTTAGAGAACAACGAAGGACTCTTATGCAAACGTGTCCTCTTTGGTTTGTATTCTCAATGCCCATCATACTCATACAGTATTTCAAAATTGATTTCTCCGACTTAATTACATTACCTTTCTTTCGTTAGACTCCGTTCGGTCTATATATATGTAGAAGCCTACCTAACAGTTTCATTGAAACACAACACATGTACAAGAACATGGAGACACAGGCAGCTAGAGACATGTTTCAAGCAACAACGTTAGTGGCCTCACTAATGGCAGCGATAATAGTAGTGGGATGGGGATGGAAGATGGTGAATTGGTTGTGGCTAAACCCTAAGAGGATGGAGAGGGTGCTCAGAGATCAAGGCCTTCAAGCCAATCCTTATCGATTATGGATTGGAGACTTGTGGAAAATGATTAAGATGCAAGAACAAGTCAAGTCCTTACCTATTCCCTCTAATCATTCCCATGATCTAGCTCCTCGTGTCTGCTCCTTCGTCCACCACATCGTCAAGGAATATGGTTTGCTTAAATTTCTGTCAAGAAATATATATACTAGATGATGGATTTTTGTTTTTAACTAGTTGTTAATGATTTAGGCGTGCTTCAAAAGTTAAAGCTTAACAATTGATGTAATTTGCAGGTAAGACATCATTTATGTGGTTTGGACCAACACCAAAAGTGATCCTGATGAATCCTGAGCAAATAAAGGAATTGCTAAACAGGAATTATGACTTCACAAAACGTCAATTCAATCCTATTCTCAAGTATATAGGCTCTGGTGTTGGAACCTATGATGGCGACAAGTGGACTAAACACAGGAAGATTATCAATCCAGCTTTCCATTTGGACAAACTGAAGGTTTCTTATTTTCTTCATTAATTATGTTTTTAGGGATCTACTCATAACAATTAATAAGATATGGCTACATTAATTAGACAATTTTAAAGTTACATATGCTGACAATTTTGACTTTGGTTTTCTTCTTTTTGCAACAGAATATGATGCCAACCTTTTCCCAAAGCTGCAGTGACATGATAAGAGAATGGGAAATAAAGTTGTCTCCATTAGATGGAACGTGTGAAATAGATGTATGGCCTTGGCTGAAGAATTTGACAAAGGATGTTATTTCTAGAGCAGCCTTTGGAAGTAGCTATGAAGAAGGCAGAAAAATTTTTGATCTTCTCACTGAGCAAGCCGAACTTGTCATGAATAATTTACAAAGATATTACATTCCATTTTGGAGGTTATTATATATGATTAGATCCAAATTAAACTCTTACAATTATGGAATGCCCATCAATAATGAAGTTAATTTGTAGGTATACACACGCCAAGGACAAAAGGAGGATGGAGGAAATCGATAAAATGGTTGAAGATTTATTGAAGGGAATCATAAAGAAAAAGGAGAAAGACATGAAAGTGGGTGGTGATGAAGCCATAATTAAGAACAATGACTTACTGGGAATACTCTTAGAATCCAATCACAAGGATCAAGATCAAAGCCTTGGGATGAGTTTGCAAGAGGTGATCTACGAATGCAAGGTATTCTACGTTGCAGGCCAAGAAACCACCTCGGTTTTGCTTGTTTGGACCATAATGTTGCTGAGTAGGTATCCTGATTGGCAAACACGTGCAAGGCAAGAAGTTCTCCAAGTCTTTTCCAATCAAAAACCAGATTTCGAAGGCCTTAGTCGCCTCAAGATTGTAAGTATATCATATACATATATCTCTACCTTACTCAATAACTTTTTTTTTTTAATAAAAGGAGCAGGCACTAATGATCTGACGGTTACAAACAAGATCCAATATGTGACTCCCATTTATAGGGGAGTATCATGTAGCACTGGGCTACAACTTCCTTGGTCTCTAATCAATAACTTAGTCACTCACAAATATATATACTTTTACTCTACATATATATAGGTGACTATGATCCTATATGAGGTTCTAAGGCTGTACCCTCCAGCAGTATGGATAGAGAGATCTGCTGAGAAGGACATGAAACTTGGGAATTTGTCGGTACCAGCAGGAGTAGAGGTTTTCATACCAGTATTGATGCTTCATCATGATCAAGAGATATGGGGGAGCGATGCCAAGGAATTCAAGCCTGAGAGGTTTAGTGAAGGAATCTCAAAGGCAGGGAAAGGCAATTCCTCTGTTGCATACTTTCCGTTTGGATGGGGTCCTCGAATTTGCATTGGACAAAACTTTGCCTTGTTGGAGGCTAAGATGGCTCTCTCTTTGATTCTCCAACGCTTTTGGTTTGAGCTTTCTCCCTCATACTCTCATTCTCCTTCTCTCGTTATTACTCTTAAGCCAGCACATGGCGTTCATGTCATTCTCCATAAGCTCATACAATAATTTAGTATATTTGGCGAGAGTCAACATATAGTTTAAGGTTGAGATCCTTGTGAGCTTTTTTAAGCTTATATGTCAAAATAATACTCCCTCCCGAAATTTTAATTGCATTGATCTTTTTACAAGATCTCACTTATAATTGTCTAAGCATTTAACATGTTTTGACCATTTTTGCCCATAGTTAATTCTATTATCTCTCTTCATTTTTTTTTTCATACTACATCCTCTTTCATACTTTTTCTCATTATTATTTTATTTTTCTCTCTTTCTTCCCCCTTATAAATAGGACCATACTTTTGAAAAAAGTTTATTTCTCATATATTTATTACTTTTAACCAACTACATAATTTAGTTATCAAGCTCTTATAAAAAGAACTAGATGTAGTAATTTTTTTTTTTTTGCACGTTTTAAGAATTTGGAAAAATAACTTATACACCATATGTAAGTGGTGTGTGAAATTGACATGCATGCGCATTAATCGTTGGCAAAGACCAGAAAAAACATAGAACCGGTTTCGGTGCCTATCCAAAGGCGCTCGTCCAGATCTAACCCAGATCTGGACGGTTCAGATTTTATTTTTTTAAAATGGGTGATTTTTGAATAAAAAAATCATTTTTTGAGAAGCTATTAGTTAAGATATTATCTTTATTTTAGATTCTGTACCCACTAAAATAATTTTTTTTAAGAAAAACAAAAAATAAACAAAAATTAAATCTGGATTGTCCAAATCCATCTGGATGGTCCAAATCTGGATGAGCAAGGAAACTCAATCCGAAAAAACACCAAGATTAGATATTGTAAGGATGCACCTATTAGTATATAATGTGTGTTGAAAAAAGAATTTCACATTACAAGGGATTGTGAAGTCCAAGTAACAAAAAAGGGACATTGGGTTAGTAAATGGGGCTAAGAGGAGAAATAGACTCACTTGCTCACATAACAATGGGACAACATAAACGTAGTTGAAATCTGACAATTTCTTCTTGTGTATCCGAGTTAAATGTGATGTCACAGTGCTGGGTATTCTGTATAGGAAAATATCCATCTAATTAGTTAACCATTTTAATTACCATTATGAGTCCTCAATGTTAGTAATCAAGGGCTTCAGTAGTCTTGAATAATAATCAAGCGAGTTAATGACCATTTGAATCTCACATTTAATTGTTTTCGTGATTATCATAAGGTGCATTAACCAACGAGTTAATTGTCATTAAACGTGTTTAAGTGTGTTGTATTGTGTTCCAAGGCCTACAAAAGAGGAATGAGATCGAAGTTTATTATACTTGGCTCTAAGCTTTCATGCAATTCTCATCCCTCCTTTTGTTTTCTGCTTACTTGCTCTCTAAGGAAGGATCCTTTTGATCCCAATGAGTTTTGCATCTTCATTTGTCGGTCATTGCAAAATAGCTCTTAAAGATTGTGTCTTTGGATATTTTTCTCTGCAGGTGCGGCCACCAACAAAATCTGCACAACATTAGCACTATAGTTGCAAACGGAAGTTAACTTTTGGTATATGGGGCCCTAGGTGTGACAAACCAATATATCAGTTGCCTGCGTACGTGTCAAAATGCATTCAATTAATTAATTGCTGGTTTGGCCATCTCAACATAATTTACATATAAAAATATCAAAACAGGGGGGGGAGGATAATTTCAAGAAGATGAAGAACCGGCGGTGGCCGGCATTTGGGCTTTATCGTAATTCAATAATACCAAATCTACCACTCATTTAGGGTCTGTTTGGCAGGAGGGAAAATTTTTAACAGTTGGATTTAAAAAAATTAGAAAAATGGGGTCATAAAATTATAGTAAAGATAATACGTAAAATAAAAGAGTTAAAATTATTAATTTCAAACTTTCAACTCCACTTTTCTAATTTTTTAAAATTCAAGTCATGAAAATTTCTCTCCCCTCCACTCCACTCCAAATCCCCCATACCAAACAACCCCTTAGAGATATATACGCACACACACATAATAATATAATATTTTCATTTTGTTCTCATCACACACAGGCACAGAAGGAGACACAGATGATGGGAGGATCGGGAATAGTAGCAGTGGTGGCTGTATTAATAGTTGTGATAAGATGGGCTTGGAAGATGACGATGTGGCTATGGTTTAATCCAAAGAGGCTAGAGAGAGCTCTGAGAAATCAAGGTCTTGAGGCTGATCCTTATCGATTCTGGTTTGGTGACTTAATCCAAATGGTTAAGATGCAGCAACAAGCCAAATCCTTAGCCTTGCCAAATCATTCCCATGACTTGGCCCCTCATGTCTTCTCCTTTGTCCACTACGTAGTCAACAAACATGGTACGCTTCCTGTCTTTTCCCCTCATTATCTCTCCTAATTGTTATTTCAAATTAGGTCATTGAAAGCCGTAAAAGATTCATGAGATATGATTTCATCTATTTTCTGAATTTTTTTTTAAAAAAAATTTAGCTTAACCCCCTCTCGTATGTGGCTTAAGCGGTCGAAGGGTTAGATAAGCTCACCAAAAAGAGGGAAAGTAGCACTAAAGCAAGGAATTTGGAGTTAATTCCCATGTGATTAATGCTCTACCCAGCCAATGATTTAGGCACATCTAGGTTACCGAAGGGCAATGAGTGATCAACAAGTGACTAGGTTGTGTAACCAAGCGGGCACCTTACCTTTGGCTTGTGGGTGAGCCCAACCACTTGCCTAAAATTTGTTTATTAAAAAAATAGCTTAAAATAAAATTAATCATATGATTTTTCCCTTAACTCTTGAATTGAGATTGTTTTAAAGATTAATTAATTAAATATGTCAATGTATGTCTCTCAACATTATCGTTTGTTTGTATATATAAACATCAAGTTGTATAAACATGAAAGGTTCCCTCATTTCAAGTAAAGAATAGATTTCTTAATTAGAATTATGCTGACCACACAAGTCCTAAAGAGAAAATTATATAATTTCCTTCCAATTGAACCACAGGTAAGAATTCATTCATGTGGATGGGACCTATCCCGAGGTTGATCCTCATGGATCCTGCGCTGTTAAAAGATATGTTCAACCAGAATTACGACTTCGTAAAACCTGACGTGATTCCTATCGTCAATTACATATCCACTGGTCTTGCAAGCTATAAAGGCGACCAGTGGGCTAAACACAGAAAGATTATCAACCCAGCATTCAATTTGGAACAATTGAAGGTTACTCCTCCCTTGTCTTACCAAATTACACATCTACTTTTATACCCCTTGGATCGTAAATATAGGATCTAGTTTAATTTGTAGTGCAATTTACACTATAAACTATGTTTTACATTTAGGACCGGTGGTAGTAAATTTATTGGCTAACACTTTGTCTCTTAATTTCTTCATCATCTCTCTACAGACTCTGGTTCCAATCGTTTGCCAAAGCTGCAATGATATGATGGACAAATGGGACAGCATGTTGTCCCCAACAGATAGAACTTGTGAAGTGGAAGTATCGCCTTGGCTTAAGGATTTGACAAAGGAAGTGATTGCTCGAGCAGCATTTGGGAGTAGCTACGAAGAAGGAAGGCAAATATTTGATCTTCTGACAGAACTAAGTGAACTTGTAATGAGTAATATAATTAAACATCACATTCCATTATGGAGGTAAATTACTACGTCTAATAATACGCATATTGAAATAGTAGTGATGTATGCCTATCACATGTGTAGATAAGTACTGATGATGAAATGTTTTTTGTAGGTTTGTGCCAACTAAGGAGAACAAGAGGATGAAGGAAATTGATAGAATTGTGAAAGCTAAACTAGAGAACATTATCAATAAAAAGGAGGAAGCCATGAAGGCAGGTGAAGCCACCAAGAGCGACCTATTAGGCCTACTTTTAGAATCCAACCAGAAGGAGATTGAGGAACAAGGGGACAATAAGAAGAACGTTGTGTTGAGTAGGAAAGATGTGGTAGAGGAATGCAAGTTGTTCTACATAGCAGGTCAAGAAACCACCTCAGCTTTACTGGTGTGGACTATGATGCTACTGAGTAAGTATCCTGATTGGCAAGCACGTGCAAGGGAAGAAGTCCTACAAGTCTTTGGCAACCAAAAACCAGACTTTGATGCACTAAGTCGTCTTAAGATTGTAAGCATGTTTTTTAAATAAATTGATCATATTTTATAATCAAAACATGAAAAGTGCACATCACCACTGACCCACAAACGAGTAGGAGGTGCTTGCTGCGCTTTTGGTGCTGCACCCCTGCTGCCCCTCAATTATGGGAATCTTTCCAAACGTTACTCATTTCATGTAAAATCTAATGATAAAAAAACCATGAAAAGACATTTGGGACGAGTCTCAAAATTTAGGAGCAGCAGGTTGCACAGTACAAAGGCACAGCAGGCACCCCTGCCCCACCACAAACATGTATATACTTACCAAATTTGCCACTGTAGGTTACAATGATCTTGTACGAGGTTTTGAGGTTATATCCACCAATAGTATGGACAGAGCGGTACGTTGAAAAGGACATGAAACTGGGGAAATTGTTAGTTCCTAGAGGAGCACAAATTTGCGTACCAATACTTATGTTGCACCATGACCAACAATGTTGGGGAGATGATGCCAAAGAGTTCAAACCAGACAGATTTTCTGAAGGATTATCAAAGGCATCAAAAGGTACTTCTGTTGCATTCTTCCCATTTGGAGGGGGTCCTCGAATCTGCATTGGACAAAACTTTGCCTTGTTGGAAGCTAAACTGGTTTTGTCTTTAATTCTACAACGTTTCTCCTTCGAGCTATCCCCAACATATTCTCATGCACTCACAACCGTCCTCACCCTTCAGCCTCAACATGGAGTTCAAGTCATTCTGCATAAATTGTAATGAAATTATTATATTCAAGTACTAATTCGTGTACCAAAATGAGTTCACACCAACTATTTTTATTTGGTTTGTGTATTATAGTTCAGAACAGTCTATTAGAGTACTAAGTCAGGTGTGCTTAGCTGTCACTCAGTTAAGGTTTAGTTCAAAACTTGTACATCTTATAGTAATTATCTTCATAAGCAACCAATCGGATTTCTAAAAAATAAATTCATAGTTTTTCAAGTTAATAAGATTTCTAATAAATTTTGGTTTTACACGTCTAAATCAAACAAGTAATATTATCACCTCTAGCAACACTCCCGTGGAACACACAAGGGAGATATAACTTGTTTAGTATATTTGGTGTGATTAGTCAACGTAACATATATGTAGTTTGAGAGTGAGATCCTTGTGAGCTTTAAGTTTATATATAAAAAACAATATTTTTTTCGCGCGTTAAATATATGGAAAATAAATTACCAACATATATTGGCAGAGACCAGGAAAAAAACACCAAGATCGGATATTGTAAGGATGCAATTGTTTTTAAATAAAGCGTGTGGGGTTGTTAAAGGAAGAACCTCTACATGGGATACATGGGATTGTGGGGTCCAAGCAGTAAAAGAGATCATTGATGTTAAACTCTCAAGTTGACTCTTCACATTTACTTTTTGTTACGTTTCTATCTTATAAAATCATGTCAAGTGACTGTTAAATTCGCGCAAGTTGTAAACTCGGTAAAACTCATAAGTTCATACACCGAGTTTATTGTTTTTATGTTTGTAACTTACAAAATTGTATTAATTCACATTTACACTTGTGCTTACTTTTTTGATTTAATTATACTCAGCGGCATCAGCGGCTTTATATATGAATTTTATGAAAAATTCTTTATCGATGATGGTAAATTATGAATGTTGATATATCTAATTTCAATTATTTAAATTTAAAATATGTTTCAATTGAAATTGTTCTTATTTTTTATATTTTAATTATTTAATTATATACTATTAATATCTATTTATTGATGAAAGTAAACTCTTATGAGTGTATGATTTGAATTCGTGATACAATTTTATATCATTATCATAAGTTTGTTTAAATGTGAGTTTGACAATCTTACAAGTGATCTCAAGCTAGTAAATGGGGCAACAAGCCACAGTAAATGCAATTATAGTCCGGCAATTCCACCTCTTTGTGTGTGAGTTAAAGGCCATACTCTATATAGGAAATGTCTGTCTAATTAATCTACCACTTTAATCACCATTATAAGTTTTCAATATTAGTAACCGTCGACTTTCATATCTTAAATAATCATTAAGCAAGTTAATGACATTTTAAACACACATTTGCTTGTGTTCGTGATTGTCATCAGAATGTGCATTAACCAACAAGTTAATTTTCATGATTTTTTTTGGCAATATTCTTGGTGTGTGTGGGGTAATTAATATAAATATATGTATTTAATAAAGATGAAAATAGAAAAAGTAATTTAAATTTTTAGACATAAAAAGAATATTATTTATATCAAGGGCAGACAGAAGATTGTTTATAAATAAAATAGGACAGGAGGTGGTAATATTTTAAACCTGTTCTCTTCACACATAAAGCACAGAAAGAGACACACAGAGATCGAGGAAGAGAGATGATTGGAGGATCAGGAATAATAGCAGTGGTGGCTGCAATAGTAGTGATAAGATGGGTTTGGAAGATGACGATGTGGTTATGGGTTAATCCAAAGAGGCTAGAGAGAGCTCTGAGAAATCAAGGTCTTGAGGCTGATCCTTATCGATTCTGGTTTGGTGACTTAATCCAAATGGTTAAGATGGAGAAACAAGCCAAATCCTCGGCCTTGCCAAATCATTCCCATGACTTAGCCCCTCATGTCTTCTCTTTTGTCCACTACCTAGTCAATAAACATGGTAGGCTTCCTGCCTTTTTCCCTCATCTTCTCCCCTCATTTTGATTTTAAGCGCCCTAATTAGGTCATTAAGAGCAGTACAAGATTTATGAGATATGATTTTATTTATTTACTGAATTAAAAAAAGTTTGCTTAAAGACTTAATTTTTAGGGACAATTTTAGAAAAAAATAACTTCAAAATTTGAAAATCTCATATTAGTGATTTTCTATTAAAATGATTTGTGAATTACTAATCAAGTATAGTAAATACCAAAGCTACTGTAGGTAACAAAACTGATTTAGAATTTTGAAAGGTATTTTTCTAAAATTTTCCCTAATTTTTAAAATTAAAATAAAATTATTCATATGATTTTTTTTCTTAACTTTTGAATTGAAATGGTTTTAAAGACTAATTAATCAAAGATGTACCAATGTATGCATCTCAACATTGTTGTTTGTTTGTATAGATAAACATCAAACAGGAAAGAGTCCAATCTCTCTTTTTCAAATCAAGAATAATAAACATGTATATATAGAAAAGTTTGATATCATAAATAGAAAATTATATAATTTCCTTCCAATTGAAGCACAGGTAAGAATTCATTCATGTGGATGGGACCTGCCCCGAGGTTGATCTTTATGGATCCTGCGCTGATAAAAGATATGTTCAACAAAAACTACGACTTGATAAAACCTGACGTGGTTCCTATTGGCAAATATATATGCACTGGTCTTGTAGGCTGTGAAGGCGACAAGTGGGCTAAACACAGAAAGATTATCAATCCAGCATTTAATTTGGAACAATTGAAGGTTACTCCCTTACTAAAATACACGTCTACTTTTATAGATAAATTGGCTCACACTTTGTCTCTTAATTTCTTCATCATCTCTCTACAGACTCTGGTTCCAATCTTTTGCCAAAGCTGCAATAATATGATGGACAAATGGGACAACATGCTGTCCCCAACATTTGGAACTTGTGAAGTGGATGTATGGCCTTGGCTTAAGGATTTGACAAAGGAAGTGATTGCTCGAGCAGCATTTGGGAGTAGCTACGAAGAAGGAAGGCAAATATTTGATCTTCTGACAGAACTAAGTGAACTTGTAATGAGTAATATAATTAAACATCACATTCCATTATGGAGGTAAATTACTACGTCTAATAATACGCATATTGAAATAGTAGTGATGTATGCCTATCACATGTGTAGATAAGTACTGATGATGAAATGTTTTTTGTAGGTTTGTGCCAACTAAGGAGAACAAGAGGATGAAGGAAATTGATAGAATTGTGAAAGCTAAACTAGAGAACATTATCAATAAAAAGGAGGAAGCCATGAAGGCAGGTGAAGCCACCAAGAGCGACCTATTAGGCCTACTTTTAGAATCCAACCAGAAGGAGATTGAGGAACAAGGGGACGAGAGGAACGTCGGGTTGAGTAGGAAAGATGTGGTAGAGGAATGCAAGTTGTTCTACCTCGCAGGCCAAGAAACCACTTCATCTTTACTGGTCTGGACTATGATGCTACTAAGTAAGTATCCTGATTGGCAAGAACGTGCGAGGGAAGAAGTCCTGCAAGTCTTTGGCAACCAAAAACCAGACTTTGATGCACTAGGTCGTCTTAAGATTGTAAGCCTGTCTTTTCTTTTTTCCTTTTTTGTCATACATAGTGTTTAATATTTTTTAGGATTAAGGAGCAACCAACACCTTGAAGTTTTTTTCTAGGTGCTTCTGGAGCCCTAAAGTATATTGTGATACAATCAGCACCCTGAAGTATTTTTTTTTTAATATGCAACCATCATCCTAAAGTACTTTTTTGTGCAATTTTGCTCTTAACAACTTAGATAATTTAGGGTGCTGGATGTATCTGAAAAATACTTTAGGTTGTTAGATGTACTAAAAATATAGTTCATGGTACTGGACACACTTAAAAAAATACTTTAGGGTGTTAGGTGTACAAGAAAAAATGCTTCAAAATGCTAGGTGCTCCACAAAATATTTTAGGATAATGGATGCACCTAAAAAGATACTTTAGGGTACTAGATGCACCTTAACCCTATTTTTTAATCAAAACATTCAAAATGTATAACACTGTACTACTAATTAAACCATAAGCATGCATGTACTTAACGAAATTTGCCATTGCAGGTTACAATGATCATGCATGAGGTTTTGAGGTTATACTCACCAATAGTATGGACAGAGCGGTATGTTGAGAAGGACATAAAAATTGGGAATTTGTTAGTTCCTGGAGGAGTACAGATCTGCGTACCAATACTTATGCTGCACCATGACCAACAGTATTGGGGAGATGATGCCAAAGAGTTCAAACCAGACAGGTTTTCAGAAGGATTATCAAAGGCGTCAAAAGGTACTTCTGTTGCATTCTTCCCATTCGGAGGGGGTCCTCGAATTTGCATTGGGCAAAACTTTGCCTTGTTGGAAGCTAAACTGGCTTTGTCTTTGATTCTACAACGTTTCTCCTTCGAGCTTTCCCCAACATACTCTCATGCTCTCACGACCGTCCTCACTCTTCAGCCTAAACATGGAGTTCAAGTCATTCTGCATAAGTTGTAATGAATTTTTTATATTCAAGTACTAGTTCGTGTACCAAATGAGTTTATACACACCGTTATTGTTTGGTTTGTGGATTAGTTCAGAATAGTCCCCGTCCCCTACATTAATAAAAGTACATGAATTATGAATATAATTCTACATTTTTTATACATATATAAAAGTTAAGGTGGGCTGGATTCAAAGCTTACCAGGGTCAAGGCATACCTCCAGACTCAAAGAATGCTTACATAAATCCTTATAGACCCATCAATAAGATCCTTACATCAGTGTAATTTGAACTCACTACCTTATAGTTATGAGCTAACCCATTTTATCAACTAGATCAATCTTTTCTGGTTCTACTTCTTCATACACTTGGCAGAGAAATTATGGGTCATGCTTACCATGTACTCCTTTCGGTTTTATTTATAAGTAACTTTCTCTCTTTTGGGATTTGTCCTTAATATAAGAAATTTTTTGTATTTCAAAATTTAAACTACTTTTTTCTTTTCTACCCCCTATTAAATGCATGTATGTTTATTAATGGGGAAATTATGGGTCATGCTTACCATGTACTCCTTTCGGTTTTATTTATAAGCAACTTTCTCTCTTTTGGGATTTGTCCTTAATATAAGAAATTTTTTGTATTTCAAAATTTAAACTATTTTTTTCTTTTCTACCCCCTATTAAATGCATGTATTTTTATTAATGGGGAAATTATGGGCCATGCTTACCATATACTTCTTTTGGTTTTATTTATAAACAACTTTCTCTCTTTTAGGATTTGTCCTTAATATAAGAAATTTTTTGTATTTCAAAATTTAAACTAATTTTTTCTTTTGTACCCCCTATTAAATGCATGTATTTTTATTAATGAACTATTAATTCTCTTTCATTTAATCATTTATTACCCATTTTCTCTCATATTTTCTACTCATTCTTTTTTATATTTTTTACTCATTATCTTTCCTATGCTCTTTTCATAAAAAGGGATATATTTCAAAAAGACATTATATTTTTTATACATTTATTGTTTTCAATTAATTTTAACCGCTAGTTTATTTTGCACTATGTGGATAGTTGCTGTTTTTCTTTTTTATTTAAATACCTAGTTGTTGCTTTAGAAGCCCAACAATTTAACTTAGTATTTATAAACCCCAAACCATAAGTTTGTTGATGCTAAAAAAAAAAAAAGCCCACCCCACTTCTTCCACCCTCAGCCTTATTGCCACGCTCAACTTCAATTATTCGCTACATGCTCTAAGAAAATTGCTAAGATGCCAAGATTTAAATATTTTAAATATAATTCAGGTCGAAAAAATATTTTAAATATAATAATATCAAATTTTAATATTCATACACATACTGCCCTTTTTCAATAGTAATGATCATGGCTCTGATTTGACGCAGGCTAGAGTAGAACAATTGTAAATTCATATATTAATCTTGCCACAGCAATAGAATAACCTAAAATAATTGTTATTGTTAAAGAACAGCATCATTTCATGAGTTTATTAAATTTTGTTTATAATCTATAGCGTCAATATTTTATTGATATATTTTTTTTGATAAAATTGATATGTTTAATATTACATAGCCTTTACCCTAAAAGATATATCAAGACACACACACACACACACACACACACACAAACAAACCTATATATAAAGTTATACATGCATCACATTGAGCAATTGATTGAAAACTTAATCAATAATTAATTAATTATGTAAATGATAGAGTACGACCCCAGATATCTTATATGACAAATTTTAATATAATATACATAAAAGAATTAGGTTTACCATCAATTCAAATTATTATTTTTTATGAAATGATTTTTATCTTAATATATTTAATTATTGTTTATTGAATGTCATCTGATTAACGTATAAAAATTTAAGATTTAATTTAAATACTCATCAATTGCGATTATTGATAGCATAATTAATATTAATTTTTATTTAAAGCAATCGTATTATTATTTTTAAATGTTAAAGTAATATATACTAGAACATTTGTGTATTATAATACCCAACTCCCATGCTGTGTTCGGAGAAGCAAATGACCATTTCAAAAAAGAAAAGCATAAAAGACATAAAATAGAGTGAAAGAGCATGAAAGATGTCTTGAGTCCAAATATTAATCATAGTATTAATAGCTTTTAACCTTTTGGCCATGCGTAGCACCTGACTGGTTTCTACACCCTCCTGTCTTTTTTTTTTTTTTTTTTTTTTTTTTTGACCATGAGCTCTCATCCTACTATTATAAAGCATGTTTTGAAACAAATATATGATCTTTATTGTTATAAGCCGCCAGTTGTGCTATTAATTATATTTTTTAAAATGATAGATATTTAAAATTTCATTTATTGCATCTTCTATATCGATCTTATTAGATGTCATTCATAATATCAATTATTTCATTTTTAAACCAAATTAATAAATTTTCCACCTGTCATTGATCTAAATGAGTTGATTAGAAGCGCCTAATAAAGAATGAAGTAAGGGAACATAAATTAAATTGATCCTTATACACATTCAGATATTAAGGAGTTGACTCATGACTCATAAGATCCTTCTGTTTGTGCTTTCTAAACCCAGATGCATATCTTAACCCTATTAGTGGTTTTAATAATATCTAACCCAACTCACCTAAACTTTCAGTATGTAAAAAAAAAAAAAATGGTTAATATAACTTTTGGTCCTTGAAGTTTGATCCAATTTTGGTTTTGGTCCCTCAAGTTTCAAATCTGTGGTTTTAGTCCCTGAAGTTTCACCCGATTTTGGTTTTGGTCCCTCAAGTTTGAAAAGGACTTGGTTTTTTTTCTGGGTCGGGTCGGGTTTTTTAATTGGGTCGCCAAGTCCTTTTCAAACTTAAGGGACCAAAACCAAAATCGGGTGAAACTTCAGGGACCAAAACCACCGATTTCAAACTTCAGGGACCAAAACCAAAATCGGGTGAAACTTCAGGGACCAAAACCACAGATTTCAAACTTGAGGGACCAAAACCAAAATTAGATCAAACTTCAAAGACCAAAAATTATATTAACCAAAAAAAAAAAACAATTTTATATATCAGATTTAGCTGCTTGTGTGGTAGGATGAGTTGTGAAGGCATCAATAATTGATGACCACTATATATAGCTGGACCACTAGCATCACCTGATAACAATATGCATGCAGGACCACTGAGATCATCTGATAACAATAGGCATGCGGGACCACTGACATCATCAGATAACACAAACAAACTAATTTATAGTATTACATAACATATAAACAAAGCATAAACTCCAACACCGTACATCAAAATTAAATTACCTTACTATTGCTTCCCAAAAATGATTGATATAATATACCATCTCATGTCCTTGATATAAAGTTATTTAACTATTTTTCAGTGGAGCAAAGAAATGAGATAAATTAGTTAATTATAATAAATATGACATATGAACTGCTTAAAATATACTACCTAGTGTCCTATACATTTAGGATCAGAGAAGTACCTCCATATTAGAATATATTATATATCATCAGTTTTTATATTAGGTAAATAAGTTTAGGGAAAATGATAAATATAAAGATATAGAGAGAGAGAGAGAGAGAGAGAGAGAGAATTAAATTTTTATATTTATCATTTAAGATAAAGTATAACTTCCCAACTAGCTTCTGAATTAAGGACATGAGGGAGTAATTAGACAAAATCTTTGGAAGATACAGAAAAAGAACGAAGTGAACCAGCAGTGGCCGGCTCAAAAGCTTTCTGGTATAATTCAAGAATATATATAATGGGAATACATATCCAAATAAACTAACACGCAAGACTATGATATATATATATATATATATATAATATTAAACTTGTTCTCATTGGCTTACTCTTTCCTCTGCTCTGACATTATATATAGATAATTAGATACACACTACAACACAAGCACACACGGACTACTCACAGATAGAGAGAGAGAGAGATGAGAGGAGGATCATCAGTAATATCAGAAGTGGCCACATGGATAGTAGTGATAATAGTGGTAAGATGGGTATGGAATATGGGAATATGGTTATGGGTGAATCCAAAGAGGCTGGAGAGAGCTCTGAGACAACAAGGTCTTGAGGCAAATCCATATCGATTCTGGGTTGGTGACTCTGTCCAAATGGGTAACATGGTACGACAAGCCAAATCCACTCCCTTGCCCACTCATTCCCATGACCTGGTCCCTCATATCTCCCCCTTTCAGCATCACACTGTCAATAAATACGGTGAGCCCTTCTTATCCCTTTCCCCTTTATTTATTCCTTTCCCTCTTTAATTTCTTTCGTTATTTATTTCAACAATCTTATGCTATGGGAGTCCCACATCTATAACCTCACAAGTAAAGTGTGATTTATAAGTTCAAGAGGTTATATCTCCTAATAGACTTAGTCTTTTGAGCCTAAGCTCTGCCTTTAGACATATGTTAATAACAAGAGGCTTTTTTATTAAAAGCTATTCATGGAAAGGGCTAGTTTTAAGGGTTGGGCTCTTTCTTTGAACTTCGTCCATTTTCTCACCAACTTTGCATTGTACATAGTTTAAGAAACTAGTAAAATGGCATAAACGTGTGGTACCATGCAAAGAAAAGTTATTTCCTTCCATCCTCTTTATATTATATCTTCATAGTGAAACAATTGAAGTGCAGGTAGGAATTCATTCATGTGGTTCGGACAAACACCGATGTTGATCCTTATGGATCCTGAGCTGATAAAAGACACGTTAAACAGACACTTCGACTTCACAAAGTGTCACAATTTCCCTATCACCGAATACATTGCCCCTGGGGTTGCAGGTTATGATGGTGAACAGTGGGCTAAACACAGGAAGATTCTCCACCCAGCTTTCAATTTCGACAAATTGAAGGTTATTCCCTCATTTTCTTAGCAAATTAAACTTCCATTACACATCTACCTAATATCTTCCTTCTACATACAGTCTCTGATTCCAACCTTTGCCCTAAGTTGCAACGAGATGATCAACAAATGGGACAACCTGTTGTCTTCCTCAGATGGAACATGTGAAGTGGATGTATGGCCTTGGCTTAAGGATTTGACAAAGGAAGTGATTTCTCGATCAGCTTTTGGAAGTAGCCACGAAGAAGGCAGACTAATATTCGATCTTCTTGCAGAACAAGGTGTAAATGTAATGAATAATTTGCAGAAACATTACATTCCATTATATAGGTAACTAATTACTAAGACTAATTAACAATCTAATACATGCTTGTGACTTATATAAGGTTAGTGCTGATAAAATCTTTTCGTACAGGTTTCTCCCAACTAAGGACAACAAGAAGATGAAGGAAATTGAAAGAAACGTGAGGACTTCCCTAGAGAATATTATAAACAAAAAGGAGAAAGCCATGAAGGCAGGGGAAACCATAAAGAATGATCTGCTGGGAATTCTATTAGAGTCCAATCAGAGAGAGATTGAAGAACAAGGGAACAAGAAAAATGTTGGGTTGAGTATGGACGATGTGATCGATGAATGCAAGTTGTTCTACATGGCAGGCCAAGAAACCACTTCTGTTCTACTAGTCTGGACTATGATGTTGTTGAGTAGGTACCCTGAATGGCAAGCACGTGCAATGGAAGAAGTCCTTCAAGTCTTTGGCAACCAAATACCTCACTATGATGCAATAAGTCACCTTAAGATTGTAAGCATGTTTGTTTGTGTGTCATATATATATATATATATAGTAGTATAATTTAATTTTGGCTAAAATCTACAAAATCCTCGTAAGTTGAATTTTTAGTCAATTGCATATTAACCTCCTTGGTGTTTTAATTTTTGATGTTACCCCCGACATTAACTTTGATGTTGAGTTTCTTATGAAATGTGCTACATCATATTAATGAAGATGAAGCGACATCCTACAATTAAAAAGAATTTAAATTTTTCTGTTGAAAAGAATTTAAATTTTGGAATGTTAGAGAAATTATATGCAACTATTCTAAATTTCAGAGGGTTTTGCATTTTAAGTCTCAATTTTTTTCTTTTTTAGAATCCATGTGAGATGCCATGTCATCCTTAATAATCTAACATGACGCTTTTGCTATTAACTTAACTATAAAATTAATGACATGGGGTTTAATGTCAAAAATCTAAACATCAATGAGGTTAAGTATAAACTTTGAAACATAAGTGAGATTATGTGCAACTAACATGAAGTTCATGGAGACTTTTGTAAATTTTAACTCATATCTTTTAATCAATAAATAAAAAAGCATACCACTGTTGACCACAAACATGCGCATACTTGCGGAATTTGCCAATGCAGGTTACAATGATCTTGTATGAGGTTTTGAGGTTATATCCACCAATAGCATGGCTAGAGAGGTATGCTGAGAAGGACATGAAGCTTGGGAAACTGTCAATACCAGGAGGAGTACAACTTGGCATACCAATACTTATGATGCACCATGACCAACAATTCTGGGGAGATGATGCTAAAGAGTTTAAACCAGAAAGATTCTCTGAAGGAATCTCCAAGGCGTCAAAAGGTAGTTCTTGTTCTGCCTTCTTCCCATTCGGAGGAGGTTCTCGAACATGTCTGGGGCAAAACTTTGCCTTGTTGAATGCTAAGGTGGCTCTGTCTTTGATTCTGCAACGTTTCTCCTTCGAGCTTTCCCCTTCATATTCTCATGCTCTCAACATTGTCCCCACTCTTCAGCCCCAACATGGAGTTCAAGTCATTTTGCATAAACTCACTTCTTCCTCCTCTTGAGTTGTATCTTTCCCTCCTCTGTTTTTCCTTCTTCTGTTCTGTTTTGCTCTGCTCTTCAGCTGTGTGTGTCAGTGTAATTGTGACTGGTTGAGAAATGATAATAATGATAATGATGGGTGTGTTTCGATTAATTTTCCTGTACTGTATTAGTGTGTGTAGTCTTGCTCCAACGAGATATAAGAAATAGATAGTGAGAAAGAGTCCCAAATATCTCCAAAAATCACTTCCCAGCAAGAAATGTTTTAAAAAATAATAATTTAAATGTTAAAATTATGAAGTTACTATTTTTAATGCAACTCATAAGAAGGTGCTATTAGTTTTAATTAGAAAGCATTCAGAGATTGAATAATGAATATGATTCCTAATTTCTAATGGGTGAAAATTACGTAGAGCGCGCACACGCACACACACTCTATTACTTATTTGTTTTCCATTTTGCATTTATATATTTCCTTTCTATTTTGATTATTTTTGAAAATGGGTATTATGAAGCTCCTTGAAATTAAACGAGTACCAGAACCAGAGAGTGTGACGGTGGGGTGCTGATGCACCATAACCCTTCAATTTTTTTCAATTTTGTTTACACGTTTTAAAATTTGTTATATTTTAGATTGAATAAAGTGAGTTTAAAATGAAAAGTTTAATAGAGTCCATAATTTTTAGGAGCTCCAAGAAAAAATGGGAAGGAGGCTTCTGAAACAAGGCCCTTTTTCTGAATGTAAGGTAATGAAATCTTAAGGTTCTCTTACATTCATTCAACGTTACATATGATCTATATATATATATACATATTTACACGTATGAATTAGACAAGCCGTTCCTACTCTACGACTTTCCTACACACCATTATTGACTTCTAACTCTAACACTCCCCCTCAAGTTGGAGCATATATATTGATCATGCCCAACTTGTTACAAAGATATTTAACCCGTGTCCCATGTAAGGCTTTCGTCAGAAGATCTGCCAGTTGATCGTCGGATCGTATGTGTCCTGTAGATACAACGTTTTCTTTGATCTTATCACGAATAAAATGACAATCAATTTCAATATGTTTTGTTCGTTCATGAAACACAGAATTTGAAGCTATATGAACTGCTGCTTTATTGTCACACCATAGTTTTGCAGGCAATATCGTGGTAATGCCAATTTCCTTCAAGAGTTGAAATACCCACACAATTTCTTGTACTGACTGTGACATGGCTCTGTATTCTGCTTCTGCACTTGATTTTGACACAACTAATTGCTTCTTACTTCTCCAAGATATCAAATTTCACCAACAAACACACAATAACCAGTAGTTGATCATCTTGTGGCTTTAGATCCTGCATGATCCGCATCACAGAAACACTCGACTTTAGTGTGCCCATAATCTGTATAAAGAATACCAAGACCTGGAGAACCTTTCAAATAATGCAAGATATGTTCTAAAGCTTCCCATTGTGCCACTGTTGGTGATGCCATGAATTGGCTGAGCCTACTGACTGAGAAGGTTATATCAGGACGAGTTACTGTTAGATAATTCAGTTTCCCAATAAGTCTTCTATATCTCTCAGGAAATGGAAATGGCTTTAATTTTTCTGGATCAATCTTCTTCTTCAAATCATCAGGAAGCTCATCAAACATACTAGCATCAAGATCTAGAAAGGGATTTGGAATCATGGGGATGCTGCTTGGTGCAGTTCCAAGTTTTCCAGTCTCCTTTAAAAGATCTAGAACATACTTTCTTTGAGTCAAAAGAATATCTTTCTTACTTCTCAAAACCTCAATACCAAGGAAGTACTTTAATGATCCCAAATCTTTTGTCTGGAAGTGAGAGTTCAGGAAGATTTTAAGTTCTGAGATTCCAGAACAATTACTTCCTGTAATCACAATATCATCAACATATACTATGAGAAGAATCATGCCTGTATCAGATTGTTGGTAGAACACAGAGTTATCACACTTGCGTTGACGTAACCCAAACTTCTTGACCACATTACAGAATTTATCAAACCAGGCTCGAGGACTTTGCTTTAGACCATACAATGATTTCCGAACATAGCAAACTTTCCTATTCTCCCCCTAAGCAATGAACCCAGGTGGTTGCTCAATATAAACTTCTTCCAGAAGATCGCCATTTAAAAAAGCATTTTTAACATCTAATTGATGTAGATCTCAATGATAAGTGGCTGCCAAAGAAACAAGAAGATGAACTGAAGTGAGTTTGGCTACAGGAGAGAAGGTCTCGGAGTAATCAAGACCATAAGTTTGGGCATAGCCTTTGGCAACAAGGTGAGCTTTCAGTCTTTCCAAGGAACCATCAGCCTTAGTCTTAACAACAAATACCCATTTACATCCAATGGCTTTCTTGCCAGGAGGGAGATCAACAAGAGTCCAGGTACCAGCTGTTTCCAATGCCAAGAGTTCTTCTTCCATGGCGGCACGCCAACCAGGGTGAGCTAGAGCTTGGTTAAGGGTAGTTGGTGTGGAAATGGAATCAAGGGTGGTCACAAGAGAAGATGAAACAGTTGATAAAGACCGATAAGACACAAAAGATGAGATAGGATAGATACAGTCAGCATATCGTTTTGGAGGACAATGTGGACGTGTACCTTTACGAAGTGCAATGGGTTGGTCATCAGAAGTATCAACAATAGAAGCAGGAACAAGTGGTTCAGTAGCAGGAATAGGAGGTTCGGCGGAAACAGAGGCAGGTACAAGGGAGACATCACCAGAATCAATCGGCGTAGCAGGAGGTGGCGACAGTGAATCATTAGTAACATCAGCATCAATGATGATTTCAGGTTCCGGAACAGCAACCTGTATTGGTGAGAGAAGGATAGGATATACCAGGATGTCATCTGACTTCTGCATAACAGAGGAAGACTCAGGACGGACAATGTCTTGAAGAAAGAAGAGGACTCATGAAATATAATATCGGTTGACACAAGGTAACGACGGAGATCTGGAGAGTAATACCGATAACCTTTTTGAATTCTAGAATAGCCAAGAAAAACACATCTTAGGGACTTGGGATCAAGTTTGCTAACACCAGGACGGACATCCCGAACAAAACAAACACAGCCGAAGATTTTAGGATCAACAGGAAATAGCTTAGAGTTGGGAAACAGAACGGAATATGGAATATCCCCACTAAGAATAGCTGAAGGCATGCGATTGATTAGAAAACAAGCCGTAGAGACAGCATCAGCCCAAAAACGTTTAGGGGCAGATGAATGAAACATGAGAGCTCGTGCAGTTTCTAAGAGATGTCGATTCTTTCTTTCAGCAACACCATTTTGAGCAGGGGTATCAACACAAGAAGATTGGTGAAGAATACCATGACTTTGCATGTAATCAGTGAATTGTGATGAAAAATATTCTTTTGCATTATCACTTTGTAAGATTTTCACAGGAGTATTAAACTGGGTTTGAATTTCAACACAGAAATGATGAAAATGAGTAAACAATTCAGAACGTTGTTTCATTAAGTAAAGCCAGGTGGTTCGGGAAAAATCATCAACGAAAGTGACAAAATAACGATAACCAGTTTGAGACAGAACTGAACAAGGACCCCAAACATCAGAATGTACTAACTCAAAGGGGGACGCAGCCCGTTTATTGACTCGAGGTGCCAAATGAACACGATGGTGTTTGGCAAACTGACATGACTCACAATTTAAAGTAGACACAGAAGAAAACTGAGGATACAATTTTCGGAGAGAGGACAACGACATATGACCTAAACGACAATGAACTTCAAAGAGAGACGACCCACCAGAACAAGCAACAAAACGTGGCACCTGATCATCAAGGATGTAATGTCCACCAGATTCATAGCCTTTACCAATAATCTGCTTCGTCGATAGATCCTGAATTAAACAATAGTCAGGGAAGAGTGAGATAAAGCAATTTAACTGACGAGTGAGTTTACTTGGAGATAAAAGGTTAAAGGTGAGATCAGGAACATTAAGAACAGAAGATAATGAGAGGGATGCGGTAGGTTGAACAGTGCCGGAGCCAGTAACATGGACAGGAGAACCATTGGCGACAAATATGGATGACGGGTTGGCATAGGGGGCATATGAAGAGAATAAGTGATGATTACTTGTCATGTGATCGGTGGCACCAGAATCAATGACCCACTTAGTTGAAGCAGTAGTAAGACCAGAGGATAGAGTACCTGTGGCTAAGGCCCCTGCAGAAGAAGATCCAGAATCAGAGGTACCAGGTGTCTGGGCAATATGAGCAAGGCCACGCTGTTGATCACGCTGCTGTTTATTTTGCAATTTTTGACAATTTTTCTTAATATGTCCAGGTTCTTTGCAATAATTGCAGGTAATACTGCCAGAAGGTATTGTCGGAGGATGATTGTTTTGTCTGTACCCATAATTCCTGTTCTCAAAGGGACCACGCCCAGCTAGAGCACTTGCAGTTGGATCAATAGAAGATTGAATCAGGCTATCAGCACGAAGAACCCAAGAGAAAACATCTTCAAGAGAAGGAAGCTCTTGACTAGACAGAATCTGAGAACGAATGGTCTCATAAGACGGATTGAGAGATTCAAGGAAACTTATGATAGCCTGAAGTTCCAAGTTCTTGATACAAGTTGAGAGATCTGCCTGTGGAGACATAACAACCTTCATTTCTTCATACATCCTCTTGAAATCCAAGAAGAAATCTTTCAATGATCGGTCTTGCTGTTGGAAACGATAAAAACCTTTACAGACTTCATGAATCCGAGTAATATTTCCTTTGTTAGAAAACATAAACTCGAGATAGTTCATAATTTCTTTGACAGTGTTACAATGGCTAACAGAAGACAGGATCCGTGGTTCAATAGAATTTCGAATTTGAAACAGAAGTTGAGCATCTGCTCTTTTCCAAGTCAAAAGTTTGGTTTCATCACCAGAAGGAGGATCCGTAGTTAAATGGTTTTCCATAGCAATCCCCAAAATATAAACATTAACAGTTTTGTTCCAATCACTATAATTTGTCCAATTTAACTGTGAAGCAGTAATCCTCGCAGACATAGGCAACATATCAGAATTTTTAGAATCAGCCATAACGCAAATTGAACAATGATACACAACCAATTCGCACAAAAAGAACAAGATCAACAAATGAGTAGAAAAGGTCGCAATATTCCACAAATAAACAAAGCACCCCACTGACCCCGCAGAGAGATAGAGTCAAGATTTATGCCTCAATTAATCCAAGGGACTCACAGATAGAAGTATGTACTCAGAATTATGAAGTTATCAACAAGTGGCTACTCACGGATGTTGGAATCGGGTGAGAGGAAGAAAGCTCCAAAAAACAAACTATCTTGGATGATCACGAAACTTCAGGAGGAGGAAGAGGAAGCTAAGTCGATCGGTCTACAACAATCGCCGTCTCAAACGGTGGCCGGAACAGTGCCCACGCGCGGCCCGTGGCTTGGGATAGCAGTGACGGTGGCGGCGCGTGGAAGCACACGCGCCGTCGGATGGAGGCCGGATTCTGGGTTCTAGCCGACTTGATGCTGGGGAATGTGATGGACTGGCGCGTGTCACTTAATGGTGCACCGAGGAAGGCAGATCTGAAATGAACTTAGGTGTTGAACAACAAACTTCACCGGAAACAATGGAGGTTTCACCGGAAAAGAAATGAAGCCAGAAATGAAACGAAGGAACCAGGCTCTGGTACTATGTAAGGTAATGAAATCTTAAGGTTCTCTTACATTCATTCAACGTTACATATGATCTATATATATACATATTTACACGTATGAATTAGACAAGCCGTTCCTACTCCGTTCCTACTCTACGACTTTCCTACATACCAACGACTTTCCTACACACCATTATTGACTTCTAACTCTAACACTGAAACAAGTTGCAACAGTGGAATATAATTCCTCAAACAGCATATTAAAGTCTACTAGAATCCATTAATTGAAAATCCATATGCCCTCTGAAGAAGCCGATGCAACTCACTCTTGCATTAATATATAAAATGCAAAAGTTAAAACTTCGAAACCACAACTTCTTGGCATATTTTATTGGAGAGCATTGGACTACTCTCTAAGTTTGTAGCATGTCTCTCTCTCTAGCCACACACACACACAAACCCCAAGTTATGAATCTAACATTACTCATGTTTGTGCAGAATGAGATGAAGTCCATGTTGTGGCTGAAGAGTCAATCGGATGATAGGAGAATGAGAATACGAGGGAGAAAGCTCAAACCAGAAGTGTTGCAGAATCAAAGAAAGGGCCATGTTAACCTCCAACAGGGTGAAGTTTTTTCCAATGCAAGTTCGAGCACTCCATCCAAACGGCAAGAATTCAGCAGAGGAATTCCCTTTCCCTGCCTTTGAGATTCCCTCGGAAAATCTCTCTGGCTTGAACTCCTTCGCATCACTCCCCCATAAATCCTCATCATGGTGAAGCATCAGTATTGGCACGAAAATCTGCACTCCAGCAGGTACTAACAAATCCCCACCCCATACTTACAATCTTCCATGTTAACCTTGGAGATTGATAGAATGGTGAAAAATTTAGTGAAGGGAATCATCAAGAAGAAGGAGAAAGCCATGAAGGAAGAAGGCGGAGCCATAAAGAAGGACCTGTTAAGGATACTTCTCGAATCCAATCAAAGGGAGACTGATCAAAGCCAAGGAAACCACAACAAAAACAACAACGTTGGGTTGAGCAGGAATGAAGTAATAGATGAATGCAAATATTTCTATTTTGGAGGCCAAGCAACCACTGCCACTTTGCTTGCTTTTACCATGGTGTTACTGGGTAAGCACACTGATTGGCAAGCACGCGCAAATAGAAAAATTTGCATTCATCTATTACTTCATTCATGCTCAACCCAACGTTCTTGTTTTTGGTGTGGTTTCCTTGGCTTTGATCAGTCTCCTTTCGATTGGATTCTAGAAGTATCCCTAACACAGGTCCTTCTTTAATTTATGGCTCCGCCTTCTTCCTTCATTGCTTTCTCCTTCTTCTTGATGATTCCCTTCACTAATCATTCACCATTCTATCAATCTCCTTTATCATCTTAAGATCCTTACCGTGTACAAACCTGCAAAACAGATCTTGCTATGATATGTTAGATATTCTTACTGGCCGGTTAGATTTGTGTATATATATATATTGATGTTAATTACCTCCAAAATGGAATGTGGTATCTTTGTAAATGTTTCATGACAAGTTGAGATTGATCTCTTAGGAGATGGAAGATTTGTTTGCCTTCTTCATAGCTACTTCCAAATGCTGCTCGAGATATAACATCCTGTGTCATGTTCATAAGCGAAGGCCAAACATCCATTTCACAAGACGTTCCATTTGAAGACGACGACGACATCTTTTCCCATTCTCGTATCATGTCATTGCCACTTTGGAAAAAGGTTTCAGTCATAATCTGTAAAGGGAAAAATAAAGAAAATGAAAGTCAAAATTGTCCATGTGAACATTAATTAATTAAATATCAGTATTAACTAGTGATATTGGAGCATCCAAAAAAAGGGATCGCGTGCATGTGTCTCTCCTGAATCAAGTTCTTGACCTACGGTTATATTTGGCATGCTTAATAAATATTCCAAACTTTAATATTATTAGCTAGGTGAATGACTATTTGGTTGTGTAGATATATTCTCTTTCCCAAAAGTTCAATAATTTCATTTCAAATTTGAAGTCTTCAACATCATCATGTTTACATTAATTAAGTTAATGTATGGATATATATATATAGTCACAAGTCACGTGAATGCCCTTCTGTTCTTAATCAATAAAATAACCAAAACATTAAACAAACTGAATAATATAACAAAAAAGGAAGCTAACTTACAGCTGGCCACTCTTAATCTATCAACCGCTACTAAACAGATACAGGTCTCATATCATCATGCTGATCTCTAAAGTGATTAAGTGTAGTTAAAAAAAATTGCTTCCATAATATAAAAATTAAAAAAAAAGAAACAGAGAGTGAGTGAAGGTGTAATGCAGTTTTTTAATTAACAGTTCTTCACAGGTTCAGAAGGATCTTTGTCCCACGAGCATTATTATTCGAAGTATATGTACGTACTACGTAGGTACCTTGACTTTATCCAAGTTGAAGGCTGGAGAGATGATCTTTCTGTGCTTAGCCCACTTGTCTCCATCATATTTGACTATACCAGGGGCTACATACTTGCTAAGAGGACTCGAACGACCTTTTGTGAAGTCATACGGCATGTTGAAGACATCCTTAAATTGCTCTGGGCTCGTTATGATCAACCCCGGTGTCGGTCCATGCCACAAGAATGAATTTTTACCTGCACGTACGTACGTCAATTATATATATACAGTAGTAGGATCAAATCAGAGACAGAGAAACAACAGGAGAAGGAGAAGGAGAAGGACAGACCATAATTGTGGAGCATGTGGGGGACAAAAGAGAAGAGACGAGGACATAAAGAGAGAGACATCAAGGGCTTGGAACTTGTTTCTTCATGCATCTTCACTATTTCCTTCAAGCCATCAACCCAAAACTTGTAAGGATTGTCTTGAAGGCCTTGCTATCTCAGAACCCTCTCCAGCCTCTTAGGGTTCAGCCACAGCGTCTTCACCATCTTCGTCCATACCCAGCTCACCATAATCATCGCCGCCATTATTGACACTATTAACGTTGTTACTTCGAACATTCCTCTTATTACACTCTCTTTCTCTCCATGACTTCTCTTGCGTTTGTGTTTGTGTTTGTGTGAGACTGATATGTAAACTTGTACATGATATATATATATATATATATATATAGATTCATTGGAGTTTCACGCCGGGGGGGGGGGGGGGGAGTGAGCACGATGAGCTTCCATTATTGTCTATTCTCTACTTGCATATAAGGTGAAGCTAGGGATTGGTTAAATATGGAATGACTTTATCTTGTAATCAATATAATGATATTAGAAAAAAATTATCAATTGTTTTCCCCAACAATTATGATTAGGGAGAATTGCCCAAAAATATCTTTGGGGCAAATTAATTGTTGATTGCTACCAAGTGTATAAGCGATTTTTCGTGTGTGCAAGCGATCTTCCGTTTTGTGCAAACCATCTTCCGTATGTGAAAAAATCTTCCATATAAATGTGTAAAGAATCTTCCGTTATGTACAAAATATCTTCCGTTATGTGCAACAGATCATCCATGGTAGCATTCAGTAATTGATTTGCCAAAAATATATTTATCAGCAATTCTCCCTTATGATTATAAGTTTATTATAAGTTCACCTTATCTAATTCAAGGTTTCATCACTTCTAATATAATATGTATATAGCTGATCTTTTCCAAAGTTTATGTATAAGTTATTCATCAACATTTTCACACAATTAAAAACATCAAAAACAAAGGTTGAGTTAGTTAATTAATAAATTAATTAATTCTTATTACACGACGATACATGTTAGAGTTTAACGCAGCCTCACATTACTTAACAACCGTAGCTCCCCATCAGTAGATAAATCAATTTTTTCCTTTTTTGGGAGGGGGATAGCGTATATCAAATCATATGTATGAAAGAAAGGAAATTTGTACGAGGGAAATTTAGAAGAAAAGTGTGCAATAATTAATGTACAATGTAAAGATATAAAAGAAAGATATAAAATATGAACATATGGATCAAAGTCGAAGTATAAAATTTTTCCTCACGTTAATTTTGTCTTCATTTTCCGCTTAAATGCATGTTAATTAAAAAAAGCATCTGCGACCTTCAAAATATGTGAAACTTTTGGTTCCGTGAAGCTACAAATTTGCCCATCTGAGTAACCTGTGTGCAAGTGGGGTCTTATAATTGAAAATATAGTAGTTAGGGTATTAATTGAAAATTTGACTAGCTTTTTCCATTATGAAAAAGCTATAATTGTAGGACAATATGGATTTTTGGGGCAAAATGTCAATATATATACTATATACACTCAAATACGCGTTGTCGCCAATCGCCATATTTCTATTTTAATTTGTGTCCATTTTAATTCATTTCCCACTTTCTTTAATTTATGTTCAGTCCATAACTGCAATCCTGATCAACGCTGACTCTGCAATTTTTTGCTTTTATTTACATATTCCATTCTATTACGCAATCCAAGTCGGTCTATACATATTTTGAACAGTTTAAATATTTTTAAAATTTAAAACAATAACAACAAAGTATTATCCCACTATATAAGGTTAGCCACATAGATCAAACGACATCATTGATATCAGTCAAAAATAAAATTTTGAGATAAATTGTTAATTAAGAAATTTCCTTCAATAACCTCATAGAGCATTTTTTTCAATCTTCCTTTATCCCTCTTAACCAGGCCCTCAAGTTAACACAATTTCTTCGTTGATCCATGTTCATAAAGTTCAACGGAGTTTTACGTGAGTTGATGAGAGCCTAATACAACCGTCCTCCTCCACCCAAACTTGAGACCGGCTATAAGACATAGGCAAAGTTATTTTTAAAATTTAAAAATAAAAACAAATTTTTATATCTTGCACCCTCCGATTTTGAATATAAAGCATAGTAGGGAGGATTTCTTTGATCTAGAGTATGACGTATTGAAAGGGTTAGTCTTATGTATTAATTAATTTTTTTCAAGTTTAACCATGTGAATTGATAAGTAAAATATTTTCATATTTATTTTTCTTTATATGATGATTTTATGGATGATATTTGAGCTCAATTTAATGAATTTGGATGTAATTGATAAATAAATAAGGATTTTGGCATAAAATAGAATTTCTTGAAAAATACTAAGTCAGACTATGTTTCAGTTTTCAGGTAATATCTGTAGCTCTAGAGTCTAGATGTCGGATTGAGACATTCTTTATATGGATAAAAAGCTAAAAATGAGCTCTACAATTTTTATGTTGAGACCAAAACTCAGTTCTATCTCTAATAGTTTCAAATTTTGCTTGGAAGTTGAGACTGTGATTTGATCATAACTGGAGTTGTAAATATTGAAATGAGCAGCTTCCACTTGCATTTTCAAGCTAAGATCTAGAGCTGCAACTTTTATGAAGATCAGAATGTGAAATTCCACCAATCATTTCAGCTACGATTCCACCTACCGTTCCAGCTACCGTTCCAGTTACCGCTTCACCTACCATTCCACCTATCATTTCAGCTACTGTTCCACCTACCACTTCACTCACTACTTCATTCATTTCACCTATTCAATTCTTCCCTATATATAGTCATCCTCTCCCTCACATTTGACACACACAATTTCATATCCATTGCTCTCCTCTCTTCTCCACACACACACACACACACACACAATTTTACATACATTACCCTCCTCTCTTCTCCACTTGCAAACAATTTCATATCCATTACTCTCCTCTCTTCCCTACATGCACCATCATCTTAGAGTTAATTTCACATATTGTATTTGTTTCTTGCATGTCTCCTACATGGAAGGTTTTACCTCCCGTATGGAAGGCTTAGATAGTCATCCTTTATGGATGGTTTAGGTTGCCACCAACTTGGAAGGTTTTACCTCCTATATGGAAGGCTAGATTTTTCCATTTTCATGTATCTTGTGGTTGTATTTTTTGTTTGTTTTAGAATTTAATAATTACATTTATTGCAATGTTTATAAAGTTTTCAATTTATTTTGTTTTTGTTTTTAATTTCATCATGTGCTAAACTTTCATTTTCTTAGGTTGATGATGTAGCTTACTAATGATGGATTGAATCTTCACTTATTAAATCTAATTTGAATTTCTCCTTCATGATTGAGTTTTAATTATTGTTCTTAATGCTTTTAATTAATTGGGCACCTTTTGAATAATTCCAATATGCATGTTAAGACCGGAAGGAAATGCATGTGTGTAGATCCTATAATTAAAACCATAACTTACATATAAAATAGGAATATATTCATATGAGTTGTATAGTTTTAATGAGTTCCATAAATCTTAATGCATAATTAATTGCTTAAATTCATATAAGAATATATTGGATTAGCAATTAATTATACAATTGCTTGATCTGGTAAGAGGCTAATAATTAAATTAGGGAAACTCAAAAATCTTCAACCCAAAAAGGTAATTTACCCAACCCCAATCCCTTCCCACCGCTCAAACCAAACACACCCTTAAGGTTCCTTATTTTTCTTTGGGAAAATTAATCTCCCAATCCCTATAATTTCCTTCACGAGAAGGCGACTCATGTAGCTAGATGCTTAGTTAGAGCAAATATTTCCACTTGAAGCCATCTCACATCACTTTAACGGAATGTTTAACGGAAGGACTTTTGCATCTAACAACATAAACCTGAAGATCTCATAAAAAGAAAAAAAAAAGTTCAAGGACCTGATTTAAAACTGAAGAAAATTATGAGGATTGGGAGATTAATTTTCCCTTTTTTTATTTTAGAATCTAGGACCCCCTGTCATTCAAAATATAAGAACTAAATTTATGAGAGGGTGGTGATTTTGTATATAAGATACATCTTGTTTTTGTTTCATCATTTAATTTTTTTTTCATTTTATTCTTAATTAATTATATGTATCTCTCATATATTTTTTTCCACTCATTCTCCCTTATCTCTTTTCCCACTCACTCACCCTCTCTATAAATAGGAGCTTTTTAGAAAAGTGAGTTATATTTTTTTAACATATTTATTGTTTTAACCGATTTTAACTAACTTTTGAAATTATCTAATTTAGTTATCTAGAACTTGGTCAAACAGGAGGCCCGTGTGTACGATTCCTTCTTTTGACATAATAATGTCATTTTTCTTTTAATCTGCTACAGACTATGATGCCAGCATTTTTCCAAAGTTGCAATAACATGATACGAGAATGGGAAAAAATGTTGTCGTCTTCATCAAATGGAACGTGTGAAATGGATGTTTGGCCTTCGCTTATGAACATGACGCAGGATGTCATATCCCGAGCAGCATTTGGAAGTAGCTACCAAGAAGGCAAACAACTCTTTGATCTTCGTACAGAGCAAGAAGTACTTGTCACTAATAATTTCCGGAGACGTCATATTCCATTTTGGAGGTAAGATTTTCAAATCTAAAGTTCTCTTTTTGAGTTATACCCTATCATCAATATTACTCCGTATTTGCTTATATGTCCAAACAATTTGCAGGATTGTACAGGGTAAGGAGATTGACAGAATGGTGGAAGACTTAGTGAAAGGGAATCATCAAGAAGAAGGAGAAAGCCATGAAGAGAGAAGGTGAAGCCATAAAGAAGGATCTATTAGGGATACTTTTAGAATCCAATCAAAAAGAGACAGGAAACCATAACGACGTCGTTGGGTTGAGCATGAATGAAGTAATCGGGGAATGCAAATTTTTCTATTTCGGAGGCCAAGCAACCACTGCCTCTATGCTTGCTTGGACCATGATGTTACTAAGTAAGGACACTGATTGGTAAGCACGCGCAAGGGAAGAAGTCTTGCAAGTTTACGGCCATCAGAAACCAAATTTTGATGGGCTAAGTCGCCTCAAGATTGTAAGTATATGTGTATATGATATCCATATCTATTTATTTATTTAATGAAATAAGGTAAAATTAATCTTTTTGTTCTCATAACTTTGATTCGGTTGTAAGTCGGTCCCTAATTTTTAATTCAATCTGATTTAATTCATATAATTTTGACTCAGTTGAAGGTCAAACTGTAACTCATTACAATTTAATTCCTATAATTTTTCATCATTTAAAACTTTAATCCTTAAACTTCAAGAAATATATAATTTTATTTTTTTAAAAAAAAGGGATTAATGTTTTAAATGGTTAAACTATATTATTGATTGATCAAATTATAACTGACTCAATATTATAGGAATTGAATAATTAAAGCTATATATAAATAGGCTAAGGTATACTGTTGGTCCTTTAAATTTCACATGAAGTACATTTTTTACCCCTTAACTTTATAAAGTATACTTTTAGTCTTATATTTCTAACACCGTTAATGTAACTAATGGAAAATATTTACGCAACAAACTCAAGTGATGACTGTGTAACTGATAAAATATATTTAAGTTTTAATTTTTTTAATATATTATATTTAGATTATTAAACAAAACTAAACCGACAAATCACTGCAAATGAAATCAAAGTTTTGCTATATAGATTATTAAAATAATATATTTGGATTATTAAACTAAAATTTTTAAATACAATCAAGATTTGGATATTGACTTTTTCATTAGGTTTTTAGTTATTTTTCAATTTATACATGTTTTAAATTTAAGATTAATAGTAGTTAATTACACAGTCATTAGTTAAATTTATACAGTCATCACTTGAGCTTATTGCATTAGTGATTTCCATTAGCAACATTAACAGTGTTAGAATTATATATATAACCAAAAATATACTTTATAAAGTTAAGGGACCAAAAGCATATCTTATATAAATTTAAAGGAATAAAAGTATATTTTAGCCATTTAAATATTTCACAAACGAAGAAAACTATATATAAATATAAATTAAAAGGATCAATTTTCCCATGAAATAAATATAGCTTAGAATCAGAAAACATAATTTGAAATGTAGTTCAAACTCTATCATATGCTTAGCTTTGATTTTGTTAGATTCAGTCATTTAAGAAAACTAAGGAATTTTTTTTAAAAAGAAAAGGGCCAATAGGGAAGCTAATAACTATTTATTTCTGAACCTAAAATGTGATTGAATCATATAATTTGGCACTACACAGATGACCAGTTTGGATGGAGCGAAGTACTGAAAAGGACATAAAAGTTGGGGATTTATTGTAGCCAGCCGGAGATCAAATTTTCATACCAACACTTGTACTTCACCATGATGAAGAGATGTGGGGGAGTGACGCCAACGAGTTCAAACCAGAGAGGTTTAGAGAACGAATCTCAAAGGCAGGGAAAGGCGATTCCACCGCATACTTTCCATTTGGATGGGTCCTCGAATTTGCATTGGACAAAACTTCGCCTTGTTAGAGGCAAGGATGGCATTCTCTTTGATTCTGCAACACTTCTAGTTTGAGCTTTCTCCCTCGTATTCCCATGCTCCAATCATCCGATTGACTCTTCAGCCACAACATGGACTTCATGTCATTCTACACAAACTCGAGTAATATTAGATTTACAATTTGGGGATTGTGTGTGTGGCTAGAGAGAGAGACATGCTACAAGCTTAGAGAGTAGTGCAATCCCTCTCCAAAAAACATGTAAGAAATTGTGGTCTATAATTCGAAACCAGTATTGGCTTGCAGTATGCATGTGTGTTGCTAGCATCATATGCGGTATTATTGTCAAACTCACAATTTGATTCTCCAAGTTTATTGTTTTTATATTTGTAACTTACAAAATCGTATCGAGTTATTCTTAGATTCATACTAGTTGTAAACTCGGTTAAACTCACGAATTCAATTCACACACCGAGTTTACCATTTTTACGTTTCTAGTTCATCAAATTGTGTTAATTCATTCTTATATCCGTGCAAACTTTTTTGATTTGATTATGTATGACGACTTTATATATGAATTTTATAGAAATTTATTTGTTGAGTATTATAAATTATCAATATTGATGAATTTAATTTCCATTATTTGAATTTAAAATATATTTAATTCAAATTGTTGTATTTCTTATATTTTAATTAATTAATTATATACTATTAATATTTGTTTATTGATAAAAATAAACTCATAAGACCTTACGGTTCTAGTTCATTATGTGAGTTTATATCACTGTCACGAGTTTACTTAAATTAAATTTTTTAACTATTTCCATATTAAATTAAATTAGGTTTTGAAGGAGAGGAAAATACCATGAATCATGTATAAAAATTAATATATTGTAGATATAAATTTGGTAAATAAGCATTAATGACTCTCCTTATAATTTATAGGGAAAAAAAACAGAGATAGAACTTTGAAATTGCAAAATCCCAAATCAAGTTGATTATCAAGAGTTGATAAGGGAATGATGAAACTTGATAAGTAATTCACAACTCATTTTTTGAGAAATCCCTTATTTGAAATATTGCAATTTTAAAGTTCTTTTTCTATCTTTTTCCCTAATGTATACTCCCTCCAATTCTTAATATAAAAATCAGCTGACTTTTGTTGAGAGATTAAGAAAGCTAAATAAATTGGATTAAAGTGTTTATATTTATTATTTTTCTCAAAACTAATTTATTTGACATATACGCTAATATGCAATATTATACAACATATGCTATGATTAAGTAAGTTATTTTGCTTCCTAGCTTAATCTCTAAAAAAAGTCAAATACACTCTCCGGTTTTTATTATAAGGCACCAACTATCAATTCCCACAAACCAATAAAAACAGTTAAAAGCATTAAAGTTATCCTAAAATTCAAGTGATGTCCAATATTGTCCTTATTAAGGGCATGTTTGAATTAGCATCAAAGAAGTATGTTTGCACAAGTCAAGATAAAACTCCTCTCACATATTTATCTTGTACAACGTAAACCACGTTGAAAAAACAACTTTTACGCCAACCCTAACAGACACTAACTAAAATAAACTCAAATATAACTACATTAAACTCAAATATCATATTAATTATTACTGTCAGACCCTTAACTTATTTTCACATTTTTTAGAGTACTTGTACACAGTTCAGTGAGCAACACAGGAATAGCGTAAATATACTGATATATTGATATAATGTACTTGATTACATTACCGGTTTTTCCCACAGGATTTGATAATATATACAAATAATCCTAGATTATCCAAAATATTCAAAAATAGACTACATATAATCAAACAACTCCAAACTCAGGATCAGTACCCTTCAATTGCCCGTATTTACTGCTTTACCCTTAGAGCCACTAGCTTCTATTGGAATATTTATTTATTTGAAAAATGATGATATTCAAAAGGATCTCAATAGTAATACACAATCGTTCATATAAAATATGAAAAGTAAATATGTCATGCTCCGTGTTATACAACCAATTAATAATAAAACCATGGCATGTATACATGAGTTAGGGGCTCAATCCCCCATTATCCGTATAACCTTAGTTGGGATATTACTCAACAATCGGATAAAAATGCCCTTCTCGCAGTAACTACCCCTTCTCAACAGACTGCCTCTTCTCGGTAAAACCATGTTGAATAATTAAATTACAGAAGATGGCATACACAAACATATAATATTGGCATAATGTATGAAGGATAGAATTACTACCTTAAACCCCTTTTAACTTGTATGATGTTCCTCGAACTTCGTGCAAACTACTCGGGCAATTAATTTAGTCCTAAAATTCCAAAGGTACAAGAATTAGATTAAAACTCATTCATGTACTATTTTAGACACTTCCAAAGTGTTTTTGTTGGTTATATTAGTCTAAACTAAAAAATTACTAAAATGGCCTTAGGGACCCGGTTCGGCCCCTTTATACCCAGTCCGACTGTACTTTTTCAGAAATTTTGACCCAGGCTATTCCTATACAGTTTTGTGCGTAGAATCCATTTTTTACCTCAGTTTTCATAAAATCACTTCCAAATGACAGTTTTACCCTTGACAGTCCCTGTTTAGGGTTTTAGGGGTATTTTCATAATTTCACTTTCTAGGGCTTTTCTGAAAAGTGCTCAAAATCAACCCTACACAATTTTCCCTCCTGAACACCATAGAACCATTAGATTTATAAAATTCTAGCTCCTACTGTAACCCCCTACCTTAATAGCTAAATTTATAATTCAAGAATGCGTCATTAAATTGAAATAGAGATCAACGGTTAATTTAAAATTTTTCCAAAACCTATTTAGTGCAGTCTCACGTTCACATTTTGAATATAAATGACCTGTGTAATTCAGTTTCATTCATACATATCATAATGCAACTAAAAATTCCTGACAACGCTCGGGTTTCGTTTACTTAATAAAAGGTTTACATGTCATATTGCCCATTTACAGTTTCTCATAAAGAGGATTACACTACACCATTCAATATATACAATTAATTCCCAACAAAATGTGACAACCAACTATTAAAATTAAAACTCCTGACTAGGAGCTCTAACCGCCCTTCGTCACTTGCTTTCCCTTTGAACCGTTTGCCCTGACTGTAGGTTAGTCAATGGACAGAATGAGATTCAAAAGAATCCCAATAGTAATAATTCACTTATAACATGTACAATCATAAAGCATGTAAGAAAATCACAAGCAAGAACACATCAATGACATTTCTGCAATAGCTTTCGCCGTGTTTGCAATGTCATGTTTCACAACAGCATATTTTACATCGGCATATTTCACACGGCATATTTCACAACAGCATATTCCACAACGGCATATTCACACTGGCATGTTTCTCAACGACGGGTTTCACAACGGCATGTTTCACACTCAATGATAAGACATACATACAATGTATCATACGCAATATAAAAGAAAGGGTCACTACCTTGTTCTTTCCACTCATGCTCTAGCATCGGTTTATCACGTGCAGGGCAAATATCAAATCCTATAATTAAAATTATGGGCGACAAGTTATTACTTAATCCAATTCTTCTTTGATTCAAACACTCAAGTTGGTTATCATTAGGGACATTTAATCAAATCAACTAAGAAGATAAAGTTGTCAATTAACCTAAAAGACCAACTCCTAACCTTAGAGTTTAACAATATTATCATGTATCATTACCTTTGAATTTTCGCACACTTGAATCAAATCTTCTAGAATTTTCTCTAGACTTTGAAAAATCATAACTAATTCTAAAAAAATCGAAATGAGGTAATCCCAAGTCCTATGGAAATCTATTGAAGTCCTTTATACAAGAAAAATATGTATCAATGCTTTCCATAATTAAAGAAAAATACAGAATTACAGGAAATCCTATACTGCTCCATAATTGCTTCTAGTTTCAACCCCAAACTTTGGAAAATTATCACTCCCTGCACACAAATCGAAATGACACCCATTATGTGTCCATTTTGAAGCTTGGCATGTGAACTATTAGACTGAAAAGTTTCATAATTTTTAGATATCATTTAGTTATCCAAAAATATCACAAAAGTAGTGTACCTCACTGGAATTCTGTTCAAGCAGAAAACCCATTTTTACATTTTGAGTTTCAATGACCTAAAATTCACAACCTGAGGTTATTCCCACACAATTTTTCATGTAGAACACAATTTTAACATCAAAATAAACAAATTCCCACTCATCCTCATGTCCTATTTTGGTAGAAAATTCAAAATAAATTCCAACAATTACCAACTTTCAATTTCAGCGTCAAACTTATGTCAAATGATTTCTAATCATCATAAACCACCAATAACATAACCAAAATATCATGAATTACCCAAATCCTTGTTTGGCAAAAATCAGAGTAGATTTACACATGCCAAAATACTCATTCAACCAACACAACCAATAGCTCAAATTGATGCTAATACTCACATATTGCTCCTCCTTAAGTTCTTTATTTGATTCTTCAGTTTTTGTTCTTGAATGATGGCTCAAAACACCTCCTCTTGAAATTCTAAAATCATAGAAATAAAACTCTCATCAAGAGGAACAATGTTTATGAAGGACACTTGAGCCATAGATGAGGTTAAGAAGGTGAAAATCCAAAATGAAACCCTTACCTAAAACTTATTTCTTCACTTGTTCTTTTTGTGCTTCAGCTGGCCTACTTAGAGAATGAGAGAGAGAGTGAATAATAATCAGTTTTTCCCTTCCCTTATCAATTAAAAATCTGGCCGAGAAGTTGGACAAAAAGGAGAGGCAAATATGTGGTCCATATTTGTTCTTTCTTGCTAAAATCCTATGGTAATTTCTAATGTATAATTAATCCTCTCTCCTTCTTGTTCTTGTCTTGGACGAGATATTGAGAAAAAAGGAGAGGAAATTGGTTGCATTTGTCTTGTGTTCACATAAGAAGAAAAGATAAGGAAATTGCTTTAATTATCTTCCTCGTTACTTCTACTTTATAAGAGCAATCTTGGCCCTTCATTTTGTTTCCCAAATCTATTCTCAAGATCATGTTGCAATTAACTCTTGATCATGGCAAAATTATTAGAGTGCCATTAAACCCTTTTATTTCACTATCTATTACATTTAGCCCTTTGAATATATTTTGGGATATTACACCTACCCCTTGATTCCCATTTGGCCAAAACATATAGAATAAAAAGGGAAAATTGGATTTTTGATTTTCAACTCCAAAAGCTTGTTTCTTTTCTCTCCTGATCACTTGATTAACCTTCTAAATACTTAATATACCAGATTTGAGGAAATTTGGGCAGCATAACACCTTAGGGTTATCACTTCCCAAATTTACAAATACAAACAATAAACCACAAATTCAACCAACAACTTCAACAAGAACAACAACAACATCAAAGAGAAGGAGATTATGAAGTTACCTCTTGATGTCTCTTCCTTTCTCTCTCTCTCTCTCTAGGGGTCACCTTCCTCTCTCCTTAACCTTGAGATTAGCTCGCTAAACCATGATTTCCATGAAGAATGAGAGGTTAGAGAAGCTATGCTACAAGAATGGAAGCTTAATCACAAGAATAACAAGTCTTACCTTGCGATTTTGCTTCCTCTTACTCCTCCTTCTCTCTCTCTCCCTCTCCCTCTCCCTCTGTCTCTGGGTTGCCTTTGGTCGTGCAAAATGGGATAAGAAAGATGAAGGGAGAGTTTTTTTAAAATATCTCTCATTTTCCCTTAATTATTATTATTCCAAAATTAAGCTTTATGACATGTCTTATGTACTTGACTTTATCCCACTATAACTTGTGTCATAATTCCTCATTAGCATTGAACTAAACTTTCCCTCTTAGTTTGCCATAAAGTGACGCCTAAGAACCCTCTTCCAACACCAAGTTGGGCTTCAACCATTTATCCTACTACATGCACAAAAATAATTATAGTTTAATTCAATTTCACAAATGCTTATCTTTAACAATTTTAATTTAATCCTTTGCCTTAAGATGTTGACACTTGGCATACTTATAAGCCAAATAATTATTTTTTTCCTCTTGTTTTATTTTTCCATAATTTACACAATTGCTATTACATTTATTTTTTTCAAATCCACAACAATAGGCAATTTTGGTAGATTTTCTGACCAAACTTTGAAAAATCATAACTTTATTTGTAGAACTTCAATTGGAGTAATTTCAAAGGCTATGTGACTCTTATTAAGTCTAGTTTCAAGAAAAAAAAAATATAGCCTTTAGTCAATTGGAAGATCAAAATTCCCAGAAATTCCATCTTTAGACGCTGCCATAGAAACTTTCTAGTTTCACTAGGTAAACTTCAAAAATTCATATCTCACAATGTACAAATCCAAATGACACTCATTATGTACCAAATTAAAGCTTAGGATGTCTACTCTCATCTTGTAAAATTTCATAATTTTTGAACATGATTTGCTTATTTTAAAATATCACACAATAAAACTGCTACACAAAGAAACTCACTGATAGCAAACATCAACTTGTACAACTTGTTTTCCCTCGTAATAATGTTGTGTGTGCAATCACCGATTGCCTTGTTTTGTCATTCCATGTACTCTTTAATTCACCATCTTATTCCTTTGAATATAAGGAATTTTATTGACCGAAATCCGGATTGTTACAATTACTCTCTCCCACTACTCTTATTAAATATGGCCAGACATGAAAAGATAAATTAAATGTTCATTGAAAATTTGCAAGTGCCTTATAAAAATGATTAAGAGTACTTATTAGTTGGTGCTTTATAATAAGGATCAGAGGGAGTAGCTTTTATACTGAGATCCAAAGGTAGTAACATGAATCAAATTTAACAAATTTTGCTACTCCAATATTTCAAAAAATATCTAGTCCCAATGTACAAATTAATTGTGAAGCCACCATTAATACCACAAAGGATTCAATGAAAGCAATGCATACATTCATTGGTGTGGATGAACATCATGGAAATAATTCAATGCACACATTCATGTCCGTTTTTAGTCCGTTAGGATGGGGGTGGAATTACACCAATTTAATTATATTGGAGATAAAATTGTACCATTATAAATACATTAGGGTGCTAGAGGCACCTTTATTCATTTTTTAATACATACAAAGTTTAAGTGAGTACATTGAATGATTTTCACAAGACGCTCATGAAAATAATTCAATGACTTTGTTGTTTTGAATGAAACCTTTGTCCTGTACTCCCTCTAGTTATTTTTATAAGAAATAACTATTTAAATTAAGCAAAATAAACTAGTGATTAAAATTAGTTATGATATAAAAAGAAGTACTCACGTTAAGATCTCCTTTGCAGCGTAGATTGCACTACAAATGATATCTTATATTATCTTTGGTCCTAAATAGAAGTATAATAATGGAAGCTAATTAAATTATATTAATATATTTATATTTATCGATTTTCTCCAAATTAATTTATTTGACATATAAATTAATATATAATCTAACAATGTACTCCCTTTGATCCTTTTTATAAAAGTATAAAATTTGAATTTCCTTGGTCCTTTTTATAAGAGCCCAAAAAGAGTTGTCTAAATATTTAATGAAATTTTTCCATCTCCCCCTCCAATTAATTATATGTATTGTATTAATTAAAATGTTGGTGATACTTATATTTACTCTATTTCTATTTCTTACCTGTCTCTCATAAATAAGGGTATACTTGGTAAAAAAATTATTTTAGACATACTTATTATTTTTAACTAATTTTAACTATTTTCTTAAACCACGTAATTTGGTTATTGAACTTTTATAAATAGGACCGAAGTATACAATATATGCTATGATTAGATAGTTTATTTATCTTCTTTAATATCTTTAAAAAAAAGTCAACCCGCTTTTATATTAATGACCGGAGGGAGTATTAAGAATCAGAAGTGGTAATTTATACTCCCTTCAGTCCTTTTTATAAGAAACTTTTTTTATTGTGCAAAAGGAACATGCGGTTTAGATTAGTTAAAAATAATAAAGGGTTAACGGTCAATTTTGCCCTGGAAGTTTTCATCATGGGCAAATTTGCCCCAAAAGTTTTAAAAAGAGTGAAATTTTGCCATGTCTATTATCTCAGTTAATTTTGATCATTAGTTGATCAAATATGTTGAGCCGACAGCCTATATATCATCAATGTCATTTTTATTAAGGTATAAATTTGTCCCGAAAGTTTTAAATATAACTTTTAAAAAAATGAAATAGATTATACATGGACTTTAGGGGTAAATTTGCACCTTAACAAAAATGACATGTAGACTGCTAGCTCAGCATATTTTATCAACTAATGATCAAAATTAATTAAGATAATGACCAAGGCAAAATTTCTCCATTTTAAAACTTCCAAGGCAAAATTGCTCTTCAGTGAAAACTTTTTAAGAAAAATTGCTCCTTGATCCAATAATAAATGTGTCAAACATATCATGTATTTTTTAAATATACCCCTATTTATGAAAAGAACACAGGAGAGAAAATGAGTAAAAAATATGAAAGAGTCTACATACAAGAGAAGATCTTCTGCACACCTTAAAGATCGTTCGCACATCAGGGTCCCATTTGACAACTAAGTTCCTATCGAGGTATTTTTTCACAATTTTCCCAATTTTTTTCAAACAATTGAAAAAACAATAGGAAGAAATGGAGATAAATGGTGGTTCAAAATCAAATTTTAAAATTATTGAAAAAGGACGGACCACAGCACAGTCTCCACAAAAAAAAAAAAAAAAAAAGCAGGAACTGGGGCCCACCATATCCCGACACTCTCGATTTTGAACACCAATTTGCTTGCACCTCCATAAATTTGTAAATTGGGGTGTGTGCCTCATGATAAAAAATTCGTTTTATGATTATCTACGTATGTAATTGTGGTTTTTCCCCTTATTCTACCTCTTTACTGTGTTTATTACATTATTCTATCTTATTTATTTTTTTTACATATAAGAGCGTGGTTAAAAAAATAATACATATTTACTTCATCTAACTAATTTTAGCTGTTCTTTTATTAGAGCAAATTATTATTTGAATTTTATAACCAGAGGTAAAAGAGTATTATTAAAATATGTGATTTTTCTTTTCTGTTTTCCATTTATTTTTTGGTTTTTAAAAATTTTTAAAGGATTTTTTTCTGAAATTTAAATATATAAAAAAAAATTTGGATAATTTTTTTAAAAAATTAAATTTAAAAATAAACCCAATGAGAAAAGGACAGTAAAGTTTTGATAACACTCAAGTCTTAAATTGGAAAAAAAGCCATCAAACGGAGAAGAAAAAGTTTTCCACTTTTTCAGACAGAGAATAAGAAGTACAAAAATAAAAATAAGAAAATATCTTTAAAAAAATTGTTTTACTTTTTTAGTTTTTAAAAACATACTTTTGTTTTTTTAATTTAATGAAGGGTTTCTTCTTTTAAAACTAGGAGTGTAAAGGATTTTTACTCTTCTAATAAATCCGTTTTCCATATTTAAATTTGATTTCTCCTCTTTATGGGGTGACATCACCTACTATCACTAGGGATGGAAATAGGCCAGGCCCCTAACAGGGGCCTACGGCCTAACCTACATAAAGCCTAGCCTAGCCTATTTAATAAATAGGTCAGGCTCAGGCTCAGGCATATTGCTAGGTCTATTTAGATAAACAGGTCAGGCCTATTTTTATAAGGCCTAGCCTACAAGCATACAGGCATGGCCTATTTAAAATTTTTTTTTAAAATTATACTATTATATAAATATATATAATATCATCTAAATAATTTTATAAATTTACCAACTTAATCTTAATTCTAAGTTTTATATTTCATCGTCATTATACTCAACCCTTGTTTTCGCATAAATCATTCACATCTACATCTCTTCTCTTCGATCGCTCCAGATGGCAATACTAACTCACTTTCTCTCCCCTAATTTGTGCCCCCCACTAAAGAATAGATGTTAGGCTTTTAAGATATAATATAGGATTGTATATAAGTATGAAGGGTTAGATATGAATTTGGCGGCATAGACTTTAAAGGCTATTTAAAGTCCTACATTTTAAGTAGGCTTTTAAACAGGCTTCAAGCCTTGTCAGGCCTTCTGAAGGCTCAGGCTCAGGCCTAAAAAATAGCCTACATACAGGCTCAGGCCCAGACCCAGGCTTTAAATCTTTGTTACAGGCCCAGGCCTATTTAGGCAAAGCCTAACCTATTTCCACCCCTAACTATCACAAACATCAACTTGTTGGTGGTCTTTTTAAAATCATCAAACTTAAAACAAATTAATGAACAAATTTATGTATTCTTTAAAAAAAAAAAAAAGCTATTTTCAAAACAGAAAACAAACTTGGCCTAAAAAAATTGAGACTTGGCTTCCCTCCGCTATAAGGTCCATCTGCTACCCGTCATTTTCATAAAACTACAATGTTTTAGTATAGTTTTGAGAGAAGGATAGGGTTAAACTTTTTTTTTTTTTTGTCTAAAAAAATGATATCTAGTATTTTGAAATATTTTTCTAAACATATCTAGTATCTTAAAATATTTTTTAAATAACATGCAGTATCTAATATAATTTTTAGTGTTTTTGGTGTGTGTTTGGTTAGGCTTATTTTTGGACAATAAGTTTTTATTACGCAAACCAAGATAAAACCCCTCTCACATACTTACCTCGTATACCGTGAATCACGATTTATAAGCACTTATTACCCAAAAATAAGCTATTCCAAACGAAATCGCTTAAAATATTTTTTCAATTCTACCCAGTGTATTAGCAGACTGATTGCAATTTTACCTTTAATGTATTTTTTTAGCTCAAAAAATTACTTTAAAATATTTTTGGTGCTTTTAACTCTTTAAAATATTTTTTCAGTTGTATTCAGTATCTTACGAGACTGACTACAATTTTACCGTTAATATATTTTTCTTAGTGGTAACGAGCACCCAAAACTTAGAATATTGGTTTATTGATTTTCAGCCACTCTAAAATATTTTTCTAGTAGCACCTAATATTTTAAAGTATTTTTTGGAATTGAAAAAATATATTAAAGGTAAAATTGTAATCAGTCTGCTAACACACTTGGTACAACTAAAAAAATATTTTAAGAGATTAAAAACATTAAAAATTATTTTAGAATACTGCATGCTACTTAAAAAATATTTTAAGATACTAGATACATTTAACAAATACTTTAAAATACTAATATCATTTTTAAAAAAAAAAAAACAACAGTTCAACCCCATCCTTTTTCTCAAAATTACACGAGAAAACGGTGTAATTTAAAAAAATTGTGGCTGTATTTTGAGCATTGATTTCTCTCGTCTGTCCATTGTCCTCCTCATCATTTTCCTCTCTTGTTTTCCCATCCCAAGTCCTCTGCTCTGCTCACTCTTCAGTTCCTTCCTGCTCCTTCTTTCACCGTTAAAAATGGAGGCTTCAAAGGCCACGGTGGCAATTTGCGTTCCGGCGGCAATTCTAGTTCTGCTATGGGCGTGGAAGGTGGTGAATTGGCTGTGGCTGAGGCCGAAGAAGCTGGAGAGACTGCTCAGACAACAAGGCCTTCAAGGAAATCCATATAGGCTTCTTACTGGAGATTCAACTCAAATGTTTAACATGCTTATGCAAGCCAAATCCAAACCCATGAATCTTTCTGACGATATCCTCCCTCGTGCTTCTTCCTTTGTTCATCATATTGTCAACAAATACGGTATGCTTTTCTTTTCTTACGCTTCTCCCTCTTATCCCAATCATATTTTGGCCTTTAATCTTGTTCAAAACTATCAAGTTTAATTTTTTTTTTTTTTTCCCAAGCGTCTGCTATTGATTTCTTTTGGGTGGTTATCTTCTTGCTACCTTTCGTTTTAGAGCATCCTCGGTTCTGAGTCAGAAGTTGAATTTTGTATGACATTCATATGGAAATGGTTTTGCAGGTCAAACATTATGGCTTATTCCGCTTTTAAATTTTTTATCATATGATTTGTAAATTAATTAATGGCCATGGCTTCCTTCTGGGTGTTCTGTGGAATATAATTCTCTGTATCTTCACCATATACTTCCTCTTAACCAATACAAAAAGATGAAAATGTAACTGGTTTCCTTTACAATTAAAAAATCAGAAGAAAAATAATATGCTGTTATTGCCTTTTTCCATAAAGAAATGTAACTACTCATATCTCATGAAACGCATGATTTCAGTATTTCATCTGCAACTTTTGAAGAAAATGCCTTCACATGATATGCAGGAAAGAACAGTTTCTTTTGGATTGGACCGGTACCAAGGATAAATATTACAGATCCACTTCTAATCAAAGAAATAATGAACAAGATCAATGACTACCCCAAACCTCATTCAAATCCACTGTTCAAATTACTAGTTACCGGCCTTGCAGACTATGAGGGTGAGAAGTGGGCTAAGCACAGAAAGATTATCAATCCTGCATTCAATGTAGAAAAATTGAAGGTTACTTTTACTTCCTCTTTAATTAGTGGCTCATTTCTTTTTATATACTCTCTTTATAAGCTCTTAAACATATACTTTATCTGCACCATTTCTTTGCTGCATAAGCAATTAAGCATCATTTTCTTGCTCTGGATCCCGCCACAGATCATGTTGTCTGCATTCTATGAAAGCTTCAACGATATGGTTGACGAGTGGGAGAAAATGTTGTCCACAGATGGCTCATGTGAGGTGGACGTATGGCCTTTTCTTCAAAATGTGACTTGTGAAGTTATTTCTCGATCAGCTTTTGGAAGTAGCTATGAAGAAGGAAAAAGAATATTTGAACTTCTAAAAGAGCAAGCTGAACTTACAATACAAGCTTTCTTCAAAGTCCTTATTCCTGGGTACAGGTAAAAAACACACAGTAGGTCTTATATGTGTCATCTTATTCTGACTAAGGTAGGATCAAGCTAATGAAATTAGTTTTATTCAATTAATGTAAGCTTACCTGTATCAGAAAAGCATTTCACTCTGAGCAATTCCTATTTTATCAAATAATACAATTGGAACACGCATTATCTCAGTTGTTACAAATTACATTTATAAAGTTCTAGCTTCATGTCAGCATAAGTACCAGGAATGGTTTTTAATTTGTAGGTTTCTACCAACTGGTATAAATAGGAGGATGAACAAAAATCACAGAGATATAATAGCGTCACTTAAGGATATAATCAACAAAAGAGAAAAAGCAATGAAAGCAGGGGAAGCCCCAAAGGATGATTTATTAGGCATACTTTTGGAGTCAAATCACAAGGAAATTCAAGAACATGGAAACAAGGATAATGGTATGACAATTGAAGATGTAATCGAGGAATGCAAGCTTTTCTACTTTGCAGGGCAAGAGACTACGTCTGTTCTGCTCGTTTGGACTATTGTGTTGCTCTGTAGGTACCCTGATTGGCAAAAAAGAGCAAGGGCAGAAGTCTCCCAATTATTTGGGGACCAAAAACCGGACTTTGATGGCTTAAATCGTCTTAAGATTGTAAGTTCCTATATGGCTCTCTTTATAATAAAGAGCAAGGGAAACAAGTACTCCCTTTCCTCTGGTTCTTTATGTAAGACCTATTAAGTTAGTTAAGTTGGTAAATATGATATGTTTTTTTAAAACACTCTAATTATGTTCCTTAATTCCTTTCATCTCTTTTTTACCTGATTATTGTTGAAGAAGCATCAATAGGATAATTTTAAAAAATATTGATAAATAAGATAAATAAGTTTTAAATTAAAGGACGGAGAAGTATTTGCTATGAGATTTTCTAGTAAAATTACAACATGAAGTATTCTTCTTGCTACAGGTGCCCATGATTTTGTATGAAGTTATGAGGCTATACCCACCACTGCTTTTGTTTACTAGAAGTGCTCCTAGGGATATGAAACTTGGACACCTTACAATACCGGCAGGAGTGGAAGTTTCGTTACCGGTGGGTTTGATTCACCGTGACAGTGAACTGTGGGGTGATGATGCAAAGGAATTCAAGCCAGAGAGATTCTCAGAAGGAGTTCTAAAGGCAACAAAAGGGCAAGTTTCGTTCTTTCCCTTTGGATGGGGTCCAAGAATTTGTATTGGGCAAAACTTTGCCATGCTGGAAGCAAAAATGGCTTTATCTTTGATTCTACAACGTTTCTGGTTTGAGCTTTCCCCTTCATATGCTCATGCTCCAATGACCGTGATTACTCTTAAGCCTCAGTATGGTGCTCAACTCATACTACATAAGCTGTGAGTGTTTAACTGCTTGAAAAAACGTAACTGAATATATATATATATATACATATATATGTATGTATGTATGTATATAGACAGGCAGATAGATATACAAGTACGGTTTTTAGTTGGGCAAGACCTTGTTTGTTTTCTGTTACTGTACTTTTTCCCCGTTGAATTGACTTGCATGAACAATCTCTGATTGAGGCAATTTCTTTTTAATTTAATTAATATTGTTGATTTGAACATCGTTTATAGACTGCAATAATATTGTTTGAGATTGTAGGAATTTGGAGATTTTTATAAAGAAGATGGATGGAAAAATTCTGCCTTTTTAGAAAGTTTGGCGATTTTTTTTTTTTCAATTAACCCAATAATTTTTTTTTCAAAGAATGATAATGGTGGGTGCTATATTCTCGCGGGCAAGTTTGAAATTTGACAGAACAAAAAAGAAAAGAGATACTTAAATATCACTTGAATTTTTAAATCCCAAATTAATTTTGTCGATAATAAGAGTAATGGAATTGACAAAATGAATATATTGAAAACTTAAGTTTTTGGAAAATAACTTATTTGAAATTTTAAAATTCAAGTGGTATTTATTTATCTTTTCCAAAACAAAAATGCCACATTTTGTCATGAAACCAAGAAAATGTAAGTAAGCTCCTAAGAAAAAAAACAGAATACATTTACTTATATAGAGAGAAAATGGGGGAAAGTTCTTCCCATTCACTTGGTATTTTAGATGGATAGAAATTGAACATAACATTTATTTATAATATGTAATTGAGAATTAATAATTCACATAAATATATAAATATACATATGTATGTATGTAACTTATGAGTTTATGAATATTAAACTACGGGCAAAATTTCTAAAAATAATTGATTTAGAAGGTTATGAAACTTTCAAGTTTTTTAATTATAAAAAAGGAGGATATGAAAATTGAAGTGTTGGTAGAGTTCTTACTTCTAAAAATAATTGATTTAGAAGGTTATGAAACTTTCAAGTTTTTTAATTATAAAAAAAGGAGGATATGAAAATTGAAGTGTTGGTAGAGTTCTTACTTCTAGAAGGCATTTCTTGCGAGTTTATAGCCATCTTAAAACTACACTGTCGTGATTATTATAAATCTATTTCAACTAATACTCAATACTCTGTCTTAAGGAATGATGATTAATTCTTTAAATATTCCTTTAATTAATAAAATTTAAAATTTTATCCATATTAAAAATTTCCCCGCTCTACCTACATTTACAAATTATTTTCACTCCTTTTCTCCTTCTTTTCTCTTTCCAAGAAAATTAAATAAAAATAAAATTACAAAACATTTATTAATAAATTTAAAGTAGAATTATATTCACGACCAAAATTTTCAAGTGGAGCTACACCTACACAAGTACTAGAATAATACTACCTCTTAGTTATTTTAAGAGCCAATTGACTTTTTTTTTTGGAGAGATTAAAGAAATTAACTGAGTTACATTAAAATATTTATATCTATCATTCTTCTTCAAACTAATTTGATTGACTTCTAAACTCATACTCCTCGGATTCTTTTCATAAGAGCTCAAAATTTGAATTACCTTAGTCATTTTCTTAAGAACCCGACAAGAGTTTTCTAGGCATTTAATGAGGTTTTTTCCTCTTTTTTTTTAACCCACATTAATTATATGTATTGCATTAATTAAAATGTTGGTGATATTTATATCTACTTTATTTCTCTCTCTTACTGGCCCCTCGTGAATAAGGGCATACTTGGAAAACAAAATTTATTTCATACACATTTACCAGTCTGGTCCTATTTATAAGTCTTTCTTAACAAAAAAAATTTAGTCCTATTTATAAGTCTAGTTTTAAGGTAGTAAATGTATTTTGTACTTTTTTATCCCTACTAATTGCAATAAACAAAAGGAATTTATTTATGTTAACTTTTGGAACCAATCATAGATAAGGGCGAAATTGGAAATTTAGCTCATAGTTAATGAGTTAACCAACTCTCCTTGATATGCAAGAATTAGTTAAAATGGACTTATAAATATGACCAGAGTGATATTATTTTTAACTAACTTTAACTATTTTCTTAAACCACGTAATTCGATTATTAGGCTCTTATAAATAGGACCGGAGGGAGTATAATTTAATGATATATAACATATAGTGGTACTATGATTAATTAGTTATTTAACTTCTGTAATCTCTAAAAAAAGTCAATTGGCTCTTTATTAAGGATTGGAAGGAATAATAAGATACAAGAATCTTGAAACTGATAATGAGATGAACACGTAAACAATATGTGGAGAGCATTGTTAGGCTGTTGAATGAAATTGTCGCAGACTTGTGTCTGTGCAGCCCAAGTGCCTGTTTGAATTAGCGGTAGAAGTTACTTTTCCAACGTGATTTACAATGTAAGAAGTAATATGTGAGAGGAATTTTATCTCGACTTGTGTGAATGCGCTTTACCATCGCCAATCCAAACAAGCTCCAACATTGGCTGACCATGTCGAAATTCTAGCCTTTTCATATATGCTAGTAATCATGGATGTATATTCACTCACATGGGCGGGTTTTATAAAGTTGCTCTTTTTTACACTTGAAAGGGTGGCTTTTAGTGAAAGTAACTGACTTTTTAGGGTTAATATAATTCTTGGTCCTTAAAGTTTGACCCAATTTTGGTTTTGGTTCTTTAAGTTGAAAATAAGTGGTTTTGGTTCGTCAAGTTTACTCCGTCGATAACTATTGATCCCTCAAGTTTAAAAAGGACTTGGCGACTCCTTTGACGTTGTTAATTCATCCGACATAGCCCTAACGTCATTAAAATATCCTATGTGTAATGCTTATTAAGATAGTTGATATGGAAAATATAATATATAATATTGGTCTACTAAAACAATAAGAAAATGGCCATCAAAACAAAACAAAACTTACGCTTCAGCCAGAAGTGGAACACAAATTGCGACAGTGTCAAAGCAAAGGGGGAAGGGTTAAGACTAGAGCAAGATGCAAGCCGGAAGATAAAGGACCTACAACCACCCATGAAGTTGAGAGGAGTGGCCAGCTTTGACTAGGCTTAAAGAAGGGTTCGAAGTCTGAGCAAAGGTGATCATCTGTGGCAAAGTTTAGGGGAGGTCCGAGGGAGGGCGATCGTCTGTGGCGAAGTTCAGGGGAGGTTGAAGGTGATATCATCTATATAGTAACATGTAATGGCTTTTACTCAGAGCTCAACTTCATACACAGTGGAAGAACGGTGCGAAAATTGCATATGTAGGCATGAAGTTGTAGTTCTCACTTCATGGACAAAGAAAAATTATGGTAGGAGGTTTATCAAGTGTCCAAATTATAAGGTTAGTGGATGAAGTTTATCTTGTAGTTTGATTAAATTGGTATGTGAAAGGATATTTTCATAATTTTTTTAATACATAAGACCAAGTCAAGCTTGGTGATAGTCTAACTTAGGACATTACATCTCAAAAGTTACATGAGATCAGCCCTCATAAACTCACTGCAGCCGAGGTGTCTTAATGGCAATATCACCAGATTTCCAACTATATACTATGCATCCCGTGCTAAGTAGTCAGCACATCGAACCGCCTCTCGTGATACATGATGCAATTCAATATCCCAATCGGAGCAAAGCATAGCACGAACTTCTCCAATCTCCACATGAAGAGGATGAGGATCTCCACCGTCCCGCATCACTAACTAATAGGCTTCCAAAGAATCTGTGTAGGCCCAAACCTTCTGAAGATTGAGCTACTTATATAGATTTAACCCAGTCACGATTCCTATTAATTCTGCTCCTGCGAAGGGAAGAGCTCCCAATTTTTGTTGAAAGCCAACAACCCAATCGCCCTTTGAATCGCGGACTAAACCTCCACACATAGCCAATCCCGATGATCGAACAGAATCGTCAGTATCCAGACGAACATACCTATCCGGTGGTAGATGCCATCGAAGATCCCTGTCTCCGTCCATCTATAGGCATTGGTTGCTGAAGTTGGCCATCACACTGCTATCCAATAGTTGAAATATCCCTTGGCGGACAACATCTTGTGCTTGCATACGAGCTCCTTCCATGACTCCCTTACACCTATTCTTCCATAATAGCTAGCAAATAATACTAAAATTTTTTTACCAAGGTCATCTCCGGAACCGTGCAAGACTCATACTCTGGGATAGATTCATGTTTATCCAACCCTGCAAATCATATTGAAAAATACTAAAATGAAAGTTAGGATGCACAAAATATAACCACACATTTCTCACAATCTCAAAGGATATGTAGAGTATTCTCTACTCGTTGACATTGAAAAGGACACTCCTCACTTTGTGACAACCCTCTCTGAGCTCTAAAGTTGTTGGTAGGAAGCCTTTCATGAATCATTTGCCACAAGAAAAACTTCACTTTTTTCCGAAACTAGGAGTTTCCACACCTTCTGCCATTGGATGTCAACTTTATGTTCACGTTGCGTGAAAACAAATTTGTAGGCAGATCGAACGCTAAAATTCTCATCCGAAGATATCTTCCAATAAAAGGTATTAGTATCATTCCCACATGGTGGATTAATTTGAGCAATAATATTTATTACCCACTGCGGGATAAATTGCCTTCATTTCTGCGAGTCCCAGTGATATATCCCGATTTTATCATAATATTTAATATCATATTTAGGGATTTTATCATTAATTTTGGGTTAAATAACATTTATTATGATTAAATTGAATTAAAGATGATTATGTGAAAATAAATCTTAAAAAGACATATTTGTTATAATCTTATGATTGCTCTTTAAAATTTGAATTTTGAATGAAGATATTACAAGATATTGATTTGAATTGTAGGTCAGATTGGAAAAGTAGGAGCTGGGGGACTAAAAAGTAAAGATATATAAGGACTGAAGCATAAAACAAGATTCTACGTGTGGCTTCAAGGGAATTCTGACAGAAAGGAGGGTCCCTTTCTGTAATATTAGCTGTCACTTTCAGAAGGAAAAATATCATAGAGATTTACAGCGTGACCCCGAATTGAAAATATTCCAGTTAGGTCCCAAAATCCGAAGATCACGTTGGAACTGATTCACCTGGCTATCAGAGACAATTATAGAAACGGACCTCGAATTCCCAAATTGCTATTTTGGTCCAATATCTGTAAATCACCGCCCTGCACCTCTGACACTGATTTTTCCCAGCGTCTTAAGGGTGTTCTTGTTAGCTTTTGGATAACAGTTTCTGAAAGAAAAATTGAGAATAGTTTTTGGAGAATAGATTATGAGAAAAAAGTGATTTTGAGGTAATGAGAGTGTTTGGATATTATAATCAGAATAGCTTTTTTCATGGTCAAATTACTAAAAAGAACATTAACTTTTGTGATAATTACATAAAAAGATAAGATTATATTTTATATATTATTTAAAGGTTAAGGTCCAAATTTAACAAAACCGTTAAATTTCACCTAATGACATTAAATTATAAGAGAAGAAAACCCCTGACGGCATTAAACATGATGCATCTTAACCCATTATTTAACATTAAATTTCATAATTAATATCAAAAATGAAATAAATTTGTCTATATATAATGTTAATTAACTTAACTAATTTTTCTAATATAATCAAATTAGATAAATAGGTCTTATATTAAGAATAGGAGGGGGCATTAAAATTTGAAAATTAAAAAAACGCTGACAGAGTACCCAGAGAACACCGAAATTCAAAAAAGAAAAGAAAAGATGAGAGAGAGTGAGTAGACTGGGGCCCACACAAGGAAGAAGTGAAAAAAAAATATTATGTCAAAACCTTGGTTTTGGCCCCAAAACCAAGGTTTTGAATAAAAAAAGAGATTATGCGGTTTTTTGGAGTGTTCGGATGACTTTTCCCCAAAACCAAGGTTTTATAAAAAAAAAACATTTTTGGAGAAGTATCCAAACACACTCTTATACAGAATCTTAGAGAATCTGATTGTGATATAATCTTGGAGAGATTTTTCCGCAAATTATATGGGATTCTACCTAAATTTCATATCAATAAGAAATTAATTAAAAGGATCAAGAGCTGGAGGAAAAAAAGAAGAACGATAAGCACACAGCCACAGACGGCGATCGAATTTTCACGCAGCAGACGAGACTGAAGAGCTGCCGCAGACGCGAAAGAGGGAGAGAAGAGACGTCTTCACCAAGCTTCACCAACACTTTTATCTTCTTTTCCTTCCATTATTTCATCTTCCATGGATTCTTGGTGTCTTAAAGGAGTTGTAGTTGTCATAGATTCCATGAGAGGCTAAATTCTTTCTTGCTTCTTGGAGATGGAAGATTGGTTTGAACTCCAAAGATATATTTAGGGGAGTTATTTGTTTTAATCTTTTGATTTAGCTATGTAACGGATTTCTTGAGTTAGGATTTTATGTTATGTGGTTAATTTACTGAGATTGCGAGTTGTTTATCTTAGTTTTGATTGAATAATTGTGATTTAGATTGGATTATGTGGTTTGAGATTTAAATTTCTATATTTCCTTTTTGGTTTAATGTGGTTGTGCTATTCTTTCATAGTTTGAATGAGTATTATGATTGCTTTAATCTTGTTTGAATATATCAGTTGAGTGTTCATTGTATAGAGGAACGAATTGCATAAATCCAATCCTAAATTGCACACTAAGTGGTATTTAATAGTGTATTAAGAGGTAATTATCTAGCTAGAGTTCTAGAGGTAATCGCTAATTAATATTCCTAGACTTAGCGAGTTGCTAAGGTTTGATTTTTGATTTAGTGAGTAGTCTAACTTCCAAATCAATTTGAATAAGGATAACCTATATTCCATTTTTCCAATAAACATTCATCATCAATTTATTTAAATAACAATTTCATTAATTATCTCAACAATTTCTCAAAAACCCAAAAAATAGTAGTTTAGGTTATTTTTCATTATTAAAAAGGAAAAAATATCAATTTAAAACTCATCTTAATGTTTTTGTCACTTAGTTTAAATTAAGAATTAAATAAAAGGCTCCTCAAAAGAACACGACCCGAGTTGTACCCTTCATTGCATAATTTAGTTTATTTTGATTTAACCTGAGGCGACTAAAGGCTCTAAATCACCCAAGTACCATCGACTAACACAAAATCCCTAACTCTAGCACCTGGATTAAGAATATGAAGATTCCGATCAACCAGTTGTATGAGGGGCACCTCGATTGGGGACTATAGATCCCACCACACATTGGTAGATCTACCATCATTTAGTTGCCTTCCTACACCTCTATAGAATCTCTCCCAAACAGATGAAATACTACGCCATATGCTTGAGGAGTTTAATTTGCCATACACTATAGGGTATATCTCATCACCACAGCCATACTTCCCTTTAAGACATTTAACCCAGAGCGTATCATTTCTGGTTAACAAACCCTAGCACAGTCTCATGATAAAAGCCACATTTTGATTTCTCATATCTTTAATTCCCAGACCCCCATTTTCTTTTCCTTGTTTAACTTGGTCCCAGGAAATTAGATGCATCTTCCTACCAGCTTGACCTTGATTCCAAAGAAAGGATCGACTCACCTTTTCCAACTCGTGTAAGACACCTTTAGGAAGCAAAGAAGTTTGCATTTGATAAGCAGGCAAAGCCGAAAGAACTAATTTAATCAGCATTGTTCGCCCTGCCATAGTGAGCAACCTACTCTGCCAACCTGCCAATCTTTTGCGGGCTTTCTGGATAATTGGGAAATAGGTAAGCCTAGTCACACGACCATGGAGAAGGGGAATTCCAAGATATTTCCCCAAATTCCCCATAATCACAATCCCCAGCTCATCACTTAGTTCCAACGCCTTATTAAAATTTACATTCCGAGAGAAAAATGCTTTAGACTTGGCCAAGTTAACACGATGTCCAGACATCGCACAAAAATCTCTCATAACTGCTTTCATTACTTTGATCTGGCTTGTAGAGGCCTCTCCAAATAGAAGCAGGTCATTAGCATAAAACAGGTGGGAGATGATGGGGGAATTTCGATTAAATTTCAACCCCTTCCAATTCCTTGTATGAATTTATTTATTTATTCGATGCCCCAACCGCTCCATGCAAAGGAAAAATAAATAAGGACTTAAAGGGTCTCCTTGTCAAAGGCCACGGGTAGGCGAGAAAGAGGATGTTGCAACCCCATTCCAAAGGACTTTCGTAGATACGGATGAGGTACATGCCATTATGATTGCCAATATATTATCCCATATCCCTAGCCTAAACAGAGTATCTTTCAAAAATCCCCAATCAAGCCGGTCATAAGCTTTCTCCGTGTCAACCTTAACTACCACATGACCCTTCTTCCTTCTCATCTTCCGCATTGTTTGAATTGCCTCCCAAGCAATGATGATATTATCACAGCTCTGTCTTCCCTCTATAAAACTGCATTGTTGAGGATTTATCAAATAAGACAATGTTGTTTTTAATCTACTGGCTATAATCTTGGTAATGATCTTAAAAATTATGTTCCCCACACCCCTACAATTTCATGAAGCAATAATCATAATCACAAAAATTAGGAAAACCACAATTACTTACTCATCACCCAGGTTCCATTGAATCAATGCATCTGTCACAGCTAGCCCATATGAACCCACATACTATAACTCTGTATTCATAAAATCATCCCTAATGTCATCATCTAATAATGTATCAGTATGTGGTATTCCCGTTAATTCCATTGGCATATGTATACTTTGCTCAAACTTTTCCTTAATAAAAGCATCTGGTTCATTTTCAAAATTCCTTTTTGGGCCTTCAAAAATCACGATATCAATCACTATTGAGACCTCTTCATGTGGTGTGTTTAAAATTGGAGTAGACCTTACTTGGCTGATATTTCCTCCCACAATAACATATTCTCTGTAGCCCATCAGGATTCACCAAGGCTGCCTAGGGAGCAATGATTGAACCATATTTTTACATGATTTATCATGATTTATTTGGGATTTAAATGCATTTTATGAAGCATTATTGTATAATTAAGCATGAATTTTGGTTAGGAACAATTGTTTTGAATTAATGGTAATTAGGGGCAAAATGATCAAAATTATTAATTATTTTGTACAATTATTTCTTGGAATTTTAATGCTACTTATGCTTAAATTTTGTATTGTAGGTATTAAAGAAGAAATTGAAGATTTAGGAGTTTCAAACTATTGGGCCAAGTGGAAAAAGGAAAAAAATTGAGTTGGGCTGCTATTTTGGGCTTCTTGTAGCTGAATGAAAAAAAAAATAAAGAAACATATTTGGGCCCGCAAGGAGAAGCAAGGCCCAAAAGAGACAGAAACGAGTGACCTATTATTGGGCTTCATGGAGAAATTCTAGGTGTGGGCTGCAGCTGCAGGGGAAAAATAGATCCAAAAAAAACACAGAACAGGGACCCGATTTGGTGAGGCTTTGGTGGACATGGGAAAATGGATATAAAAAACCCGAGACGCAAGCTGAGATTGGAGGGAGTTAAGATCACAGTGGAGGGGCCGAGAGCAGGAGAGATCATCCTTGACCTTCATCTTCTTCCTCCCTTCCCCTTCTTGTGTCGCCGGCGGCACAAGCCTCTTCTCTTCACCATTGCCGCCGGCGACGCCTTAAACAGATCTGAGGAGACGAGCTGAGAGACGGAAGGAGGGAGTTGCGCCGCACAAGCTGAGGTTGAGCATCATCGGATCATCCCTCAACAACCAACACCACCGTCGCAATCTGCTACCATTCCATCCTCCAAGTCTGAGCTTCAGCGAAGGGAGAGCAGAATCAGAGGCGAGTTCTGAAGTTGATCTTCATCGGAGAACCACAGCCCACTACACTTCACCATCACTCTCGCCGAAATTCACTGTCTCCATTGTCGTTATTCCCTTTTCATCCTATCATAACCATTCCAGGATACATAGCTGGCCGTGGCTTCCTATACTGCCTTGAACTCAACACAGCCGTGCTTAATTCCCTCTGTTCTGTTCTGTTTCTGAATTCAAATCCAGCCCCAATGTTTAATTGATTAAATGTTAATTTGTCATTTTTAATATGTGATTTCATGGCTGGGTATTTGAATCAGAGTGTGGTTATATTTCTTGAAGTTATTCTCATGATTGGCTAGACAATTTTGTGCTCTTAGGATGAATTGGAGATAGCTTGAGCTCATATGTGCTTTAAGGGGGAGTTTATTTTATCTATAGCTCATTGTATTTTTTATTTCTTAAGTTTAAGAATTCATTTATATATTGAGACTATAATTCTAGTTATGTTTTATTCTATGGATTGAGTTGTTGTGATTTGGAATTTGTAATGAGGATTTATACTCATCAATATATATGGTTATATATATGTTTCCTATGATTCTATTGTTTTCTATCTATTTAACATGGTATTGTTAGATAGTTTGATTGAATTAGAATTGTAGTTGAACCTAAATGCATTGCTTATTCCATAGTCACACTCTCAGGGATTTTAATAATGCTTAAATAAATGGGTTCATGAGTTTAAGTATTAGACTCAATGGTAATTGGGTTTGATATATTAGAAAACTTAGAGAAACTCATTACACTAAGAGGGCTTAATAGCATTTCAAGGATAGGGGTTCCTCTCTTGTGATACTAGACTCAATGGTAATTGATGTTTGGTACATTAGAAACCTAGTGTATTAACTCCCCAAATATCTTAATTGAGCAAGGATAACCATTGAAAACCATTTCCAAGAGCATATTTATCACTTGCATTTTTAACCAATTTCCATTCCATATCAATTTTATTCCAAAAATCCAAAAATATTAGTTTTAAAAGCATTTTAGTTTAATTGCAATTTAGTTGTTAGATAAAGAGCTCAAAGATCAATTTTAACTCATTTCATTTCAATCATTGCACTTAGTTCTTAGGTAATTAATAAAAGGCTCTTCGAGAGACGATCTGGGATTGCACCCTGTATTGCAATCCTTGGTTATTTTTGAAGAGGTTACCAAGGCAAAAGCCGATAAAGCCTTAATTCTTCAAGCAGCCACAACCCCTCCCATTTCAATGCTTTGGGCTTTCCCCCTCACCTTAGGCCCAACCGAATTAGGTTCATCCAAGGCTGCTCCATGTATCGGTGGATTCAGCTCTAATGAAATCACCCCTCTCTTCCCATTTTTGCTCCTCTTCTCTCCAACCCAAGCTCGTGGGTTCCTTCCCCGCTAGCTGTGCTCTGCTGTCCTTGGCCTGTCCATCCCCTGACAAGTACCCATTCCAATCGCCGCCAATCATCATTTCCTGCCATCTCCTCCTCATCGAGCTTAACGAGAGCGCTAAAACGTGAGACTGTGCTTACCTTCTCCGACCCTTCTTACTTCTGGAAGTGGTGCCATGCTCCTCCCTAGCCCCCATATGATTAAGCGTCCTGGGAAATCGAGCTCTATTCGCCCTGTTCACGATCATCCATGATCCAATTTTTTTATCGATGGCAGGAGTTTGTCTTAGCGGGGGCGGGGGCGTCGTGTGCTAGGAAGACGGTTCAGGGGTATTAGAAGAGGCCGAACTATCCCTAGCATAGGTCCACGAGCAGCCTTCTTTCTGATGCCCATAGCATCTACAGGAAAAACAAATGAGGTTTAAACCCTCACATTCAACCTGGTAAGCCGTATTCGCTACAATTAATCTTGAAACCAATTTTTTTCGCAAATTGATTTCAACACAAATACAAGCATATTTCCCTTGTTCCACTCTCGTCGAGTTTGCGGGAAATTTTGATGGGGTAAGCATATCAACTTTTATGGTTTTACCAATTTGATTCCCAAGTCTTATGATAAAAGTACGGTTGTAACATTGCATTGGGATGTTTGGTATCCTAACCCATGTCGCTATTCTGCCCAGCATGTTATTGAAAGGGTCAAAATGTGGAGACCAATGTTAAATCAGTACTTTGTGTTGCTGAACAATCTATGGACCATCATAGAGAATCTTCTGATAGAGCGGTGCCCAGCCATCCTTCTGAGGAAGAAATAGTTGTTGGCCAAATCAATGAGATCAAAATCAAAGGTCTGCCAAACCCAGTTAGGTGCGTCTTTAATGTATAGACATTATACATTTTCCAAGAACTGTGAGAATGAGCGCACTATTCTAGGGCTTAAACCATCCACTGTATTCTTCGGCTGTCAATGGAACTATTGGGTGATGTTCCATAAGCCCCTGTATCTCTACAGTGAGTTCAGGCATTTCCCCTATTATTGTCTATTCCATTAAACCCTATGAGAGAGTCTTTATAGGATATAGGTATCTGTATTGATTTAGCTTTTGCATTTGGTTCGGCATTGTTCCACGCAGCATTGTCCTGTTCCATAGAGGTATGTCCTGCTGAACTATACTCTGGAGATGCTTCTTCTGACATTTCAGTGTCCATTTCTACTAGAGAAGAGGATTCATTTTTCTTCTTTTTATTGCTACCACAAGCAAGGAGATCAGAAGGCCGATTTGGTGGTAATTTCCAGTAGTGAGAATCGCTTGTGGCCGAGCAAGAGAAGCTGGCACAAGATTCAAGAGAGAGCAAAGTCAAACAACCTCAGAGCAAAGTTTTTAAGATGATGGCATCTCTAACATCATATCTTTTCATAATTTAATTTAATGAGATTTTGTTCTTTGTATGACATATAGTTACATTGGGGATGCAACTACTTTGATTGGTTTGATGGACCAATTGAGAATCCACTGTTGAGGAGTTAAAGAAGATTAAGGAAGGCAATATTAAATTGAGAAGGAGGCTAAAGTTTGTGAAATTGATCTTATATGTAATGGCCTTTGTGAATATTTATTTGATTTAGAAAGTGGTCAATTTCAATATATGAAAATAGGTGGCTTATATATAATGGTGTAACTTTGTGTGTTTCGGATTTTCTGAATGGAAAGTGTAACAAATAAGCTTATATATAATGATGAGGTAGCTTCTACTCTTGCTCCATAAATCAGTCTATGTTTCAACATTAATGACCAATAAAAGAAAAATTTATAACACAACAGTTAGCAAAAGAGGAGACAAAGTGTAGGCAATTGCAGGTTTCAGAAGATTTAGCTTGGTTGAATTTTAGAAATTGTTTGTGGCAGCCACAATGCTTTGAAAACTGAATATTTCAACCTCATTTCTTTCCTTCCCTTTTTTTTAACTATTTCACTTCAATGTTACATTTTTTTCACTTTATTGTAATAATTTCTCAACTTATGATATTGCTTCTTATAATCACCCTCAATTATTGACTTTGCCCTTTTCCTTGCCTTGCATGCCTTCCACATAGACACATCAACCATGTAGTGCTCCCTTACTGATACAATTACATCTTGCAACTTCAAGTTTTTGTTTATCTTCATGATGTTAACTATTTTCTCTGAAATCCACTTATACGAGGCATTCATCCCCTTTATAGACACCCCGCATGCGTGTTTAGAATAAAGTGTCTTCAACTAATATGTTAGGTCATTACCCCTTCATTTACTTACAAATGCTAACCATTTCCATTCTTGATGTACACACTCGAATCTGCATTTCACCTTATTATTCTTTACAAACTTCAATTCATATCCATTGAGTAGTGCATACTCTCTAACTGCAGTCTTAAATTGTTAAAGTGAACTCCATTCCCAACTGAAATTGAAACTCTTTGCACATTCTGAGGGAATATATTTTGAGTATTGTTCTTCAACCACTATCTCATCCTCATCGTCACTCATTTCATCAACTTTCTTGATCTCCTTAGATTCATAATCAAATAACATAGCCAAGATATTCTCTTCTCTTACCTCATCTACATTTGTTTCCTCAGGTTGATTAGTCTCCACTCTTATGAACTGTGAACTACCAACAACTTCCTTCAATACATCACCCACACCAACATCAACATATTGTGTAAAATAGTTATCATCTATATTTTCTTCATCACTATCCCCAAAATCTTTGTATCACCTTTATAGCTTTTTATGCCATCAAATTAGATATTACAATATGGGAAAGGGAGTGATTTTTTATTTGCAAAATAATGAAGGCAACCATAAGCATAATAGTAAAGGTTTTGTAAAATTCATACAATATGCAAAATGATACATTATAATGTAAAGACAATAAACAAGTCATAAATCTATATATACATATATTTAATTATACGGAGCAATGAACTGACGTATATATAAGTATATACAAATACAACAAAACTATTTCATGTTTTGATGATTACTTGCAACTATATTGGGAATATTCAAGAGTACCAAAATATATGGTACATAATGGGACGATGAAACCAGAGGAGTTGTGAACAAGGTTACCAATTATTAAACATTCAAGTAAGAAAAACAGAGCATTATTAACGTATACTGTATAAACTGATTACTCTGATAAGAACTATGAAGGCAAGCATAAACCCGTACTACAATTAACGCGTAAATTAGAGTTAATGACCATATAGTTAAAGTTAAACAACAAATTAAATGAAACATTTCCATTCCTATTGATATATTTCTCATTTGTACTGCTTTACTTTTACGGAATAATATGGGTTCAACCTTAATGTTGATATAAAGAAGAAGTTTCTTACCTTTAAATGAAGCGAATAATGATGACAATACAACTATGATCTTTACTCGACGGTCACCATCAATGATTACTCCTTCGGAGATGGCCGTGATAGACTTCGCCAGCTGTGGGTCCTCTTTGACCTAACCCTTCCCCCTTTTCTTTGTCGATTTCGCCTTTGATGCTATCGTGTTCCACTTTCGGTTGAAGCATGCATCTTGTTTTGTTTTGATGGCCATTTTTCTTTTTCTTTTTATTAGTCCAATATTATATATTATATTTTCTATATTAGCTATCCTAATAAATATTACACATAAGATATTTTAACGACATTAGCACCATATTGGACGAATTAACGCCATCAAAGGTGCTACCAAGTCCTTTTCAAACTTGAGGGAGCAATGATTATCAACGAAGTGAACTTGAGGGACCAAAACCACTGATTTCAAACTTGAAGGATCAAAAACAAAATCAGGTTAAATTTTAGGGATCAAAAATTCTATTAACCCAACTTTTTTTCATGTTAATGTTTACGTATGGCCTTAACCCCATATCACTCGCAACCACCCTATACTGCAAAAATCATTTTAGCTTCCTATTTGAGATCGACTTTCTAGAATTCCAGGAGTTAATGTCCCCATCAACATCACAGGCTTTGGATATATGATCCACCAAAATTCTCTGTAGCTTATTTTGGACACACACAAGCTAATGGCAAAACCACCTAACGCGGGTGGTAACCAAATAGCTCATGCACAACCTTATATATAACACACACACACACCACCACCGATGTGGGACTTAGAAATCCCACAAGGGAAATTCTCTATAGCTTATGGACCAACAAATTTCTCCAAGCCCTATTAATATCCATGGCAGATTTTCTCACAATTACTTTTCTTCTCAAAATCTCATCTTCACTTTTAATTAAAAAATGAACGGTTCAGATTTAATATTTTTTAAAATTATAACTATAGTGTTTCATAAATTAAATTTTTTATTAATTTTGCTCGTATTGCACTTATGAATTATATAGATCATGTTTGAATAGTTTAAATTTATTTATTTATATTTAAAATAATAATTTTATAAAATATTAAATTAACACCATTTATTTTTTAAATTTTAGGGTGAAGATGAGATCATGAGAAAAAAAAATTATTAGAGTATCCAAACCGGACTTTATGTCACTCGTTTTTTTGTTTTTGTTTTTGTTTTTGTTTTTGTTTTTTTTTTGGCCAATTTAACTTTATATCCCTCGTTCCTGTCCACTTATTATTAGCAGACTTTTTTGAAATGTGGCCACTTTTTGATTGACCCAGACAGGGGTAGGAAAAAAAATGTGAACCTGCTATTAGTCACCGAAAACATCGTCAACATCCTATCTTCCATTCCAATTTCTCTGTTCACTCTGCCCTATCAATGGAAGCATCAAAGGCCACAAAAGCAATCGGCGTTCCGGTGGCGATTCTAGTTCTGATATGGGCGGCGTGGAAGGTGGTGAACTTGCTGTGGTTGAGGCCGAAGAAGTTGGAGAGGATTCTCAGGCAGCAAGGTCTTCAAGGAACTCCATACACTCTTGTTACAGGGGATTCAACCAAAATGTTCAGCATGCGTATGCAAGCCACATCCAAACCCATGAATCTTTCCCACGATATAATGCCTCGTGTTTCTTCCTTTTTCAATCATCTCGTCAACCAATACGGTATGCTTTTTTCTCAGTCATATTTTGGCCATAAATTTTGTTCCAAACAGTGACGTTGTTTGGTTTTGGAGAATCCTTCTTTTAAGTAAGTCGTGTTCATTCATCTATTGAAAGAGGTGGTAACGGTCAGATGTTAAATTTTGTAACAGATAGGTATTGGAATGATTTTGCAGGCGAAATGTAGTATTTGCTTCAATTTCTTTTTATTATCATCCAGGAAAGAATCCTTTCATGTGGATTGGAGCATCACCAAGGATAGTTATTACTGATCCAGTGCTAATCAAAGACGTAACGAACAAGATCTTTGACTTCACCAAACCTGATATGAATCCACCCCTCAAGTTACTAGCCGCTGGTCTTCCCAATTATAACGGTGACCAGTGGGCTAAGCACAGAAGGATCATCAATCCTGCATTTAATGTTGAAAAATTGAAGGTTACCATTTCACTTTCCCTTTAGTGGCTCAAGCTTTTGTAATATATCAACTTGGGATTTTTTTTTGCTTTATATTCTTTATTATAAGCTCTTATATCTCTTTGCCGTAGAAGTTCATTTTCTTACTAGTTTGAGGTTGAAAGTTTAATATTCCCATCACATTGTTCTGCCACAGATCATGTTGCCTATATTTTATGAAAGCATCAATGATATGGTTGACAAGTGGGAAAAGATGATGTTCTCAGATGGCTCCTGTGAAATCGACGTATGGCCTTTCCTTCAGAATGTGACCCGTGATGTTATATCTCGGACAGCTTTTGGAAGCAGCTATGAAGAAGGAAAAAGAATATTTGAGCTTCTTAAAGAGCAAGCTGAACTTTATATGAAACTTTTCTATAAACTTTATATTCCGGGATATTGGTAAGAATGGACAGTAGATAATTGAAGCATGTGTACCTGTATATCATATAGGAAACACCAAATTATCAGACCACGTGTACAATTGAGATTTAAAAGCACTTTTACTCTAAACCAACAATACTTTTTCTCAGAATAATCACTCAGATTAGTTGTTCCTTTTTATTGTTACCATAATTATAACCTGGAGTGCTCTTTTATTTGTAGGTATCTACCTACTGGTGACAAGAATAGGATGACAAGAAATGACAGGGATATTAGAGCTTCACTTAAGGGCATAATCAACAAAAAAGAGAAAGCAATGGAGGCAGGGGAAGCACCAAAGGATGATTTATTAGGCATTCTTTTGGAGTCAAATCACAAGGAAATTGAACAACATGGAAATAGCAAGGAGGATGTCATGACTATTGAAGATGTAATGGAGGAATGCAAGATTTTCTACTTTGCAGGGCAAGAGACTACATCTGTTCTGCTTGTTTGGACTATGGTGTTGCTTTCTAAGTACCCTGAATGGCAAAAACGTGCAAGGGAGGAAGTGTTACAAGTATTTGGAAACCAAAAACCTGACTTTGATGGACTAAATCACCTCAAGATTGTAAGTACTTGTATGCTTCCCTGTATAATAATAAAGTAATAAGTTATGAGTTTTTCTAATAAAATCATAATATACAGGATTTACCTTTTTCAGAGTCAATAATAACATGGTGTTCTGTCACACTGTAAACAATATTTCCATGCTACTCCCTTTGATCTTTACTATAAGGACCCAACTAACAAATATTCTTGGTTCTTTTTATAAGCCACTTGTTAGTTTCTGATGCATTAAATATTTTTTCCATATATGTCCATATTTAACAAGGACAGTGGCAAAAAGTAATAATTAATATAATATTAGAGTTTAGTATAATTAGTAAGGTTAATATTAAAAATCACTTAAATTTTAAGAAAAAATTAATACTTTTAACTATTTTTATTAGTATGTGAAAATTGGTAGTTAGTTCCTTATAATAAAATGCAGAAAGAGTATAGTTTTATTACAAAATCTGATGATAATTAGTTTTGTTACAGTTGACCATGATTTTGTACGAGGTATTAAGGCTTTACCCACCAGTACTTGTGCTTGCTAGAGCAGTTCCTGGCGGTATGAAACTTGGACACCTAACAATACCAAAAGGAGTGCGTGTTCTCTTACCAATAGGTTTAATTCACCATGACTGTGAATTGTGGGGTGAGGATGCAAAGGAATTCAAGCCAGAGAGGTTTTCAGAAGGAGTTTTAAAGGCAACAAAAGGGCAAGTTTCGTTCTTTCCTTTTGGATGGGGTCCAAGAATTTGCATTGGGCAAAATTTTGCCTTGCTGGAGGCAAAGATGGCTATTTCTATGATTCTAAAACGTTTCTGTTTTGAGCTTTCCCCTACATATGCTCATGCCCCAACCGATGAAGTTACTCTTAAGCCCCAGTATGGTGCTCAAATTGTTCTACATAAGCTGTGACTTGTGAGCGTTTAACTGCTGGGAAATATTTGTGTGTATAGCCTATATACTTTGTACTCTGTAGTACTGTTTACTTGGGGGCTAGCCTTGTTTGAGTTTGTATTGTGTGTATACATTTACACGGTAGGACAGTAAGATGGTAAGAGTACGCCGGTCATGTAATCAATAAAGCAGTTAAAGTCATGCAAATATAATAAATATGTATTATTTTCCAACTATACCCATGGATAAGTAAGAGAGAATAAATGTAATAGATTCAGTTAGCAAGAGATAAAGGGTGTGTTTGTTTTGGTGATTGGATAAGTAACTTATTTTTACTTAAACTTATGGAATCTTAAGATTGGAAAAAAGTTAGATTGGTAAAATGATGAGTATTTGAATTAGCGATTGGATAAGTAACTTATGTAAAAGTTAGGATGTTTGGTTTGACTTTTGCATAAGTAACTTTTATATTAATTAAGAGAAAAAAATTGAAAAAAAAATGAAAAATGAAAAAATGAAGGGATAATTGTGAAAAAAGTCCTCATTAGCAATTTAATTGCCAATGAGACATGGGAAGATATCTACACATGGAGAGATTTTTTCACAATTTTCTCAAAAATTAATTTTGAAAATTTGGTAATGGTACAATTTTAATAAAATTATATCAAATTTTAATTTAAATGGGTACACTCCAAAAGTCTTTTCTACTGTACACCTCAAGCTTAAATCTTATAAATTATATCAAACTCTAATTTAAATATTAAATCCTAACTCATATTTTCACATAGCTCAAAATCTAACAAAATAAACCGATTAAAACCTCAATAATACCTCCAATAATCCAAATAAATTATTTAAACTAAATTTAATGGGTAAAAACACCATATAGAAACTAATTTATGACATGTTTATAAAAATAAATTGATTATAAAATCATAAAATAACTGAATAATAAATTTAAACTGATTAAAATTAATTATTAATTATTCTCTACATTTCTATAGTCATATATTGACAAAACTCAAAACTTGCCTAAACTTTTATCCCAAAGTATTTTCTAATTAGCAAAAGATAACTATCTAAAGAAAGAGAAAATTATTTAGAACATTTTTTATAAAAAAAGCTTTGTGATTAGAAGTGATTTGAGTACCTCATTTATCCAAAAAATATGAAAATACTCCTCCAAACAGAAGCCAACGCTCCCATAAGCTTTAATTCCTAACTTATTTCCATCGGGGCTTTTTCTAACTTTTTTCTGCTAATCTATCATGGAAACAAACATCAAGTTTATGCAAAATCACTGTATAATGCCGATTGACACACTCAATCGGTCGATTGGGTGTCCAAACGGGGAAACAAACACGCTCAAAGTTGAAAAAACACTCAATACCTAAAATGAGGCTTATATTTTGAGATATATTCATTCACAAATGTAAAACTTATAATAAAAAACGAAGGTGGTATAGGATTTGGAGGATAATTAGAGTTCCAATAGAAGACATTTCTTGTGAGTTTACAAAACATCTTGAAACTAATACTCTAGTCTTTATTATACAAGTTTATTTCAATTAATTCTCACATACTAAGGAAATAAAAAATTCTTATAACTTTATACATAGGTCATCGATTTCACATTGTATAAAAAAGAGGCTGAAATGAAGTACCCATTCATTTTTCACCCTAAAAGGTTCAAATCATTTTATTGACATGAGTGTACTATATCGAAAAAAAGAAATTCCAACTATCTTTGTTTTTTTTACTTTTTCTGTATTAACCCTAGAACCCCCTTTTTATGGATCCATCTCACATCAATAACTCAACTCCTATCATCTATAGGTATTTTTAAACAAGTTTCCTTTGAGATAGGTCAGTTCATTAAATATGTTTAAAATTGATAATTTTTTTTAGTTTACCCTTATTAAAATTTTATCTTTTCTACATCTACAAATCATTTTCCTCTTTTTCTCTTTTTAAGGAAAATTAAACAAGAATAAAATTAAAAAACAGTCATTAATAGATTCCAAGTCGACATGTATAAATTTTTTTTACAAGTGGAGTTACAAGGAGTAAGGACCTCTCCATTTCCCTTACCATCCACTTCTCTACTTACACCATTCAATCAACGCTAACTTACACCATTAAATCAACGCTAACGATCTGGATTTAATATCATATCAAAATATTATTATAATATTAAATAACAAAAATGGAGAAGCCTACTGATGCTACTAAATTCTAAATAAGCACCGCAAGTGTACCGGTCTTTGAAATTGTATAATAACAAATCAAGGTCGTCCTATAGAAATTCAAGGTAATAGATAATTAGGCATTAAATTTCCTATTTTCATTTAAGTTGAGCAAATCAAAGAAAATGGAATTTGAAAATCAATTTAAACAAAAGAAAAAGTAGTAAATCTAATGTTTATGAAATTCCAATTGATAAAAATAATCTAGAGTGGCTAATACCTTCTTTAAGTTTTAGAGCATGTAATTACCCAATTAAAAGCACTTAATGTTGAATTGTTAATTTAGACTTTAAATGAATATAACTATCTTCCAATTACTTATACCCCTCTTTGGAGTTAAAATTGTTATTCCTAACTAATTTACTCAAGAGGCAATAATTGTCCAATTTCACTATAATATGATTATATAGGTCTAATAGGTATATTCCTATATAATTGACAAACTAGAATAAATTCTAATTTCACATTACTTAATCTTGCGGTCCAATTAAGATTCCTCTCCCACTCTCCCAAGACTAATCTAAATTCTCCAAATTCATACTTAACGGTGATCAAACATTAAATAGACAAAACAATTCAAGATTAAATAAATAAAAATAACACTAAACACAATTAATTAGTTCATATATTATCAAATCCTCATATTAATTCATAACAACTTTAGAGCCCGTTTGGTTCGACCGCATTACATGCCTGCAATGGCAATCATGATTGCATTACCTAGAGAAGAGTGTTTGGTTGCTCTTTAGCATGGTAATAGGGTTCACCATGGTAATGATGATTACCAAAAAATTGGTAATCCACATTCATACCTCCCCCCCTATGAATCCTCATTACCATCCTATTGCATGGTCTAAAAAGTCTAATTTACCCTTTAGTTTTCCTTATCTTTATTTTACTTGCCGTATCACGTCACAACTGCCACCGCCACAACCTCTTCCTCTTCCACCGCCGTCACCTCCACCTTCTGCCGCCACCACTACCTCTTCCACCGCCGTCACCTCCACCCGCCGCCACCCCCGGCCCAGCCACCGGCCCACCGCCACCGTGGCCACCTCCCCCTCTGCCGCCGCCCTCACCCCCGCTGCCCGTCGCCGCCGCCGCCGCCACCTCCTCCTCCACGGCCACCGGCCTACGGCCTACCGCCTACCACCACCTCTTCCACCCCCGCTGCCCACCGCCACCGCCACCACCACCTCCTCCTCCGTTGCCACCCTCACCCCCGTCGCCGCCACCACCACCACCACCTCCTCTACCCCCGTCGCCTACTGTCGCCTACCGCCACCTCCTTCTCCGCCACCGGCCCACCGCCTACCCCCACCACCGCCACCACCTCCTCCACCACCCTCGCTGCTACCACCACCACCACCTCTTTAGACGGCGGCGGCCTACCACCTATTGCCACCACCACCACCACCTCCTCCACCCCCGCCGCCCACCGCCACCACCACCACCTCCTCCTCCTCCTCCATCCCCTCCATCATCGGCTTGTAACTATTTTTTCTACAAAGATTATATTAAGGGGTAAAATGGAATTTATGTAATATATTAATTTTAAATAATTGTTAAAATATTAACTCATTGCATGTTGCTTAAAAATCAAACCAAACACTACCCTTGTAATTAATATTACATTGCATTACCATTGCATCGCATTGCACTGCATCGCAGGGTGTAATGGAATCGAACCAAACGGGCCCTTAGGTTTAAAGAAATTGATATATAATAATAGCAATAATAATTAGGGAGAATTGCTGATAAATACCTTTTTGGCAAATTAATTGCTGAATGCTACCATTGCACATAACGGAAGATGTTTTGCACATAACGGAAGATTGCTTGCACATTTATACGGAAGACTTTTGCACACACGGAAGATGATTTGCACAAAACGGAAGATCGCTTGCACACACGGAAGATCACTTGCACGCTTGGTAGCAATCAGCAATTAATTTGCTTCCAAAGTATTTTTCAGCAATTCTCCCTAATAATTATTAAAATCTAAAATTTTTTCTTTCTTATTTTTTTTCGTACAAACTTTAAACTATTATTATTATCTATCTATTCTTTCACCCAAACTTAATTATTTCTCTTTTAATCTTAAACTTGAATATCTATAATCAAATCCCATAAATGATGCACCAATTTCATTTGATCTTATAATAATATAATCTTTTAAAAATATTTTAAAATTTGCCTAGATAACTCTCTAAATATATATAAAATATTCTTTAAATATACAAAATATGAAAAATTATCACCTACTGAAAGAATGGAGAGGCCCTTACCCAAATTATAAGGAGCAAAGCTATAAGATATAGTAAGAATGTTCAAACAATGATGAATACGTGACAATACGTGCAGAGCATTGTCAAACTGTTGAACGAAACTACCAGAGACTAATGTCTATGTCTGTGCATCCCAACCCACGGGAGCATGTCAAAATTCTGGCTTTTTCATGAATGTTGATTAATGGTGGTCACATATTCACTCACATGGGCATAAGGGTAAACATTCTTTTTTTGGGTTTGGTTTTCGATTAAAATCGAAATAATTGAAAACCGAATAAAGCTAATTTTAAAAAACTAATCGAAATTGATGAATCAAATGAACCAAAATCGAATTAACCGAAATATTTCGGTTCGGTTTTACTTATTTATAGAGAAAATGACAAAATGCCACATATGCCATGAAACCAAGAAAATGTAAGCAAGTTCCTAAGAAAAAAAAGAATATATTTACTTATTTAGAGAAAAAATGGAGGAAAGTTCTTCCCATTCACTTTGGTATTTTAGATGTATAGAAATAGAATATAACATTTATTTATAATATGTAACTGAGAATTAATTCACATAAATATAATAATTTACTTATGCCATAAAATTAGATATTACAATATGTGAAAATGTATGATTTTTTAATAGCAAAATAACGAAGGCAATCATAAGCATAATAGTACAGGTTCTGTAAAATTCATACAATCTGCAAAATAATGCATTATAATGCAAAGACAATAAACAACAAGTCATAAATCTATATATACATATATTTAACATCTTTGTGTTAGATATCTTTGTTTGCATTCTTGAAACTAAATTATACAAAGCAATGAACTAAGGTACATATAAGTGTATACAAATACAACAAAACTATTTCAGATTTTGATGATTACTTGCAAATATATTGGGAACATTCAAGAGTACCAAAATGTATGGCAGATAATGAGACATGAAACCCGAGGAGTTGTGAACAAGGTTACCAATTATTGAACAGTTAGGTAAGGAAAAACAGAGCATCATTAACACACACCGTATAAACTGATTACTCTACTAAGAACGATGAACGCAAGCATAAACTTGTACTCCAGTTAAGGCGTAAATTAGAGCTAGTGACCAAATAGTTCACGGCAAACAACAACAAAACATTTCCATTCCCATTGATCTATTTCTCAAGTGTGTTGTTTTACTCTTATGGAACAATATGGGTTCAGCCTCGATGTTAATATAAAGAAGAAGTTTCTTACCTGGGCGCAGTTGGCTTATACATTTCCTTATGACTATCTTATAGCTTGCCATATACAGGATTGTTGTAACTAGTGTCTGTCTCCTTCAATCATACTAGCTGAGTGATAAGGAAAAGATAGTCAAAAGCTTTGGATGGAAAGAACCGGGGAAAGATAGGATATTGGATCTGGTTTAAGGGCCTTACCATCCCGGTTAAGGCATGACAGGCCTATGTTCTAGTCTACCAGCATGATACAGCTATGATCTTCACTCGACGATCACCGTCAATGATTACTCCTCCGGCAACGACCACGTCAAACTTCGCCAACTGGGGGTCCTCTTTGACCTAACCTTTCCCCCTTTTCTTTGTCGATTTCGCCTTTGATGCTATCATGTTCCACTTCTGGATGAAGTGTGCATTTTGTTTTGTTTTGTTCTGATGGCCATTTTCCTTTTATCTTTTTTTTTATCAGACCAATACTATATATTATATTTTCCATATCAGCTGTCCTAATAAGCTTTACACATAGAATATTTTAACGGTGTTAACGCCATGTCAGATGAATTAACGCCATCAAAGGCACCACCAAATTCTTTTCAAACTTAAGGGATCAACAGTTTTTCGACGGAGTAAACTTGAGGAACCAAAATCACCGATTTTAAATTTGAGGGACCAAAATCAAAATTGGATCAAACTTTTAGGACCAAAAATTCTATTAACCCAACTTTTTATCCAGTTAATGTTTACGTACGACCTCAACCCCCATATCACTTGCAACCACCCTATATTGCAAAAATCATTTTAGCTTCATATGTGATATCAACTTTCTAGAATTCCAGGGGTTAATATCCCTATCAACATCACAAGCTTTGGAGATATGTTCCACCAAAATTCTCCATATCTTATGGACTAGCAAATTTGACCAAATGATCTTTTTTCCAAGCCCCGTTATTTTTTGCTGCAAATTTTCTCAAATCATTTTTCTTCCTTCTTTTCACAATCTCATCTCTACTTTTAGATTAAAAGATAGATAGTTCAGATTTAATATTTTTTAAAATTATGACTATAGTGTTTCATAAATTAAATTTTTTATTAATTTTGTTTGTATTGCAGTTCTGAATTGTATAGATCATATTTTAATAATTTAAGTTTACTAATTTATATATTTAAAATAATAGTTTTATAAAATATTGAATCTGAACCATCTATTTTTTAAAATATAAATATGAGATTCTAAAAAAAAAGAGAGAGAACAAAAATTATTAGATTTTTGGAATGTTGCTTGTTATATCAATAAATTAAATTAAATGTAGATAACATGAAGAGTGTGGCCGAAGAACTTGGATCGTGAAATCCATTCACAGCATTGGAAAGAACTTTAAATACGTCTTTAAATACGTTTTATGATTTTTAATTCCATCTATGTTTAAATTACAGGACCGAATTATCAGTTTTCCCTATATCAGATATTGCCATCGTAAAATTGTCGATGAATTCTAGAAACCATCTACCACGAATGGTGAAGGCGGAGTTTGCATCTAAGTTATAGACTAAGTTTGAGTTAGGGTATGGGTATTTTGGTCTTTTCATAATTAGTGGCTATTTATTAAATAAGGTTAATAAAATTATTCCCTCCAACTATTACTTCATACCAAACATATTTTTAAAGCATCAATCCCAGTCTCAGGGCCAATCCCAATCTCAATCTAAATCCCAGTCCATCGAAATTCAATACCATGCACTAAACAGGGCCTAAGAGGCTTGAAAGGGTTCTTAGAGAGCAAGGTCTTAAAGCCAATCCTTACAAGTTTTGGGTTCGTGACCTGAGGGAAATAGAAAAGATGCATGAAGAAGCCAGATCCAAGCCCTTGATGTCTCTTTCTCGCCTCTACTCTTTTTACCTCCACCTGCTCAACAAATACGGTTCTCTCTCTTAATACTCTCACTTGATTTTTTTTTAATTTTAGAGCTGTATTGAAATTGGTGAGTTAAATTACAATGATTCCTCCAATGCCAAAAGCTGGTCAATGGAACGCTTAATGGAATATTTTCTATAAGAAGCGCATATTCATAATAGAGGAAAATCCTGAAAATAATTATAGTGCTATCTATAAGGCTATTTGGAAATGGCAAGGGGTGGAATGTATAAGGGTGTTTATGTGGATAGCTTTCAGTAATAAGCTTCCCACCAATGAAAAACGAAGTGTATGGTCTAGTACATCAGTCATGTGTTCGTATTGTGCCTCGGGTTTGAAGATACCCTCCATATCCTTCGAGATTGTAACTATGCAAGAAGAATATGGGATCATGTTTTGTACCAAAGATACTCAGGATAGTTTTTCTTAGCAAGTCACAAGGATTGGTTTGCTTTAAATCTCAAAAGAGAGCTGGGGAAAAACATGAATTCAAGTTGGAGCTTACTATGGGGAGTAGCCATTTGGAAGCTTTGGCTATGGAGGAATAGTGCAGTTTTTGACCCAGAATTCGTGAAACCATCAGACCCAGTAGTCATTGTTTAGAGAACTTGGCGCCAACTCACTAAGGTACATGATAACTACCTCCCCCAATCACAGAACCATCCCCCAAACAATAATTGGGAACCACCCATAATGGGATGGATAACAATCAACGTGGATGGGGCTGTTGCATCATCTTTGCAAAATGCTTCATGTGGTGGTGTGGTTAGAAATCATTTAAGCAATTGGATCTGTGGTTTCAGTCAGTTTATTGGGTCATGTGATGTAGCGGAAGCAAAGTCATGGGCAATGTTTAAAGGTCTTACTCTTGTCGGGGAACTAGGATATACGAGAATCATTTTACAGTCAGATGCATGCACTGTTATTGAGGCTCTGAATATGAGTCAAGGAAATAATGGTTATAGTCTATTGTTCTACATAATCGCTCATGGGAGGTGAAAATGCGATATACGCCCAGAACCCAAAATCAAGTTGTTGATGCACTGGCCAAGGACGGTCTGTCCAGATCTATTTTTTGGCATTCATGCCCTTCTCATTTGAGGGGGCTAGTAGACCGAGTGTATGGGATTAAATCCCCTTTAGTTTTTTTCCTTGTTGAGTGAATTAATGGGCTCTAGCCCTCTATCGTAACAAAGAAGAAAAAATCCATCCAGTCCTATTTATAAAAATCCCATAGTCAAATTACGCGGTTTAAGAAAACAATTAAAATTAGCTAAAAATAATAAGTTTATCTTGAAATAAATTTTTTTTTCTAAACATGCCCTTATTTATAAAAGGCAAGTAAAAGAGAGATAGAGTAAACATTAGTATTACCAACCCTTTAATTAATGCAATATATATAATTAATGAAGGGCACAAATGGAAAAATTCGTTAAAAGTTGAGACAAATTTTATCAAGCTCTTATAAAAAAGACCAAACCAATTCAAATTTTGAGTCCTTTTACCAGAAAGAATATACCACTCTGATGCTATTTATAAATCTCTTTTTAACTAAATCTCACATACCAAGGTGATGTAGTTAACTCAATGATTATGGGGTAAATTTTCAACTATGCCCTCATTTATGAATGGGTAGTTTTTAATTATTTCTTCTCTATCTATCTTTAAATTATTTCTACATTAGTATAATAAATAGGGGCAAAATTGTCACAATCTTATTTACTACACTAAAACTGAATTTATAAATAAAAATAAATTTTTTGAAAAAAAAAAACTTATAAATAAGACCAGAGTGGTATACGCACTAGTGTCACGGGGAGAAGTCTTATTAGAAAATAAGTTTAAAAATTTAATGAGTAAGTAAAATTAAAAATATGCAATAATTATAGAGACAAAACTAAAAAATGAGTTTTAATATTTTATAAGTAACTCATGTTTTAAACCCAAGTCCAACTCTTTTAAAAGCTCCCTGTAACGTGAACCAAGGAGGTACTGGCATTCCATGAATATCAAATCCCACTACTGTACACATTAATTGTGTAAGTACTCATAATTATTTATCTGGGCAACGTGCCCATCAAGCATAAAATTGATGACCATCAATATGGGTAAGTTTTGCATAAAATGTTTCATTTATCTTGTCCCCATTTTACCCCTATTGTGGGACTCCGCTCTGTCTATATATGCATGTGTGCGTATGTGCACATATTGATTTCATGTAAACAAGACAGAAGCAGATGGAGAGACAGACAGCAAGAGAAATGTTGGGAGCAACAACGTTAATAGCGTCAATAATGGCAGCTATAATGATGGTGAGATGGGCATGGAAGATAGTGAAGTGGTTGTGGCTGAACCCAAGAAGGCAAGAGAGGGTTCTTAGAGAGCAAGGTCTTAAAGCCAATCCTTACAAGTTTTGGGTTGGTGATTTGAGACAATGGTTACCATGCTTGAACAAGCCAGGTCCAAGCCCATGTTGTCTCTGTCTCATGATCTATCTCCTTGTCTCTTCTCTTGTTGTCTCTTCGCCACGAATATGGTTCTCTCTCTCTCTCTCTACACGCACTCATTTGATTTGATTCTGTTTTATTTTAGAGCTGCTTTGAAATTGGTAAGTAACATTTTAATATGTAGGGAAAGATACATTCATATGGTTTGGACCGACACCAAGGTTGATTGCAACGAGGCCGGAGCAGATAAAGGATGTCTTGAATGATTATCATGACTTCACTAAACGTCACTTCAATCATACCGCCAACTATTCAAACACTGGCATTGCAAAACAAGAGGGGGACAGTTGGGCTGAACGCAGAAAGATCAAAAATCCAGCTTTTCATTTGGATGCTCTTAAGGTTCCTTATTTTTCTTTGGGAAACTTAATCTCCCAATCCCTATAATTTCCTTCAGTTTTGAATGAGGTCCTTGGACTTTTTTTTTTTTTTTTAAAGGAAATCCTTTAAGTTTATACGGTTAGATGCAAGAGTCCCTCTGTTACAAAGTCCATTAAATTGGTGTGAGATGGCGTCCAGCTGGAAATATTTACTTTGACTAAGCATCAACCTGCACCGATGCAAGAGTTTTAGCGATGAATTCACCTGATGAATCATGAATTCACGAGGGAAGAAGACATTATTGTGATTAAAAAATCAAAAGCAGACTCCATCCATTCCTCCATCCCCTTCATCCTCATAGCGATCCGTCGACACCTACACCCACTCCATCACTGCCTCCCTTTCATTCCTCAAACATCTTCAGTTCACCTCCACAGATCTCTGAAAAGGCAATCCTCCTTCTCCTTCCCGTACAGGTACTGCACCGATGGCTTAATCCTCATCAGCCTCTGATTTTCAATGAGAATACAACATGACTGTGAAAGGCTCAGTGATGTATCAGTTTTTATTTTAAATTTTCTGATAATATGACATTAAAAAATTTAGTAAATTAAATAGTATTATTTTTAATTGTAATTTCTTTCAGCCACCCAATCCAAGACACTTGAAAAAGTCCCTTTAATTTAGACTCCCTTGCTAAGACTTGCCGGCAAGAAGTCAATGAGCAACTGCTCAAAGTTGCAGAACAGAGTGAGTGTATTTTGGCTTTTATTCCCATCAACGTTTCTCTCTTCAATCAGGTAGCCTACTCATCCTTTTTCCGTGGTTTTTTGACTTTGATTTTTTCCCACATGATTTTCAGCTAAAACTTTATAATTGGGATGCTCTGCTTTTCCAGTTTTCTGTGGTCGCACTGCACTCAAATTCTTATGGAATCTAGAAGGAAGATGGATGAAGAAACTGAGAGTTGGTGGGGGTTTTTTTGGGGGGGGGGGGGGGGGGTGGGGGGGTGGCGGAGTGAACTGAATATGTTTTGGGAATGAAAGCGACGAAGTGAGTAGGTGGGTGTAGGCGTCGATGATGAGGACGGTGACGGTGGCTGATGAGAAGCTTGAGGATTTCGCCCGAAGACAAGGCGACTTATGTAGCTAGAGGCTTAGAGCAAATATTTCTACTTGGAGCCACCTCACATCACTTTAACGGAAGGACCATTACATCAATATAAACTTGAAGGATCTCATAAAAAGGAAAAAAAGTTGAAGGACCTGATTCCAAACTGGAGGAAATTATGGGGACTGGGAGATAAAGTTTCCCTTTTTATTTTTTAAATCTAGAACCCCCTCTCATTCAAAATAAAAGAGCTAAATTTATGAGAGGGTGGTGATTTTGTATATAAGATGCATTTTGCTTTTGTTTTATCATTTAATTTTTTTTATTTTATCTTTAATTAATTATATGTCTCTCTCATATATTTTTTTCACTCATTCTCCCTTATCTCTTTTTCCACTCACCTACTCTCTTCATAAATAGGGGCTTTTTAGAAAAATAAGTTATATTTTTTTAATATAGTTATTGTCTTTAACTGTTTTTAACTAATTTTTTAAATTATTTAATGTAGTTATCTTTTTTTGCAAACATATTTAATTTAGTTCCCTAATTATTATATTTGGAGGTGGTAATAAGTTTTGTCAAGAATTTGGTCAAAAAAGAGGCCCGTGTGTTCGATTCCTTCTTTTGACATAATAATATCATTTTTCTTTTAATCTGCTACAGACTATGATGCCAGCCTTTTTCCAAAGTTGTAATAACTTGGGAACAATTGGATTTTTTTTTTATACTGAAAAGTTTAGGTAGGTTCGGCACCAGTCCCCTACCAAGGTCAGGGCACGGCTCCAGGGCTCTTCAAGCGCTTATAAGGGACTTACGAGATCGCCTACCAATGAGGTCTCCCCATCGGTCAGAGGGTTCGAACACACTCCCTTGTGATCGGGGTGGCAAGACCTTAACCAACTATACCAAACCTTATTGACGGAAAAATTGGATTTGGATTCTCTCCTTTACCCTTCCCATTTGCTCTTAAAATTGGATTTCAGAGGCCAAGCAACCATTGCCTCTATGCTTGTTTGGACCCTGACGTTGCTAAGTAAGGACACTGATTGGCAAGCACTCGCAAGGGAAGAAGTCTTACAAGTCTTGGGCCATCATAAACCAAATTTTGATGGGCTAAGGCGACTCAAGATTGTAAGTGTGTGTGTATATGATATCCATATCTTTTTATTCACTTAATGAAATAAAGTAAAATTAATCTTTTGATTCCTATAATTTTGATTCGGTTGTAACTCGGTCTCTAAATTTTAATTTGATATAATTTAGTTCATATAATTTTGACTCGGTTGAAGGTTAAACTGTAACTCATTACAATTCAATCTCTATATTTTTTCACTATATAAAACTTTAATCCTTAAACTTCAAGAAATATATAATTTTATTTTCTAAAATAAGGGGACTAATGTCTTAAATGGTTAAACTATATCGATTGATCAAGCTGCATCGGGTTAAAGTTTAATGACTGAGTTATAACTGACTTAAAATTATAGGAATTGAATAATTAAAACTATATATAAATATGTTAAAGTATACTTTTAGTTTTTTAAGTTTCACATGAGGTATATTTTTAGCCTTTTAACTTTATAAAGTATATATACTTTTAGTCTTATATTTCTAACACCGTTAATGTAGCTAATGGAAAATGTTTACGCAACAAACTCAAGTGATGACTGTGTAGCTAATAAAGCATATTTAAGTTTTAATTTTTTAATATATTATATTTAGATTATTAAACTAAACTAAACCGACAAATCACTATAAATGAAATCAAGGTTTTGCTATTCAAATTATTAAAATAATATATTTAGATTATTAAACTAAAATTTTTAAATACAATCGAGATTTGTATATCAACTTTTTCATTAGGTTTTTAGTTATTTTTTAATTTACACATATTTTAAATTTAAGATTACTAGCATTTAATTACATAGTCATCGGATAAGTTTATACAATCATCATTTGAGCTTGTTGCATCAGTGATTTTCATTAATAACATTAACGGTGTTAGGATTATAAGATCAAAAGTATACTTTATAAAGTTAAGGGACCAAAAATATATCTTATATAAACTTAAAAAAGTATATTTTAGCCATATAAATATATATTTCACAAACGTAAAAAACTATATATAAATATAAATTAAAAGGATCAATTTTCCCATGAAATAAATATAGCTTGGAATCAGAAAAAATAATTTGAAATGTAGTTCAAACTCCATCATATGCTTAGCTTTGATTTTGTTAGATTCAGTCATTTAAGAAAACTAAGGAGTTTTTTTTAAGAAAAAAGCCAATAGGGAAGCTAATAACTAAATATTTCTTAACCTAAAATGTGATTGAGTCGTATAATTTGGCACTACACAGATGACCATGATCTTATACGAGGCTCTGAGGTTATACCCACCAGCAGTTTGGATGGAGCGAAGTGCTGAAAAGGACATAAAAGTTGGGGATTTATTGTTGCCAGCCGGAGATCAAATTTTCATACCAACACTTGTACTTCACCATGATGAAGAGATGTGGGGGAGTGACGCCATTGAGTTCAAACCACTAACCAGAGAGGTTTAGAGAAGGAATCTCAAAGGCAGGGAAAGGCGATTCCACCGCATACTTTCCATTTGGATGGGGTCCTCGAATTTGCATTGGACAAAACTTCGCCTCGAATTCCACCGCATTCTCTTTGATTCTGCAACACTTCTGGTTTGAGCTTTCTCCCTCGTATCCCCATGCTCCTATCATCCGATTGACTCTTCAGCCACAACATGGACTTCATGTCATTCTACACAAACTCGAGTAATATTAGATTCACAATTTGGGGATTGTGTGTGTGGCTAGAGAGAGAGACATGCTACAAGCTTAGAGAGTAGTGCAATCCCTCTCCAAAAAACATGTAAGAAATTGTGGTCTAAAATTCGAAACCAGTATTGGCTTGCATTATGCATGTGTATGTTGCTAGCATCATATCTGGTATTGTTGTCAAACTCATAAGTTGATTTTTCAAGTTTATTGTTTTTACGTTTGTAACTTACAAAATCGTGTCGAGTTATTCTTAGATTCATACTAATTGTAAACTCGGTTAAACTCATGAGTTCAATTCACACACCGAGTTTACCATTTTTACGTTTCTAGTTCATCAAATCGTATTAATTCATTCTTAATTTTGTGCATATTTTTTTTATTTGATTATGTATGACGACTTTATATATGAATTTTATAAAAATTTATTTGTTGAGTATTATAAATTATCAATATTGATGAATTTAATTTCCATTATTTGAATTTAAAATATATTTAATTCAAATTGTTGTATTTTTTATATTTTCATTATTTAATTATATACTATTAATATTTATTTATGGATAAAAATAAACTCATAAGACTTTAACATTCTAGTTCATTATATGAGTTTAAATTACTGTCACGAATTTACTTAAATTAAATTTTTTTAACTATTTCCATATTAAATTAAATTAGGTTTTGAAGGACAGGAAAATACCAAGAATCATGTATAAAAATTAATATATTGTAGAGACAAATTTGATAAATAAGTATTAATGACTCTCCTTATAATTTATAGGGAAAAAGACAGAAAAAGAACTTTGAAATTGTAAAATCCCAAATCAGGTTGATTATCAAGAGTTGATAAGGGAATGATGAAACTTGATAAATAATTTACAACTCTTTTTTTGAGAAATCCTTTATTTGAAATTTTGCAATTTTAAAGTTATTTTTCTATCTTCTTCCCTAATTTATACTCCCTCCAATTCTTAATATACGAATTAGCTGACTTTTGTTGAGAGATTAAGGATGCTAAATAAATTGAATTAAAGTGTTTATATTTATTATTTTTTTCCAAACTAATTTGCTTGACTTATACACTAATAATATGTAATATTATACAACATATGCTATGATTAAGTAAGTTATTTTGCTTCCTAGCTTAATCTCTAAAAAAAAGTCAACTACACTCTCCGGTTCTTATTATAAGGCACCAACTATCAATTCTCACAAACCAATAAAAAAAAAAGAGTTAAAAGCATTAAAGTTGCCCTAAAATTCAAATGATTTTCAATATTGTCCTTACTAAAGGCATGTTTGAATTAGCATCAGAGAAGCATATTCATACAAGTCGATATAAAACTCATCTCACATATTTACCTTGTACAACGTAAATCACGTTGGAAAAATAGCTTCTACGCCAACCCTAGCAGACACTAACTACACTAAACTCAAATATCATATTAATTATTATTGTCAGACCCTTAACTTATTTTCAAATTTTTCAGAGTGCTTGCGCGCAGTTCAGTGAGCAACACAGGAATAACGTAAATACAATGATATATTGATACAATGTACTTGATTACATTGCCGATTTTTCCCACAGGGTTTGATAATATATACAAATTATCCCAGATTATCCAAAATAATCAAAAATAGACTACATATAATCAAACAGCTCTGAACTCATGATCCACACCCTTCAATTGCCCATATTTACTACTTTGCCCTTGGAGCCACTAGCTTCTGCTGGAATATTTATTTATTTGAAAAAGGGTGAGATTCAAAAGAATCTCAATAGTAATACACAATCGTTCATATAAAATGTGAAAAGTAAATATGTCATACTCTATGTTATGCAACAAATTAATAATAAAACACGGCATGTATATATGAGTTAGGGGGTCAATCCCCCATTATTCGTATAACCTTGTTTGGGCTATTACTCAACAAGGTAAAAATGCCTTCTCACACTAACTGTCCCTTCTCGGCAGACTTCCCCTTCTTGGTAAAATCATGTTGATTAATTAAATTACAGAAGATGACATACACAAACATATAATATTGGCATAATGTATGAAAGATAGAATTACTATTTTAAACCCTTTTTTAACTTGTGTGATGTTCCTCGACCTTCATGCAAACGGCTCGGTCAATTAATCTGATCCTAAAATTCCAAAGGTACAAGAATTAGGTTAAAACCCATTTATGTACTATTTTAGACACTTCCAAAGTGTTTTTGTTGGTTATATTAGTTTAAAGTGAAAAATTACTAAAATGCCCCTGAGACCCGGTCCAACGGTACTTTTTCAGAAATTTTAACCCAGGTTATTCCTACATAGTTTTGCATTTAGAATATATTTTTGACCTCAGTTTTCATAAAATCACTGCCAAATGACAGTTTTACCCTTGACAGTCCCTGTTTAGGATTTTAGGGGTATTTTCGTAATTTCACTTTCTAGGGCTTTTTCTGAAAAAGTGCTCAACATCAACCCTACACAATTTTCCCTCTGGAACACCATAGAACCATTTGATTTATGAAATTCTAGCTCCTACTATAATCCCCTACCTTAATAGCCAAATTTATAGTTCGAGAATGAGTCATTAAGTTGAAATAGAGACCAGTGGTTAATTTAAAACTTTTCCAAAACATGTTTAGTGCGGTCTTATGTTCACATTTCGAATGTAAATAGCCTGTGCAATTCGGTTTCATTCATACATATCACAGTGCAACCAACAATTCCCGATAACACTCGGGTTTTGTTTACTTAATAAAGGGTTTATATGACACATTGCCAATTTACAGTTTCCCATATAGGGGATTACACTACACCATTCAATATATACAACTTATTCCCAATAAAATATGACAACCAACTACCAAAATTAAAACTCCTGACTAGGAGCTCTAACCGCTCTTCGTCACTTGCTTTCCCTTTGAACCGTTTGCCCTGGTTGTAGGTTAGTCAATGGAAAGAATGAGATTTAAAAGAATCACAGTAGTAACAGTTCACTTATAACATGTACAATCACAAAGCCTGTAAGCAAATCACAAGCAACAACACATCAAAGACATTTCTGCAATAGCTTTCGCTGTGTTCGCAACTGCATGTTTCACAATGGCATATTTCACACCGCTATGTTTCACACAGCATATTTCACAACAGCATATTCCACAACGGCATATCCATACCCGCATGTTTCTCAACGACGGGTTTCACAACAACATGTTTCACACTTAATGATAAGACATACATATATTGTATCATACACAATACAAGAGAAAGGATTACTACCTTGTTCTTTCCGTTCGTGATCTGGTACTGGTTTATCACGTGCAGGGCAAATGTCAAATCCTATAATTAGAATTACGGGCGACAAGTTATTACTTAATCCAATTCTTCTTTAATTCAAACACTCAAGTTGGTTATCATTAGGGACATTTAATCAAGTCAACTAAGAAGATAAAGTGGTCAATTAACCTAAAAGATCAATTCCTAACCTCAGAGTTCAACAATATTACAATGTGCCATTACCTTTGAATTTTTACACACTTGAACCAAATCTGCCAGAATTTTCTCAAGATTTTGAAAAATCATAACTAATTCTACAAAAATCGAAATGAGATGATTCCAAGTCCTATGGAAAACTATTGAAGTCCTCTATACAGGAAAAATATGTATCAATGTTTTCCATAACCATAAAAATACAGAATTATAGGAAATTCTATACTGCTCCAGAATTGCTTCCAGTTTAAACCTCAAACTTTGGAAAATCATAACTCTTAGGACACAAATCAAAATGACACCTATTATATGTCCATTTTGAAGCTTGACATGTGAAATATTAGACTGGAAAGTTTCATAATATTTAGAGATCATTTAGTTATCCAACAACACCACACAAGTAGAGTACCTCGCTGGAATTCTGTTCAGGCAGAAAACCCAATTTTACATTTTGAGTTTCAATGACCCAAAATGCACAACCCGAGGCTATTCCCACACAATTTTTCTTGTAGAAAACAATGGTAATATCAAAATGAACAAATTCTCACTCATTCCCCATGTCCTGTTTTGGCAGAAAATTCAAAATAAATTCCAACAATTACTAACTTTCAATTTCAGCATCAAACTTATGTCAAATGGTTTTTAATCATCATAAACCACCAATAATATAACCAAAACATCATGAATTACCCAAACCCTTGTTTGGCCAAAATCAAGGCAGATTTACACAAGCCAAAATACTCATTCAACCAACACAATCAATAGCTCAAATTGATGCTAATACTCACCTATTGCTCCTCCTTAAGTTCTTTCTTTGATTCTTCAATTTTTGTTCTTGGATGATGGCTCAAAACACCTCCTCTTGAAATTCTAAAACCATAGAAATGAAGCTCTCATCAAGAGGAATAATGTTTATGAAGAACACTTGAGCCATAGATGAGGTTAAGAAGATGAAAATCAAAGATAAAACCCTTACCTAAAACTTATTTCTTCACTTATTCTTTTCGTGCTTCAACTGGCCAACTTAGAGAATAAGAGAGAGAGTGAATAATAATCAAATTTCCCCTTCCCTTATCACGTAAAAATCTGGCCGAAAACTTGGACAAAAAGGAGAGGCAAATATGTGGTCCATATTTGTTCTTTCTTGCTAAAATCCTATAGTAATTTCTAATATATAATTAATCCAATTTGGTCAACTTTTCTCTTTCCTACCTCTTCCTCACTTGACCGAATTTTCCTTAAACAATTGATGAAGAATACATTGCTTTAATCCATTCACTCTTCTTGCTCCTTCTAAGCCGCGAATGTTGACAAAGAGGGAGGGGTTTGTTTGACTTATCCCCTTCTTCCTTTTGGTATGCCTTTGACCATTTTTTTCTTTGAGTAAAAGGTAAAGATAGCAATTAAGTATACTTCCTTCTCTCTCTTGATGCCTTGGACGTTATTCATGGTTGGAAAGGTGGAAATTGGTTTTGAATTATATCTTTGTAGATTACATGTGGATGTATGTCATGTTCTTCTTGCAAAAGTAGGTGGACTTTGACCAAACTCTTTTCTCTTGTTTTTCTTTTTGCTAGGACTTCAATTTGTTTCTCAAAAGTGAGGAGGTTGTATTAATTAAATCCTCTCTCCTTCTTGCTCTTGTCTTGGACGAGATAATGAGGAAAAAGGAGAGGAAATTGGTTGCATTTGTCTTGTGTCCACATAAGAGGAAAAGATAAGAAAATTGCTTTAATTATCTTCCTCATTAGTTCTACTTTATAAGAGCAATCTTGGCCCTTCAATTTGTTTCCTAAATCTATCCTCAAGATCATATAGCAATTAACTCTTGATCATGGCAAAATTAATTAGAGTGCCATTAAACTCTTTTATTTCACTATCTATTACATTTAGCCTTATGAATGTATTTTGGGTATTACAATTCTCCCCCCCCCCCCCCCGTACAATAAATTTCATCCTCAAAATTTGTTACCCAACTTGAGCCATAAACTTTGAAAGATAACACCTCTGCATGTCTGCTTCCGCTTCCCAAGTTGCTTTACTTTGAGACATTCCCTTCCAAATCACCTTCACAAACGATATGCTTCGGTGTCTGAGCTGTCTTTGTTCTGGCTCTACCGCATAGGTGTAGTTGTCTTGCAAGTCAACATCTTCATACTCATTAATGTGCATAGGATCTGGTTGGTACTTCTTCAGTTAGGAAACATGAAACACATCATGGAGCCTGCTCAAGTCAGGGGTAGGCTACTCGATAGGCTACAGGCCCGATTCTTACAAGAATCTCAAAAAGACCTATATATCTTAGGCTCAGCTTCTTCCGTTTGATTGCTCGTCCAATGCCAGTGACTGGAGATACTCTCAAAAACACATGATCATCCACCTCAAACTCTAAAGGTCTTCTCCTTTTATCAGCGTAGCTCTTCTGTCGATTCTATGCTTTAAGGAGCCTCTTCTGAATGATTCGAAGTTGTGCTGAGGTCTGATCAACAAGATTTGGCCCATAAAGCTTTCTCTCAGACATCTCATTCTAGCACAATGGTAACTGGCACTTTCTCCCATACAATGCTTCATATAGAGCCATCTAGATGCTCACATGATAGCTATTGTTGTAGGCGAACTCAGCAAGTGGAAGAAAATAGTTTCAATTCCCTTTAAAATCTAGGACACATGCTCGTAACATATCTTCCAGCGTCTCAATGGTCCTTTTTGACTGTCCATCTGTTTGAGGATGGTAGGCCGTACTAAATCGCAGCTTCGTACCCAAAGCCTCATGCAAAACCCGCCAGAATCTCAAAGTAAATCTGGGATCTCTATCAGAAATGATAATTTTCAGTGTGCCATGAAGTCTTACTATCTCCCAAATATAGATTTCTACCGGTTTGTCTGAAGAGTAACTAGCGTTGATCTGTATAAAATGTGTCGACTTCGTAAATCGGTCGACAATCACCCAGATCGCATCATAATTCTTGATCCTAGGCAATCCCACAACAAGATCCATGGCCACATTTTCCCACTTCCATTCTGGAATCTCAAGACTTTGAAGTAATCTCGGTGGTTTTTGGTGTTCAATCTTCACTTTCTGGCAAGTAAGACACCGTGTCATAGGCTTTGTCACATCGCTCTTCAATCCTGGCCACCAATACTTAGATTTCAAACTGTGGTACATTTTGGTCATTATGGGGTAAAGAGTATACCAGCTCTTATGTGCCTCATCTAAAATCTTCTGTTTCAAGTCTGCCTTTAGTGGAACACATATTCTCTTTTTATAGCGAATCAATCCACTAGGCAAAGTGTCGTAGTTCCAAGTTTCTCCTCGTTCGATCATAGCCCGTATGGAATATACTTGACCATCTTGCTTTTGAGCTTCTTCAATTTCGGACCACGGATCACTTTTCCCTTGGGAAACATTGTAGTTAGCACAGACGATCTGGTTTGACAAATTCAAGTCCTGAAAATCTTCTATCAACTTTACCTCTTGTATCATCATTATTGCAACAAGTACTATCTTTCGACTAAGAGCATCTGCGACGACATTAGCTTTACCCGGATGATATTTGATCTCTAGGTTGTAATCTTTCAGCAACTCTACCCACTGACGTTGTCTCATATTCAACTCTTTCTGATCGTATGAATACTTGAGACTCTTGTAGTCGGAGTACAGTTCTATCGTCACACCATACAGATAATGTTGTCATATTTTCAATGCAAACAGAATCGCCGCAAGCTCCAGATCATAAGTGGGATAGTTCATTTCATGAGGCTTCAGCTGTCGGGAAGCGTAGGCTACCACTCATCCCTGCTGTATAAAGACACACCCCAACCCCTGCTTACTCGCATCACTGTACACAACATAAGTCAAGCTAGGATTAGGTATAATCAACACAGGTGTTGTGGTCAACCTCTTCTTCAGCTCAACAAAACTGTTTTCATAACGTTCATCCCACTTAAATGGTTGATCTTTTTGCTTGAGCTTGGTCATCAGCAAGGCAATCCGGGAGAAATTCTGAATAAATCTCCTGTAGTAACCAGCAAGACCCAAAAAATTACGTAACTCAGCAACAGTTTATGACCTCTTCTAGTCAAGTACAGCTTCCACTTTACTGGGATCCATCGAGACCCCTTCTTGTGAGATAACATGGCCTAAGAATTTTACTTCTGGAAGTCAAAACTCGCACTTACTCAACTTGGCATAGAGCCGCTTTTCACATAATATCCTCAATACAATTCTCAAATGATGCTCATGCTCATCCCTACTTTTAGAGTGTATTAGAATGTCGTCGATAAACATCACTATAAATTGGTCTAGGTATTTTCGAAAGACACGATTCATGTAATCCATAAATACAGCAGGTGCATTGGTTAGGCCAAAGGGCATTACTAGAAACTCATAGTGCCTAGACCTAGTTCTGAAGATAGTCTTCGGTACATCTTCTGCTTTCACTCGCAGCTGATGATAACTCGACCTTATATCAATCTTCGAATATACACAAGAACCAGGCAGTTGATCTAGAAGGTCACCGATTTTCGGGAGAGGATATTTATTCTTGACGGTTATCTTGTTCAATTCTCTATAATCCACACACAGTCTTAGACTCCTGTCTTTCTTCTTAACAAATAATATTGGAGCTCCCCACAGCGAAACGTTGGGTCGGATGAACCCTTTTTCAAGTAAGTCTTCGATCTGTTTCTTTAGCCCTGCCATTTCATTTGAGGTCATTCGGTATGGGGTTTTTGATATAAAACCAGCTCCAGGCACAATTTCAATTGGAAACTACACTTCCCTTTCCTAAGGTAATCTACTAAAATCGTCCAGAAACACCTCAGGGAACTCTCTTACCACGGGTATACTTTTTTAAGTTTCTTCTGTCTCTCCCTGCACGGAAAAGAATACCATATACCCCTAGCACCCCTTCTCTAGATATTTCTCAGCTTTAGCCGTAGAGAGGAAGCTCAAACAAGAATTCGCATTATCATTATTTTGGGAAGTAGGATACACTATTCTCTTAATCCCAAAATCCAGCCATACATTATTTGCCGTCAACCAATCAAAACCCAATATGACTTCTCATTGGTAGAACGGCAGACAAATCAAATCAATAGTAGACTCATGCCTCTCAACGGTTATTACACAGTTCAAACAAGCCTTAGCTGTCATAGCCTAGACACCTATCGGCGTCGACATAATCAAATCAAATGGCAGTTTATGAACATGTAATCCCAGGCACTTCACACAATCACAGGCACTAACAATTTTAATTTAATCCTTTGCCTTAAGATGTTGACACTTGGTATACTTATGAGCCAAATAATTATTTTTTCCTCCTGTGTTGTTATTACATAATTTACACAATTGCTATTACATTTATTTTTTTTAAAATCCGCAATAATTGACAATTTTGATAGATTTTCTGACCAAACTTTGAAAAATCATAACTTTATTTGTAGAACTTCAATTGGAGTGATTTCAAAGGCTATGTGACCCTTATTGAGTCTAGTTTCAAGAAAAAATATAGCCTTTAGTCAATTAGAAGATCAAAATTCATAGAAATTCCATTTTTGGACGTTGTCATGGAAACTTTCCAGTTGTACTGAGTAAACTTCAAAAATTCATATCTTACAATGTACAAAACCAAGTGACACCTATTATATACCAAATTAAAGCTTAGCATGTCTACTCTCATCTTGGAAAAGTTCATAATTTTTGGACATCATTTGCTTATTTAAAAATATCACACAACAAGACTGTTACACAAAGAAACTCACCGGTAGCAAACATCAACTTGTACAACTTGTTTTCCCACATAATAATTTTGTGTGTGCAATCACCAATTGCCTTGTTTTGTCATTACATGTGCTCTTTAATTCACCATCTTATTCCCTTAACTATGTTACAATTACTCTCTCCCACTACTCTTATTAAATATGGGCAAACATGAAAAGATAAATTAAATGCTCTTTGAAAATCTGTAAGTGCCTTATAAAAAAGATCAAGAGTACTTATTAGTTGGTGCCTTATAATAAGAATCAGAGGGAGTAGCTTTTATACTGAGATCCAAAGGTAGTAATATGAATCAAATTTTGCAACTCCAATATTTCAAAAAATATCTAGTCCCAATGTACAAATTAATTGTGAAGCCACCATTAATACCACAAAGGATTCAATGAAAGCAATGCATACATTCATTGGTGTCGATCAACATCATGAAAATAATTCAATGCACATATTCATGTCCGTTTTTAGTCCGTTAGTATGGGGGTGGAATTACACCAATTTAATTATATTGGAGACAAAATTGTACCATTATAAATACGTTAGGGTGTTAGAGGCGCCTTTATTCATTTTTTTTATACATACAAAGTTTAAGTGAGTACATTGAATGATTTTCACAAGACGCTCATGAAAATAATTCAATGACTTTGTTGTTTTGAATAAAACCTTTGTCTTGTACTCCCTCTAGTTATTTTTATAAGCAATAACTATTTAAACTAAGTAAAACAAACTAGTGATTAAAATTAGTTATGATATAAAAAGAAGTACTCATGTTAAGATCTTCTTTGTAGTGTAGATTGCACTACAAACGATATCTTATATTATCTTCGGTCCTAAATATAAGAGTAATAAAGGAAGCTAATTAAATTACATTAATGTATTTATATTTATCGATTTTCTCCAAACTAATTTATTTGACATATAAAATAATATATAATCAAACGATGTACTCCCTCTAATCCTTTTTATTGAGTATAAAATTTGAATTAGCTTGGTCCTTTTTATAAGAGCCCGAAAAGAGTTGTCTAAATATTTAATGAAATTTTTCCATCTCCCCCCATTAATTATATCTATTGTATTAATTAAATTGTTGGTGATAGTTATATTTATTCTATTTCTATTTCTTACTTGCTCTCATAAATAAGGGTATACTTGGTAAAAAAAATTATTTTAGACATACTTTATTATTTTTAACTAATTTTAACTATCTTCTTAAACCACGTAATTTGGTTATTGAACTTTTATAAATAGGACCGAGGTATACAACATATGTTATAATTAAATAGTTTATTTAGTTTCCTTAATATCTCAAAAAAAAAAGTCAATTAACTTTTATATTAAGGATTGGAGGGAGTATTAAGAATCAGAGGTGGTAATTTATACTCCCTTTGGTCCTTTTTATAAACAACTTTTGTTTTATTGTGCAAAAGGAACATGCGGTTTAGATTAGTTAAAAACAATAAAGGATTAACGGTAAATCTTACCTTGGAAGTTTTCATCAGGGGCAAATTTGCCCCAAAAATTTTAAAAAGAGCGAAATTTTGCCATATCTATTATCTCAGTTAATTTTGATCATTAATTAACCAAATATATTGAGCTAACAGCCCTTATATCATCAACGTCATTTTTATTAAGGTGTAAATTTGTCCCAAGAGTTTTAAATCTAACTTTGAAAAAAATGAAATAGATGATACATGGACTTTCGGGGTAAATTTGCATATTAACAAAAATGAGATGGATGACATGTGGACTATTAGCTCAGCATATTTTGTCAACTAATAATCAAAATTAACTTAGATAATGACCGAGGCAAAATTTCTCCATTTTAAAACTTTCAAGGCAAAATTGCTCCTCAGTGAAAACTTCCTAAGCAAAATTGCTCCTTAACTCAATAATAAATGTGTCAAACATATCATATCTTTTTTAAATATACCCTTATTTATGAAAAAAGCATATGTGAGAAAATGAGTAAAAAATATGAAAGAGTTTGCACACAGGGGAAGATCTTTTGCATACCCGAAAGATCATTTGCACATCGGGGTCCCATTTGACAATTAAGTTCCTATAAAGGTATTTTTTCACAATTCTCCCAATTTTTTTCAAACAATTAAAAAAACAAGGGAAAATCACTGATAAATACTAAACAAGCAAATTAATTGCTCTTTGCCACCAACACACATGAGGGACGGAACTTGCATTAAAATTGAACTTAAAAAGACAAAAAAGCCCTCAGTTTGATAAGAAAATTTTAGGCGGGAGCTGAGGAAGGAGAAAGTACAGTTCTGAATCCCTTCTTCCTCTTCCATTTCCGGCCTGCAGAAGTTCAGGTCGTCTCCCCTCACTCGGCCGTCTCCTTGGCTTGTGTCTGTCGGCAGTGTCATCTCCGGCTACTCCTCCAGCGGCCGCCGTCTCATTGGCTCGTGTTCTTCGGATCTGTCGTCTCCAAGTGCTCCTCCAGCGGATCTGTCGCTTGCTCCTCCAGCGGATCTGAATCCCACCGTCGCTTGCTCCTCCAACCTAAATGCCTCCTTCATTCACCTAATCTTTTTCATACGTGCCCAATGGTCATCCACGCTATGTGCAAAGGATGAAGATCCATTATGTGCCAATGATCTGTCGTTTTGTGCAATTACTCTTCCTTCATGTGCCAATGATCTTCCGTTTTGTACAATTAATCTTTCATGATGTTCAATTGATCTTCCATGATGTGCATTTGATCTTCAGTTTTGTGCAATTACTCTTCCATGATGTGCAATTGATCTTCCATTTTGTGCAATGGATCTTTTCCATACGTGCCCAATGGTCATCCACACTATGGAAAAAATCTATTCCACAAAATGGGAGATCAATTGCACATCATGAAAGAATAATTGCATATAATGGAATATTATTGGCACAATGGATCATCCTTTACACCATGGAAAAGATCCATTGCACAAAATAGGAGATCAATTGCACATAATAGAAGAGTAATTGCACAACACAGAAGATCAAATGCCCATCATAGAAGATCATTGGCACATGAAGGAAGAGTAATTGCACAAAACGACAGATCATTGGCACACAATGGATCTTCATCCTTTGCACATAGCGTGGATGACCATTGGGCACGTATGGAAAAGATCCGTCGCACAAAACGGAAGATCAATTACAAATCAATGAAGAGTAATTGCATACAATGGAATATCATTGGCACAATGAATCATCCTTTACACCATGGAAAAAGATCCATTGCACAAAACGGAAGATCAACTGCACATCATGGAAGAGTAATTGCACAAAACTGAAGATCAAATGCACATCATGGAAGATCAATTGAACATCATGAAAGATTAATTGTACAAAACGGAAGATCATTGGCACATTAAGGAAGAGTAATTGCACAAAACGACAGATCATTGGCACATAATGGATCTTCATCCTTTGCACATAGCGTGGATGACCATTGGGCACGTATGAAAAAGATCAGGTGAATGAAGGAGGCATTTAGGTTGGAGGAGCAAGCGACGGTGGGATTCAGATCCGCTGGAGGAGCAAGCGACATATCCGCTGGAGGAGCGCTTGGAGACGACAGATCCGAAGAACACAAGCCAATGAGACGACGGCCGCTGGAGGAGTAGCCGGAGATGACACTGCCGACAGACACAAGCCAAGGAGAAGGCCGAGTGAGGGGAGACGACGCTGAACTTCTGCAGGCCGGAAATGGAAGAGGAAGAAGAGATTTAGAACTGTACTTTCTCCTTCCTCAATTCCCGCCTAAAATTTTCTGCACAAACTGAGGGCTTTTTTGTCTTTTTAAGTTCAATTTTAATGCAAGTTCAGTCCCTCATGTGTGTTGGTGGCAAAGAGCAATTAATTTGCTTATTTAGTATTTATCAGCGATTTTCCCAAAAAACAATAGGAAGAAATGGAGATAAATGGTGGTTCAAAATCAAAATTTAAAATTATTGAAAAAGGACGGACCACAGCACAGTCTCCACAAAAAAAAGCAGGAACTGGGGCCCACCATATCCCGATACTCTCGATTTTGAACACCAATTTGCTTACACCTCCATAAATTTGTAAATTGGTGTGCCTCAAGATAAAAAATTCGTTTTTTCTACGTATGTAATTGTGGTTTCCCCCCTAATTCTACCTCTTTACAGTTTACTGTGTTTATTACATTATTCTATCTTATTTATTCTTTTTACATATAAGGGCGTGGTTGAAAAAATAATACATATTTACTTCATCTAACTAATTTTAGCTATTGCATTTGTCCAAAAAAAAACTAATTTTAGCTATTCTTTTATTAAAGAAAATTAATTATTTGAATTTTATAACCAGAGACAAAAGAATATTATTAAAATATGTGATTTTTCTGTAGAGGCTTTTTTTTTCTGTTTTCCATTTTTTTTCGGTTTTTAAAAATTTTTGAAGAATTATTTTCTGAAATTTAAATATATAAAAAAAATTTTAGATAATTGTTTTAAAAAATTAAATTAAATAATAAACCCAATGAGAAAAAGACAGTAAAGTTTTGATAACACTCAAGTCTTAAATTGAGAAAAAAGCCATCAAACAGAGAAGAAAAAGTTTTCCAATTTTTCAGACAGAAAATAAGGAGTACAAAAATAAAAATGAGAAAATATCTTAAAAATTCTTTTACTTTTTTAGTTTTTAAAAACATATTTTTGTTTTTTTAATTTAATGAAGGGTTTCTCCTTTCAAGGCTTGGAATACAAATGATTTTTGCTTCTGCTAACAAATGCGTTTTTCGGATTCAAATTTGATTTCTCCTCCTTACGGGGTGAGATCGCCTACTATCACAACCATCAACTTGTTGGTTGTCTTTTATTTTTAAAATCATCAAACTTAAAACAAATTAACAAACAAATTTATGTATTCTTTAAAAACAAAAAACAAAAAAAAAACTATTTTCAAAACAGAAAACAAATTTGGCCTAAAAATTTGGGACCTGGCTTCCCTCTACTACCAGATCAGTCCGTTGCCCATCCTTTTCTTAAAACTACATTGTTTTGGTGTAGTTTTGAGAGAAGGATAGAGCTAAACTTTTTTTTTTTTTTTTGTCTAAAAAAATGATATCTAGTATTTTGAAATATTTTTTCTGAACGTATCTAGTATCTTAAAATATTTTTTAAATAACATGCAGCATCCTAATATAATTTTTGGTGCTTTTAATCCCTTAAAATATTTTTTCAGTTGTACCCAGTATATTATTAGCAGACTGATTGCAATTTTACCCTTAATGTATTTTTTTAGCTCAAAAAATTACTTTAAAATATTTTTGGTGCTTTTAACTCTTTAAAATATTTTTTCAGCTATACCCAGTATCTTACGAAACTGACTACAATTTTACCGTTAATATATTTTTCTTAGTGGTAATGATTACCCAAAACTTAGAATATTGGTTTATTGATTTTCACCCACTCTAAAATATTCTTCTAATAGCATCTAATATTTTAAAGTAATTTTTAGAATTGAAAAAAATACGTTAGAGGTAAAATTGTAATCAGTCTTCTAACAAATTAGATACAACTGAAAAAATATTTTAAGAAATTAAAAACACTAAAAATAATTTTAAGATACTGCGTACTACTTAAAAAATATTTTTAAAATATTAAATAATAGATACATCTAAAAAAATACTTTAAAATACTAAATATCGTTTTAAAAAAAAAAAAGTTCAACCCCATCCTTTTTCTCAAAATTATACGAGAAAACGGTGTAATTTAAAAACAAGGACGGGCAACGGATGCACCTGCCAGCGGAGGGAAGCCAGGTCCAAAAAATTGCGGCTGTATTTTGTGCATTGATTTCTCTCTTTTGTCTGTCCATTGTCGTCCTCATCATATTCCTCTCTTGTTTTCCCATCCCAAGTCCTCTGCTCTGCTCACTCTTCAGTTCCTTCCTGCTCCTTCTTTCACCGTTAAAAATGGAAGCTTCAAAGGCCACGGTGGCAATTTGCGTTCCGGCGGCAATTCTAGTTCTGCTATGGGCGTGGAAGGTGGTGAATTGGCTGTGGCTGAGGCCGAAGAAGCTGGAGAGACTGCTCAGACAACAAGGCCTTCAAGGAAATCCATATAGGCTTCTTACTGGAGATTCAACTCAAATGTTTAACATGCTTATGCAAGCCAAATCCAAACCCATGAATCTTTCTGACGATATCCTCCCTCGTGCTTCTTCCTTTGTTCATCATGTTGTCAACAAATACGGTATGTTTTTCTTTTCTTACGCTTCTCCCTCTTATCCCAATCATATTTTGGCCTTTAATCTTGTTCAAAACTATAAAGTTTAATTTTTTTTTCCCCAAGCATCTGCTATTGATTTCTTTTGTGTGGTTATCTTCTTGTTACCTTTCGTTTTAGAGCATCCTCGGTTCTGAGTCAGAAGTTGAATTTTGTATGACATTCGTATGGAAATGGTTTGGCAGGTCAAACCATATGGCTTATTCTATTCCGCTTTTAAATTTTTTATCATATGATTTGTAACTTAATTAATGGCCATGGCTTCCTTCTGGGTGTTCTGTGGAATATAATTCTCTGTATCTTCACCATATACTTCCTCTTAGCAAATACAAAAAGATGAAAATGTAACTGGTTTCCTTTGCAATTAAAAAATCAGAAGAAAAAGAATATGCTATTATTGCCTTTTCCATAAAGAAATGTAACTACTCATATCTCATGAAACGCATGATTTCAGTCTTTCATCTGCAACTTTTGAAGAAAATGCCTTCACATGATATGCAGGAAAGAACAGTTTCCTTTGGATTGGACCAGTACCAAGGATAAATATTACAGATCCACTTCTAATCAAAGAAATAATGAACAAGATCAACGACTGCCCCAAACCTCATTCAAATCCACTGTTCAAATTACTAGTTACCGGTCTTGCAGACTATGAGGGTGAGAAGTGGGCTAAGCACAGAAAGATTATCAATCCTGCATTCAATGTAGAAAAATTGAAGGTTACTTTTACTTCCTCTTTAATTAGTGGCTCTTTTCTTTTTATATACTCTCTTTATAAGCTCTTAAACATATACTTTATCTGCACCATTTCTTTGCTGCATCAGCAATTAAGCATCATGTTCTTGCTCTGGATCCTGCTACAGATCATGTTGGCTGCATTCTATGAAAGCTTCAACGATATGGTTGACGAGTGGGAGAAAATGTTGTCCACAGATGGCTCCTGTGAGGTGGACATATGGCCTTTTCTACAAAATGTGACTTGTGAAGTTATTTCTCGATCAGCTTTTGGAAATAGCTATGAAGAAGGAAAAAGAATATTTGAACTTCTAAAAGAGCAAGCTGAACTTACAATGCAAGCTTTCTTCAAAGTCCTTATTCCTAGGTACAGGTAAAAAACACACAGTAGGTCTTATATGCGTCATCATATTCTGACTAAAATAGGATCAAGCTAATGAAATTAGTTTTTTTCAATTCATGTAAGCTTACCTGTATCAGAAAAGCATTTTACTTTGAGCAATTCCTATTTTTTCAAATAATACTATTGGAACACGCATTATCTCAGTCACGAATTACATTTTATAAAGTTCTAGCTTCATATCAGCATAATTACCAGGAATGATTTTGAATTTGTAGGTTTCTACCAACTGGTATAAATTGGAGGATGAACAAAAATCACAGATATAATAGCTTCACTTAAGGATATAATCAACAAAAGAGAGAAAGCAATGAAAGCAGGGGAAGCCCCAAAGGATGATTTATTAGGCATACTTTTGGAGTCAAATCACAAGGAAATTCAAGAACATGGAAACAAGGATAATGGTATGACAATTGAAGATGTAATCGAGGAATGCAAGCTTTTCTACTTTGCAGGGCAAGAGACTACGTCTGTTCTGCTCGTTTGGATTATTGTGTTGCTCTGTAGGTACCCTGATTGGCAAAAAAGAGCAAGGGAGGAAGTCTCCCAAGTGTTTGGGAATCAAAAACCGGACTTTGATGGGTTAAATCGCCATAAGATTGTAAGTATACCTATATGACTCTCTTTATAATAAAGAGCAAGGGAAAACAAGTACTCCCTCCGATTCTTTATGTAAGATCTATCAAGTTAGTTGAGTTGGTAAATATGACATATTTTTTTTAAAGGGTTAAGGTATAAAAGTACCCATAAACTTTTTTTAAAAGTGCATTCAACACCATAAACTTTTTTTAGGTGCAAAAATACCCTATGAATTTCTCAAAATGGGGCAAAAATATCAAACCGTTAATTGGTACAAACGTCCGTTTTGTGGGACCCACAATTTTATTTTTTGAGGTACAAAAATACCCATGAACTTTTCTAAAAAGTGCACCCAATACCATAAAAAATTTTTTGGGTGCAAAAATACCTATGAACTTTTCAAAAGTTTATGGTGTTGGGTGCACTTTTTAGAAAAGTTCATGGGTATTTTTGCACCTCAAAAAATAAAATTGTGGGTCCCACAAAACGGACGTTTGTACTAATTAACAGTTTGACATTTTTGCCCCATTTTGAGAAGTTTATGGGTATTTTTGCACCTAAAAAAAGTTTATAGTATTGAATGCACTTTTGAGAAAAGTTCATGGGTATTTTTACACCTTAACCCTTTTTTAAAACACTCTAATTATCTTTCTTAATTCCTTCAATCTCTCTTTTACCTTATTATTATTGAAGAAACATCAATAGAAATAATTATAAAAAAAAAAATTAACAAATATGAAAATAGATCCTACATTAAGTGGCGGAGGAGTATTTGCTATGAGATTTTCTAGTAAAATTACAACATGAAGTATTCTTTTTGCTACAGGTGCCCATGATTTTGTATGAAGTTATGAGGCTATACCCACCAGTGCTTTTGTTTACAAGAAGTGCTCATAGGGACATGAAACTTGGACAGCTTACAATACCGGCAGGAGTGGAGGTTTCGTTACCGGTGGGTTTGATTCACCGTGACAGTGAACTGTGGGTTGATGATGTAAAGGAATTCAAACTAGAGAGATTCTCAGAAGGAGTTCTAAAGGCAACAAAAGGGCAAGTTTCGTTCTTTCCCTTTGGATGGGGTCCAAGAATTTGTATTGGGCAAAACTTTGCCATGTTGGAAGCAAAAATGGCTTTATCTTTGATTCTACAACGTTTCTGGTTTGAGCTTTCCCCTTCATATGCTCATGCTCCGATGACCGTGATTACTCTTAAGCCTCAGTATGGTGCTCAACTCATATTACATAAGCTGTGAGTGTTTAACTGTTTGAAAAAACGTAACTGAATATATATATGCATGTATATAGACAAGCAGATAGATATACATGTATAGTTTTCAGTTGGGCAAGACTTGTTTGTTTTCTGTTACTGTACTTTTTCCCAGTTGAATTGGCTTGCATGAACAGTCTCTGATTGAGGCAATTTCTTTTAATTTAATTAATATTGTTGATTTGAACATCATTTATAGACTGTAATAATATTGTTTGAGATTGTAGGAATTTGGAGATTTTTATAAAGATGCATGGAAAAATTCTGCCTTTTTAGAAAGTTTGGCGATTTTTTTTTTTTTTTGAATTAACCCAATAAATTTTTTTTTCAAAGAATGATAATCATGGGCGCTATATTCTAGCAGGCAAGTTTGAAATTTGACAGAACAAAAAGGAAAAAAGATACTTAAATACCATTTGAATTTTAAAATCCTAAATTGGTTTTGTTGACAATAAAAGTAATAGAATTGATAAAAAAGATATAGAAATTAATAACTCAAGTTTTTAAAAAATCACTGATTTAGGATTTTGAAATTCAAGTGGTATTTATTTATCTTTTTCCGAAACAAAAATGCCAGATTTTGTCATGAAACCAAGAAAATGTAAGCAAGCTCCTAAAAAAAAAAAAAGAATACATTTGCTTATTTAGAGAGAAAATGGAGGAAAGTTCTTCCCATTCACTTGGTATTTTAGATGTATAGAAATTGAACATAACATTTATTTATAATATGTAACTGAGAATTAATTCACATAAATATATAAATATACATATGTATGTATGTAACTTATGAGTTTATGAATATTAAACTATGGGCAAAATTTCTAAAAATAATTGATTTAGAAGGTTATGAAACTTTCAAGTTTTTCAATTATAAAAAAAGGAGGCTATGAAATTTGAACTGTTGGTCTAGAAGGCGTTTCTTGCGAGTTTATAGCCGTCTTCAAACTACACAGTGGTGCTTATTATAAATGTATTTCAACTAATACTCAATACTCCTGTCTTAAGGAATGATGATTAATAAAATTTAAAATTTTATCCATATTAAAATTTCCCCACTCTGCCTACATTTACAAATTATTTTTACCCCTTTTCTCCTCCTTTTCTCTTTCCAAGAAAATTAAATAAAACTAAAATTGAAAAACATTTATTAATAAATTTTAAGTAGAATTATATTCACGACCAAAATTTTCAAGTGAAGCTACAACTACACAAGTACTAGAATAATACTATCTCTTATTATTATTTTAAGAGCAAATTGACTTTTTTTTAGAGAGATTAAAGAAGTTAATTGAGTTACATTAAAGTATTTATATCTATCATTCTTCTTCAAACTAATTTGCTTGATTTCTAAACTCATATACTCCCTCTGGGTCTTTTCATAAGAACTTAAAATTTGAATTACTTTAGTCCTTTTTTTAAAAACCCGACAAAAGTTGTCTGAGCATTTAATGAGTTTTTTTCCTTTTTTTTTCAACCCTCATTAATTATGTATTGCATTAATTAAAATGTTGCTGATACTCATATCTACTTTATTTCTCTCTCTTACTTGCCTCTCATGAATAAGAGCATACTTGGAAAACAAAATTTATTTCATACATACTTATTATTTTTAACTAACTTTAACCACTTTCTTAAACCACATAATTCGATTATTAGGCTCTTATAAATAGGACCGGATGGAGTATAATCTAATGATACATAATATATAGTAGTACTATGAGTAATTAGTTTATTTAACTTCCTTAATCTCTAAAACAAGTCAACTAGCTCTTTATTAAGGGTTGGAAGGAATAATAAGATATAAGAATCTTGAGACTGATAATGACATGAACACGTAAACAATACGTGAAGAGCATTGTTAGGTTGTTGAACGAAACTGCTATAGACTTGTGTCTGTACGGCCCAAATGTCTGTTTGGATTAGCGGTAAAAGCTATTTTTCCAACGTGATTTACGATGTACGAAGTAAATATGAGAGAAATTTTATCTCCACTTGCGTGAACGTGCTTTACAAACACCAATCCAAACAGGCCCCAACTTGAGTGACCATGTCAAAATTCTAGCTTTTTCATATATGCTAATAATCATGGACGTATATTCACTCACATAGGCTGGTTTTATAAAGTTGCTCTTTTTTAAACTCAAAAGGGTGGCTTTTAGTGAAAGTACTGCCTTTTTAGGGTTAATATAACTCTCGGTCCTTGAAATTTGACCCAATTTTGGCTTTGGTTCCTTAAATTGGAAATTGGTGGTTTTGATCCCTCAAGTTTACTCCGTCAATAACTATTGATTCGTCAAGTTTAAAAATAATTTGGCGGCGCCTTTAAAGGTGTTAATTCTTCTGACATAGCCCTAACATCATTAAAATATCCTATGTGTAATGCTTATTAGGATAGCTGATATGGAAAATATAATATATAATATTGGTTTGCTAAAAAAACAAGAAATGGCCATCAAAACAAAACAAAACTCATACTTCAGCCAGAAGTGGAACACAGATTGCGACAGTGTCAAAAAAAAGGGGGAAGGGCTAGGACTAGAGCAAGATGCAAGTCAGAAGATAGAGGACCTACAACCACCAGCAAAGTTGAGAGGAGTGGCCAACTTCGACGAGGCTTAAAGGAGGATCCGAGGTTTGAGTGAGGTGATCATCTGTGGCGAAGTTTAGAGGAGGTCCGAGGAAGGGCGATCGTCTGTGGTGAAGTTCAGGGGAGGTTGAAGGTGTTATCATCTATGTGGTAACATGTGATCGTTTCTAGTTAGAGCTCAACTTCATACACAATGGGAAGAACGATCGACGAAAATTGCATATATGGGGATGAAGTTGTAGTTCTTACTTTATGGACAAAGAAAAATTATGGTAGGAGTTTTATTAAGTGTCCAAATTATAAGGTTAGTGGATGCAGTTTAGCTTGTAGTTTGATTAAATTGGTATGTGAAAGGATATTTTCATAATTTAATTTAATAAGATTTTATTCTTTGTATGACATATATTAACGTTGGGGATACAACTACTTCGATTGATTTGATGGACCAATTGAGAATCCACTGTTAGAGGAGCTAAAGAAGATAAAGGAAGACAATATTGAATTGAGAAGGAAGCTGAAGTTTGTAAAAGAGATCTTATATGTAATGGCCTTTGTGAATGTTTATTTGATTTAGAACGTGGTCAATTTCAATATATGAAAATAGGTGGCTAATATATAATGGTGTAACTTTGTGTGTTTCGGATTTTCTGAATGGAAAGTGTAACAGATAAGCTTATATATAATGATGAGGTAGCATATACTTTTGCTCCATAAATTAGTCTATGTTTCAACATTAATGACCAATAAAAAGAAAAATTTATAACACAACAGTTAGCAAAAAAGGAGACAAAGTGTAGGCACTTGCAGGTTTCAGAAGATTTAGCTTGCTTGAATCTTAGAAATTGTTTATGGCAGCCTTAATGCTCTAAAAACTGAATATTTCAACCTCATCTCTTTCCTTCCCATTTTTTTTTTAACTATTTCACTTTAGGGTTACACTTTTTCACTTTATTGCAATAATCTCTCAACTTATGATATTGCTCCTTATAATCACCCTCAATTATTGACTTTGCCCTTTTCCTTGCCTTATATGCCTTCCACACAGAAACATCAATCATGTAGTGCTTCCTTACTAATGCAATTACATCTAACAACTTCAAGTTTTTGTTTATCTTCATGATGTTAACTATTTTCTCTGAAATCCACTTATACGAGGCATTCATCCCCTTTATAGACACCCCACATGTGTATTTAGAGTAGAGTGTCTTCAACTAATATGTTAGGTCACCACCCCTTCATTTACTCACAAATGCTAATCATTTCCATTCTTGATGTACACACTCGAATTTGCATTTCACCTTATTATTCTTTACAGACTTCAATTCATATCCATTGAGTAGTGGATTCTCTCTGACTGCAGTCTTAAATTGTTAAAGTGAACTCCATCCTCAACTGAAATTGAAACTCTTTGCACATTCTGAGGGAATATATTTTGAGTGTTGTTCTTCAACTACTATCTCATCCTCATCATCACTCATCTCATCAACTTCCTCAATCTTCTCAAATTCATTATCAGATAACATAGCCAAGATATTCTCCTCTCTCACCTCAACTGCGTTTGTTTCCTCAGGTTGATCAGTCTCCACTCTCATGAACTGTGAACTATCAACAATTTCCTTCAATACATCACCCATACCAACATCAACATATTATGTAAAATAGTCATCATCTATATTTTCTTCATCACTGTCCCCCAAATCTTTGTATCACCTTTATAGCTTTTTATGCCATCAAATTAGATATTACAATATGGAAAAGGGAATGGTTTTTTATCTGCAAAATAATGAAGGCAACCATAAGCATAATAGTAAAGGTTCTATAAAATTCATACAATGTGCAAAATGATACATTATAATGCAAAGACAATAAACAAGTCATAAATCTATATATACATATATTTAACATCTCAGTGTTAGAGATCTTTGTTTGCATTCCTGAAACTAAATTAGACAGAGCAATGAACTGAGGTATATATAAGTGTATACAGATACAACAAAACTATTTCATATTTTGATGATTACTTGCAACTATATTGGGAATATTCAAGAGAACCAAAATATATGGCAGATAATTGGATGATGAAACCAGAGGAGTTGTAAACAAGGTTAGCAATTATTAAATAGTCAGGTAAGAAAAAACAGAGCATCATTAACGCACACCGTATAAACTGATTACTTTAATAAGAACTATGAAGGAAAGCATAAACTCGTACTACAATTAAGGTGTAAATTAGAGCTAATGACCAAATAGTTCAAATTAAACGAAACATTTCCATTCCCACTGATCTATTTATCAAGTGTATTACTTTACTCTTATGGAACAATATGGGTTTAGCCTTAATGTTGATATAAAGAAAAAGTTTCTTACCTTTAAATGAAGCAACGATGATGACAATACAGCTATGATCTTTACTCGACGATTGCCGTCAATGATTACTCCTCCAGTGATGGCCACGATAAACTTCGCTGGCTGTAGGTCCTCTTGGACCTAATCCTTCCCCCTTTGCTTTGTTGATTTCGCCTTTGACGCGATCGTGTTCCACTTCTAGCTGAAGCATACATTTTGCTTTGTTTTGATGGCCATTTTCCTTTTTTTTTATCAGACGAATATTATATATTATATTTGATATATCAACTATCCTAATAAACATTACACATAGGATATGTTAACGACATTAGAGCCATATCAGACGAATTAATGCCATTAAAGACGCTACCAAGTCCTTTTCAAACTTGAAGAATCAACGGTTATCGACGAAGTAAACTTGAGAGATCAAAACCACCAATTTCAAACTTGAGGACTAAAACCAAAATTGGGTTACATTTTAAGGACTAAAACTTCTATTAACCCGACTCTTTTTCATGTGAATGTTTACGTATGGCCTCAACCCCATATCACTTGTAGCCACCCTATACTGCAAAAATCATTTTAGCTTCATATTTGAAATCAACTTTCTAGAATTCCAGGAGTTAATGTCCCTATCAACATCACAGGCTTTGGAGATAATGATCCACCAAAATTCTCTATTTCTTATGTGTAACCCCCTACCTTAATAAGCGTAATTATAATTCGATAACGCATAATAAATTGAATTAGAGATCATCGGATAATTTAAAACTCATTTCAACTTCCTACCTTACAGTAGGGTTTTCAAAAAATCTTTCAAAGTTTCTTCCCTATCCTGGTCTCAAGTTCAAATATCGAATATAATTACCTATGCAGTTATATTACATTTATACATATCAGAGTGTACAGCAAAATTTCTGGCAACCCTGGGTTTAATACTTAAGGTTATACTAAGGGTTTCAATTCCCATTTAGGAGATCACACTACCATATACAGAATGTTATTTGCATCCAAAAATAATATACAGTAATCACATTCCAAAATAGATAACCAACAGTTCAAACTAAACATCACTACTAAGCCCTAGCCACTCCTGGTGGTTCGCTTCTCCTTAGAGCCACTTGCCCTCTCTGAATGTTAGTTAATGGAAAGAATAAGATTCAAAAGAACCTCAGTAGTAACAAATCACTCATACAGTATATAAACACATAGCATATATGAACATGTTTAGCAACAACACAACGATACATTGCTCACACCACATACGATAGCATTCACAGCTGTATACACAATGTGACAGGTTTCACTGTAATAACTATGCTCAATGCAACAACTTGCGCTGTAGTGGTAGCAGCATCACAAATTAAAGTATCTCTATGCATGACAAACATACATACAATACTTTACACATAGTACAAGAGAAAGAGTCACTACCTTATTCTTTCCTGACGTTCTTTGACATAGTAGGCTCACGAGTGTCGCAAATGTCAAAGCCTATAAACAAAATCAAAGGTAACTGATTAATTTCCTAACTCCAAGTTCTCATTCTCATAGCTCTTACAGTCGGTTATCATTTGGACTTTTTAGGTAGCTATTAGCAACCTAAATACATGCCTAAAGGGTTGGGAAAGATCATACCAACAACCTACTTTCAAAAGTGAAAAATAATGATATTTTGGGGTTGGCCGTGGCCCAAAAATCCACTGGCCATGGCCAAAAACATGTCAGAAATATTTGGGCCGCGGCCTATAATCTTCTGGCCGAGGCCAATAAAATCATGTTTCATGGCTGAACATCCAAAAATCATAACTAATTCCAGAAAAATTGAAATGGGGTGATTCCAAAGCCAAATGAAAGATATTTAATTCCTCTTTATAGGAAAAATACGAATCATTACCAGAAATCACCACACAATTACAGAATTTCACAAAATTCCCCACTGCCCCAAAACAGATTCCAATTTTAATCCCAAACTTTGGACAGTCATTACCCCAAGCACACAAAACGAAATGACACAAATTGTCTGTCTATTTTGAAGCTTGGAATGTAAACTTTAAGAATGAAAAGTTTCAGAATTTTTAGACACCATTTGCCTATTCAAAACGTCCAGACAACCTGACTGCCCTGTACAGAGTTTTAAGAGACAGAATTTTAGTTTTTGCATATGTGCCTCCAATGGTTCCAAATTCTCAACCAATACCATTACCACACCAATTTTTCATAAGGAACCCATTAGAATCCCTAAAACAACCAAATTCCCATCACACATACACATGTTCTGTTTTGGGCAGCCATGAACACACAATGCAAAATTTTCCAACTTTCCAATCAATGATCCAAACCAATTCAAACCACCACATTGCAATCCATTCTAAACCAAAATTCTAAACCAATTTCAAATGAACAAAGACACCACATGGCACTAATTTCACCACTAACAACTAACCAATTCATGCATTTCAAAATTAGACTAAAATCAGGGCAAAATTCAAAATTCCCAAAACCAAACCAATGACCACTATGATTATACTAAAATGTATCAAATACTCACCTCAACTTCTTCCCAAAGCTAATTCTTTGCTTCTCCCACTTTCAATTTTTCTCAAGTTCTCACACACCACTATCCAAAAATCTGAAACCATAAGAACAAAGCTCTTGTCACCATGAACAAGATTAAAGAAGATGAATTGAGCATTTAGAGACAAATACTCGCCTAAGTCTTGAACTTCTTCTTTCTCTTTCCTTTCTTGGTTGAACAAATATGGAGGCAAGATGAGAGAGAGATGAGATGGTGAGGTTAATGAAGATATGATCAGATTTTTCCTTGGGCATGAGGCCTTTAGCCAACCTAAGCAAGAGAAAGGGAGAGAAAAAGAGTTTGAAATGTTGACTCAATTCCATGGTCCACATTTTGCCATGTGTCACCATCATATCTCCTCTTACATAAACTCACATATGTACATTCACACACATTCCACCCCTTGCTCATTCAATCGTAGCCATTGATCCTCAATTACCTATGAGCTTTCTCTTCGGTAACTGATCAATCGGCCGGTAACTTCCGTTTTTGCCCCCGATTATGACAATTCTACCCAAATCACTTCTAAACACATTCATATCATTCCATTAACATCACTATGCACCATCTCCTATATTTCAACCAATTTAGACACTAATCAACACTTAAGCATAAATATAAGGTTTAGGCATTGATTAAAACACATTCACATTGAATTCAACGATAATTATGTCACTTCTAGCATAATTAGCCCTTAATCCCAAATTGGGTCGTTACATTATGAACCAGCAAATTTGAGCAAATGATCTTTCTCCAAGCCTGATTAATATCCGCGGTAGATTTTCTCATAATTACTTTTCTTCTTTTTTTCTCACAATCCCATCTTCACTTTCAATTAAAAAATGAATAGTTCAGATTTAATATTTTCTAAAATTATAATTAAAATATTTCATAAATTAAATTTTTTATTAATTTTGTTCGTATTGCACTTATGAATTGTGTAGATCATGTTTTAATAGTTTAAGTTTACTTAATTATAGTTAAAATAATAGTTTTATAAAATTTAAAATCTGAACTATTTATTTTTTAAATCTAAAAGTGGATATGAGTTTCTGAAAAAAAAAAAATTATTAGAAAATCCAAACCGATCTTCATATCACTCGTTTTTTTTTTTTTTTTTTTTGGCCAATTTGACTTTATATCCCTCGTTACTGTCCAATTATTAGTAGCAGACTTTTTGGAAATATGGTCATTTTTTGTTTGACCCAGAAAGGGAAGGAAAAAAAATTGTGAACCTGCTATTAGGCACCTAAAACATCGTCAACATCCTATCTTCCATTTCAATTTCTCTGTTCACTCTGCCGTATCAATGGAAGCATCAAAGGCCACGAAAGCAATCGGCGTTCCGGTGGCGATTCTAGTTCTGATATGGGCGACGTGGAAGGTGGTGAACTTGCTGTGGCTGAGGCCGAAGAAGCTGGAGAGGCTTCTCAGGCAGCAAGGTCTTCAAGGAACTCCATATACTCTTGTTACAGGGGATTCAACCAAAATGTTCAGCATGCGTATGCAAGCCACATCCAAACCCATGAATTTTTCCCACGATATAATCCCTCGTGCTTCTTCCTTTTTCAATCATCTTGTCAACCAATACGGTATGCTTTTTTCTCAGTCATATTTTGGCCATAAATTTTGTTCCAAACAGTGACAGAGTTTGATTTTGGAGAATCCTTCTTTTAAGTCAGTCATGTTCCTTCATCGATTGAAGGAGGTGGTCACGGTCAGCTGTTAAATTTTGTAACAGTTAGGTATTGGAATGATTTTGCAGGCGAAATGTGGTATTTGCTTCAATTTCTTTTTATGATTATGCAGGAAAGAATCCTTTCATGTGGATTGGAGCATCACCAAGGATACTTATTACTGATCCAGTGCTAATCAAAGACGTAATGAACAAGATCTCTGACTTCCCCAAACCTGATATAAATCCACCCCTCGAGTTAATAGCCGCTGGTCTTCCCAATTATAATGGTGACCAGTGGGCTAAGCACAGAAGGATCATCAATCCTGCATTTAATGTTGAAAAATTGAAGGTTACTATTTCACTTTGCTCAAGCTTTTGTAATATATCAACTTGGGATTTTTCTTTACTTTATATTCTTTGTTATAAACTCTTATATCTCTTTGCCGTAGAAGTTCATTTGCTTATTAGTTTGAGGTTGAAAGTTTAATATTCCCATCACATTGTTCTGCCACAGATCATGTTGCCTATATTTTATGAAAGCATCAATGATATGGTTTGCAAGTGGGAGAAAATGTTATCGTCAGACAGCTCGTGCGACATCGATGTATGGCCTTTCCTTCAGAATGTGACCTGTGATGTTATATCTCGAACAGCTTTTGGAAGCAGCTATGAGGAAGGAAAAAGAATATTTGAGCTTCTTAAAGAGCAAGCTGAAGTTTTTATGAAACTTTTCTATAAACTTTATATTCCGGGATATTGGTAAGAATGGACAGTAGATAATTGAAGCATGTGTACCTGTATATCAGATAGGAAACACCAAATTATCAGACCACGTGTACAATTGAGATTTAAAAACACTTTTACTCCAAACCAACAATACCTTTTCTCACAACAATCACTCAGATTAGTTGTTCCTTTTTATTGTTACCGTAATTATAACCTGGAGAGCTGTTTTATTTGTAGGTTTCTACCTACTGGTGACAAGAATAGGATGACAAGAAATGACAGGGATATTAGAGCTTCACTTAAGGGCATAATCAACAAAAAAGAGAAAGCAATGGAGGCAGGGGAAGCACCAAAGGATGATTTATTAGGCATTCTTTTGGAGTCGAATCACAAGGAAATTCAAGAACATGGACATAGCAAGGATGATGTTATGAGTACTCAAGATGTAATGGAGGAATGCAAGATTTTCTACTTTGCAGGGCAAGAGACTACCTCTGTTCTGCTTGTTTGGACTATGTTGTTGCTCTCTAAGTACCCTGAATGGCAAAAACGTGCAAGGGAGGAAGTCTTACAAGTATTTGGCAACCAAAGACCTAACTTTGACGGGCTAAATCACCTTAAGATTGTAAGTACTTATATGCTTCCCTGTATAATTAATAGAGTAATAAGGTATGAGTTTTTCAAATAAAATTATAATATAAAGGATTTACCTTTTTCAGAGTCAATAATAACATGGTGTTCTGTCACATTGTAAACAATATTTTCATGCTACTCCCTCTAATCTTTAGTATAAGGACCCAACTAACAAGTATTCTCGGTTTTTTTTATAAGGCACTTGTTATTTTCTGATGCATTAAATTTTTTTTCTTCATGTAGGCCCATATTTAATAAGGGCGGTGGCAGAAAGTAATAATTAATATGATATTATAATTTAGTGTAATTAGTAAGGTTAATATTGAAAATCACTTTAATTTTAAGAAAAAATTAATGTTTTAACTATTTTTATTAGTATGTGAAAATTGGTAGCCAGTTTCTTATAATAAAACACAGAAAGAGTATGGTTTTATTACAAAATCTTATGGTAATTAGTTTTGTTACAGTTGACCATGATTTTGTATGAGGTTTTGAGGCTTTACCCACCAGTACTTTCGGTTGTTAGAGCAGTTCCTAGGGATATGAAACTTGGACACCTGACAATACCAAAAGGAGTGCGTGTTACCTTACCAATAGGTTTGATTCACCATGACTGTGAATTGTGGGGTGAGGATGCAAAGGAATTCAAGCCAGATAGGTTTTCAGAAGGAGTTTTAAAGGCAACAAAAGGGCAAGTTTCATTCTTTCCGTTTGGATGGGGTCCAAGAATTTGCATTGGGCAAAATTTTGCCTTGCTGGAGGCAAAGATGGCTATTTCTATGATTCTACAACGTTTCTGGTTTGAGCTCTCCCCTACATATGCTCATGCTCCAACCGATCATATGACTCTTAAGCCCCAATATGGTGCTCAAATTGTTCTACATAAGCTGTGACCTGTGAGCGTTTAACTGTTGGGAAATATTTGTGTGTATCGCCTATATACTCTGTAGTACTGTTTACTTGGGGGCAGGCCTTGTTTGTGTTTGTATTGTGTGTGTGTATTTACATGGTAGGACAGTAAGACAGTAAGAGTACACCTGTCATTTAATCAAGAAAGCAGGTAAAATCTTGTAAATATAATAAATATGTATTATTTTCTAACTATACCTTGAGAATAAATGTAATAGATACAGTTAGCAAGAGATAAAGTTGAAAAAAACTCAATACCTAAAATGAAGCTTATATTTTGATATATATTCATTCACAAATTTAAAACTCAAAATAAAAAACGAAGGTAGTATAAGATTTGGAGGGTAGTTAGAGTTACAATAGAAGGCATTTCTTGTGAGTTTGCAAAACATCTTGAAACTACTACTCTAGTCTTTATTATACAAGCATGAAGCCTATTTCAATTAATTCTCACATACTAAGGAAATAAAGAATTTTTATTATTTTATACATAGTTCATCGATTTCACATTGTATAAAAAAGTGGTTGAAATGAAATACCCATTCATTTTTCACCCTAAAAGATTCAAATAATTTTATCAATATAAGTGTTCTATATCAAAAAAAAAAAAAAAAAAAAGAAATTCCAACTATCATTTTTTTGAACCTTTTCTATATTAACACTAGAACCCCTCCTTTTATGGATCCATCTCACATCAATAACTCGACCGCTATCACCTATAGGTAGTTTTAGACAAGTTTCCTTTGAGATAGGTCAATTCCTTAAATATGTTTAAAATTGATAATTTTTTTAAGGTTACCCTTATTAAAATTTTATCTTTTCTACATCTACAAATCATTTTCCTCTTTTTCTCTTTTTAAGGAAAATTAAATAAGAATAAAATTTAAAAACAGTCATTAGTAGATTCAAAGTGGACATGTAAAATTTTTTTTTTTTATAAGTGGAGTTACAAGGAGTAAGGACCTCTTCATTTTCCTTACCATCCACTTCTCTATTTACACCATTAAATCTAAGCTAACAATTCAGATTTAATATTATATCAAAATATTATTATAATATTAAATAACAAAAATGGAGAAGCCTACTGATGCGACTAAATTTTAAATAAGCACCGTAAGTGTATGGGCCGTTGAAATAGTATAATAGCGTCCCTAGAGATTCAAGGTAATAGATAATTAGGCATTAAATTTCCCATTTTCATTTAAGTTGAGCAAATCAAAGAAAGAAATGGAATTTGAAAATCAATTGAAACAAAAAAAATAGTAAATCTAATGTTTATGAAATTCCAATTAATAAAAATAATCTAGAGTGGCTAATCCCTTCTTTAAGTTTTAGAGCATGTAATTACCCAATTAAAAGTATTTAATGTTGAATTGTCAATTTAGAGTTTAAATGAATATAAGTATCTTCCAATTACTTATACCCTTCTCTCAAATCAAAATTGTTATTTCTAACTAATACATGTCCTTATGACTATCTTATAGCTTGCTATATACGGGATTGTTGTAATTGGTGCAGGTCTCCTTCAATCATACCAGCTGAGTGATAAGGAGAAGACAGTCAAAAGCTTTGGACGGAAAGCACCAAGGAAAGATAGGATATTGGATTTGGTTCAAGGGCTTTACCATCCCGGTTAAGAAATGACAAGTCTATGATCTAGTCTACCCGCATGATAAAGCTATAATCTTCACTCGATGATCGCCGTCAATGATTACTCCTCCAGTGACAGCCACGTCAGACTTTGCCAACTAGGGGTCCTCTTTGACCTAACCTTTCGCCCTTTTCTTTGTCAATTTCACCTTTGACGCTATTGTGTTCCACTTCTGGCTGAAATGTGCATTTTGTTTTGTTTTGTTTTGATGGCCATTTTCCTTTTATTTTTTTTATCAAACCAATATTATATATTATATTTGTCATAGCAACTGTCCTAATAAGCTTTACACATAGAATATTTTAACGGCGTTAGTGCTACGTCAGATGAATTAACGTCATCAAAGGACCACCAAATCATTTTCAAACTTAAGAGATCAACGGTTTTCGACGGAGTAAATTTGAGGGACCAAAATCAAAATTGGATCAAACTTCAAGAACCAAAAATTCTATTAACTCAACTTTTTATCATGTGAATGTTTACATACGGCCTCAACTCCCATATCACTTGCAACCACCCTATACTGCAAAAATCATTTTAGCTTCATATTTGAAATCGACTTTCTAGAATTCCAGGAGTTAATGTCCCCATCAACATCACAGGCTTTGGAGATATGATCCACCAAAATTCTCCATATCTTATGGACCAGCAAATTTGAGCGAATGATCTTTCTTCCAAGCCCCGTTATTGTCTACTGCAAATTTTCTCAAATCGTTTTTCTTCATTTCTTTTCACAATCTCATCCCCATTTTTAGATTAAAAGAAGGATAATTCAAATTTAATATTTTTTAAAATTATGACCATAATGTTTCATAAATTAAATTTTTTATTAATTTTCTTTGTATTGCAGTTCTAAATTATATAGATCGTGTTTTAACAATTTAAGTTTACTAATTTATATATTTAAAATAATAGCTTTATAAAATATTGAATCGGAACTATCTATTTTTTAAAATCTAAAATTAAATATGAGATTCTGAAAAAAAAAAAAAAAAAAAAATCTGAGTGAATCCAAACCGGACTTTATATCCCTTCGGTTTTTGACATATTGGCCGTTTTTTATTGACCCACAAAGGGGAAGGAAAAAATTTTGTGGACCTGCTATTAGTCACCTAAAGGCTAAAACATCGTCAACATCCTATCTTCCATTCCAATTTCTCTGTTCACTCTGCCGTATCAATGGAAGCATCAAAGGCCACGAAAGCAATCGGCGTTCCGGTGGCGATTCTAGTTCTGATATGGGCGACGTGGAAGGTGGTGAACTTGCTGTGGCTGAGGCCGAAGAAGTTGGAGAGGCTTCTCAGGCAGCAAGGTCTTCAAGGAACTCCATATACTCTTGTTACAGGGGATTCAACCAAAATGTTCAGCATGCGTATGCAAGCCACATCCAAACCCATGAATTTTTCCCACGATATAATCCCTCGTGCTTCTTCCTTTTTCAATCATCTTGTCAACCGATACGGTATGCTTTTTTCTCAGTCATATTTTGGCCATAAATTTTGTTCCAAACAGTGACAGTGTTTGGTTTTGGAGAATCCTTCTTTTAAGTAAGTGCATGTTCCTTCATCTATTGAAAGAGGTGTCAGCTGTTAAATTTTGTAACAGATAGGTATTGGAATGATTTTGCAGGCGAAATGTAGTATTTGCTTCAATTTCTTTTTATTATTATGCAGGAAAGAATCCTTTCATGTGGATTGGAGCATCACCAAGTATACTTATTACTGATCCAGTGCTAATCAAAGATGTAATGAACAAGATCTCGGACTTCCCCAAACCTGATGTTCTTCCAGTCCTCAAGTTACTAGCTACTGGTCTTGCCAATTATAATGGTGACCAGTGGGCTAAGCACAGAAGGATCATCAATCCTGCATTTAATGTTGAAAAATTGAAGGTAACTTTTTCACTTTCCCTTTAATGGCTTAACCTTTTGTAATACATCAACTTGGAATGTTTCTTTACTTTCTATTCTTTTTTCATAAGCTCTTGTATCTCTCTGCTGTGGAAGTTCATTTCCCATCACATTACTCTGCCACAGATCATGTTGCCTATGTTTTATGAAAGCATCAATGATATGGTTGACAAGTGGGAAAAGATGATGTTCTCTGATGGCTCGTGTGAAATCGACGTATGGCCTTTCCTTCAGAATGCGACATGTGATGTTATATCTCGGACAGCTTTTGGAAGCAGCTATGAAGAAGGAAAAAGAATATTTGACCTTCTAAAAGAGCAAGCTGAACTTATTATGAATATTTTCTTCAAACTTTATATTCCGGGATATTGGTAAGAATGGATAGTAGATAATTGAAGCATGTGTACCTGTATATCATATAGGAAACACCAAATTATCAGATCACGTGTACAATTGAGATTTAAAAGCACTTTTACTCTAAACCAACACGACCTTTTTTCAGAACAATCACTCAAATTAGTTGTTCCTTTTTATTGTTACCATAATTATAACCTGGAGTGCTTTTTTATTTGTAGGTTTCTACCTACTGGTGACAAGAATAGGATGACAAGAAATGACAGGGATATTAGAGCTTCACTTAAGGGCATAATCAACAAAAAAGAGAAAGCGATGGAGGCAGGGGAAGCACCAAAGGATGATTTATTAGGCATTCTTTTGGAGTCAAATCACAAGGAAATTGAACAACATGGACATAGCAAGGATGATGTTATGAGTATTCAAGATGTAATGGAGGAATGCAGGATTTTCTACTTTGCAGGGCAAGAGACTACCTCTGTTCTGCTTGTTTGGACTATGGTGTTGCTCTCTAAGTACCCTGAATGGCAAAAACGTGCAAGGGAGGAAGTCTTACAACTATTTGGCAACCAAACACCTGACTTTGATGGGCTAAATCACCTTAAGATTGTAAGTATTTATATGCTTCCCTGTATAATACATAGAGTAATAAGGTATCAGTTTTTCAAATAAAATTATAATATAAAGGATTTGCCTTTTTTAGAGTCAATAATAACATGATATTTTGTCACACTGTAAACAATATTTTCATGCTACCCTCTTTGATCTTTAATATAAGAACCCAACTAACAAGTATTCTTAGTTCTTTTTATAAGGTGTTTGTTTGTTTCTAATGCAATAAATATTTTTTCCATATATACCCATATTTAACAAGGGTAGTGGCAGAAAATAATAATTAATATGATATTATAATTTAGTGTAAATTAAATCACATTAATTTTAAGACAAAATTAATGTTTTAACTATTTTTATTAGTATGTAAAAATTGGTAGCCAGTTCTTTATAATAAAACACACAGAGAGTGTAGTTTTATTACAAAATCTGATGGTAATTAGTTTTGTTACAGTTGACCATGATTTTGTACGAGGTTTTGAGGCTTTACCCGCCAGTACTTGCGCTTGGTAGAGCAGTTCCTAGGGATATGAAACTTGGACACCTGACAATACCAAAAGGAGTGCGTGTTACCTTACCAATAGGTTTGATTCACCATGATTGTGAATTGTGGGGTGAGGATGCAAAGGAATTCAAGCCAGAGAGGTTTTCAGAAGGAGTTTTAAAGGCAACAAAAGGGCAAGTTTCGTTCTTTCCGTTTGGATGGGGTCCAAGAATTTGCATTGGGCAAAATTTTGCCTTGCTGGAGGCAAAGATGGCTATTTCTATGATTCTACAACGTTTCTGGTTTGAGCTTTCCCCTACATATGCTCATGCTCCAATCGATGAGGTTACTCTTAAGCCCCAGTATGGTGCTCAAATTGTTCTACATAAGCTGTGACCTGTGAGCGTTTAACTGCTGGGAAATATTTGTGTGTATCGCCTATATACTCTGTAGTACTGTTTACTTGGGGGCAGGCCTTGTTTGAGTTTGTATTGTGTGTATACATTTACACGGTAGGACAGTGAGACAGTAAGAGTACGCCGGTCATTTAATCAAGAAAGCAATGAAAATCATGCAAATATAATAAATATGTATTATTTTCTAACTATCCCCGAGGATAAGTAATAGAGAATAAATGTAATAGATAAGTTAGCTAGAGGTAATGTAAAAAAAAAACTCAATATCTGAAATGAAGTTTACATTTTGAGATATATTCATTAACAAAATTGAAGCTTATAATAAAAAACGAAGAAAGGATAACATTTGGAGGGTAGTTAGAGTTCCAATAGAAGGCCTTTCTTGTGAGTTCCAATAGAAGGCCTTCAAATTGAAGGCATTTTGAGATATATTCATTAACAAACATCTTGAAACTAATACTCTAATTCTTATTATACATGTCTATTTCAACTAATTCTCATATACCAAGGAAATAAAGAATTCTTATTACTTTATACATAGGTCATCAGTTTTGCATTTTATAAAAATGCGGTTGAAATGAAATACCCATTTTTTCTATTTTTCACCTTAAAAAGTTCAAATCATTTTAGCTACATAAGAGTTCTATATCAAAAAAAAGAAATTCCAACTATCTTTTTTTTAAACCTTTTTTGTATTAACACTAGAACCCCCCCTTTATGGATCCATCTCACATCAATAACTCAACCCTTATCACATATAGGTAGTTTTAGACAAATTTCCTTTGAGGTAAGTCGGTTCATTAAATATGTTTAAAATTGATACTTTTTTAAAGTTTACCCTTATTAAAATTTTATCTTTTCTACATCTACAAATCATTTTCCTCTTTTCCTCTTTTTAAGGAAAATTAAATAAGAATAAAATTAAAAAACAATCATTAATAAATTCCAAGTGCACATGTATAAATTATTTTTACAAGTGCAATTACAAGGAGTAAGGGACCTCTTCATTTCCCTTACCATCCACTTCTCTATTTACATCATTAGATCAACGCTAACAATTCAGATTTAATATCATATCAAAATATTATTATAATATTAAATAACAAAAATGGAGAAGCCCACTGAAAGAATGGAGAGGTCCTTACCCAAATTATAAGGAGCAGAGCCATAAGATATAGTAAGAATGTTCAAACAATGATGAACACGTGACAATATGTGCAGAGCATTGTGAGACTATTGAAAGAAACTGCTGGAGACTACTGTCTATGTCTGTGCATCCCAACCTACAGGAGCATGTCAGAATTCTGGCTTTTTCATGAACGCTGATTAATGGTGGCCGGATATTCACTCACATGGGCGTAAGGGTAAGCATTTGGTTTTTCGGTTTGGTTTTTGGTTAAAACAGAAATAACCAAAAACCAAATAGAGCTAATTTTGAAAAACTAATCGAAACTAATGAATCAAATGAACCAAAACCAAAGTAACCGAAATATTTCGATTCGGTTTTACTTATTTAGAGAGAAAATGACAAAATGCCACACATTGTCATGAAACCAAGAAACTGTAAGCAAGTTCCTAAGAAAAAAAAAGAATATATTTACTTATTTAGAGAGCAAATGGAGGAAAGTTCTTCCCATTCACTTTGGTATTTTAGATGTATAGAATTAGAACATAACATTTATTTATAATATGTAACTGAGAATTAATTCATATAAATATAATTATGCCATAAAATTAGATATTACAATATGTGAAAGGGTATGATTTTTTAACTGGAAAATAACGAAGGCAATCATAAGTATAACAGTAGAGGTTCTGTAAAATTCATACAATCTACAAGATAATACATTATAGTGCAAAGGCAATAAACAAGAAGTCATAAATATATATATATATATATATATATATATTTAACTTCTCAGTGTTAGAGATCTTTGTTTGCATTCCTGAAACTAAATTATATTGAGTAATGAATTGAGGTGTATATAAGTATATATAGATACAACAAAATTATTTCAAATTTTGATGATTAATTGCAAATATATTAGGAACATTCAAGAGTACCAAAATGTATAGCAGATAATGAGATGATGAAACCAAAGGAGTTGTGAACAAGGTTACCAATTATTGAACAATCAGGTAAGAAAAAACAGAGCATCATTAACGCACACCGTATAAACCGATTACTCTACTAAGAATTATGAACACAGGCATAAACTCGTACTACAGTTAAGGCATAAATTAGAGCTAATGACCAAATAGTTCACATCAAACAACAAATTAAACGAAACATTTCCATTCCCATTGATCTATTTCTGAAGTGTACTGCTTTACTCTTACGGAACAATATGGATTCAACCTGAATATTAATATAAAGAAGAAGTTTCTTACCTAGGCGTAGTTGGCTTATACATTTCCTTATGACTATCTTATATAGCCTGCCATATACAGGATTGCTATAATTGGTGCAGGTCTCCTTCAATCTTTCAAGCAGGGTGGTAAGGAGAAGATAGTCAAAAGCTTTGGATGGAAAGAGCTAGGGAAAGATAGGATATTGGATCAGGTTCAAGAGCCTTACCATCCCTGTTAGGGAATGACAGGTCTACATTCTGGTCTACCCGTACAAAATAGTTGATCTTCACTTGACGATTGTCATCAACGATTACTCCTCTGGTGACGGCCATGTCAGACTTTGCTAGCTAGGGGTCCTCTTTGACCTCACCCTCCCCCCTTTTCTTTGTCGATTTCACCTTTGATGCTGTCATGTTCCACTTCTGGCCGAAGCGTGCGTTTTGTTTTGTTTTGATGGCCATTTTCATTTTTTTTTATCAACCAATATTATATATTATATTTATCATATTAGTTGTCCTAATAAGTGTTACACATAGGATATTTTAACGGCGTTAGCACCATGTCAGACAAATTAACGTCATTAAAGGCACCACCAAATCCTTTTCAAATTTGAGAGATCAATGGTTATCGACGGAGTAAACTTGAGGGGCTAAAACTACCGATTTTAAACTTAAGAAGCTAAAATCAAAATCAAGTCAAACTTGAGAGACCAAAAATTATATTAACCCAATTTTTTATCAGGTTAATGTTTACGTACGGCCTCAACCCCATATCACTTGCAAGCACCCTATTCTGCAAACATCATTTTAGCTTCATATATGAGAATTGAGATCGACTTTCTAGAATTCCAGGAGTTAATGTCCCCATCAACATCACAGGCTTCGGAGATAAGATCCACCAAAATTCTCTATATCTTATAAACCAGCAAATTTGAGCAAATGATCTTTTTCCAAGCCCCATTAATCCGCAGTAGATTTTGTCAAATCATTTTTTTTTCTTTTCTTCTCATAGACCCTTCCCCACTTTTAGATTAAAAGATGTATAATTTAGATTTAATATTTTTTAAAATTATGACTATAGTGTTTCATAAGTTAAATTTTTTATTAATTTTATTTGTATTGTAGTGATGAATTATGTAAATCATGTTTTAACAGTTTAAGTTTACTTATTTATATTTAAAATAACAGTATTTAAAATATTAAATTTAGACCATCTATTTTTTTAAATTTAAGGATAGAGATGAGATTTTGAGAAGAAAATATAAGAAAAAAAATTACGAGAGAATCCAAACTTTATATCCTCATTTATTTTTTTTTCCAATTTGACTTCATATCCCTCGTTACTGTCCACTTATTAGCAGACTTTTTTGACATATGGGCCTTGTTTTGTCATGTCCCTTGTTCCTGTCCACTTAATAGCAGACTTTTTTGACATATGGGCATTGTTTTGTTGACCCAGACAGGGGAAGGAAAAAAATTTGTGAATCTGGCAATCTGCTATTAGTCACCTATAACATCGTCAACATCCAATCATCCATTCCAATTTCTCTGGTCACTCTGCATTATCATGGAAGCATCAAAGGCCACAAAAGCAATCGGCGTTCCGGTGGCGATTCTAGTTCTGCTATGGGCGGCGTGGAAGGTGGTGAACTGGCTGTGGCTGAGGCCGAAGAAGCTGGAAAGGCTTCTCAGGCAGCAAGGTCTTCAAGGAACTCCATATACTCTTATTACAGGGGATTCAACCAAAATGCTCAGCATGCGTGTGCAAGCCAAATCCAAACCCATGAATTTTTCCCACGATATAATGCCTCGTGCTTCTTCCTTTTTCAATCATCTTGTCAACCAATACGGTATGCTTTTTTCTCAGTCATATTTTAAATATAAATTTTGTTCCAAAGAGCGACAGTGTTTGATTTTGGAGAATCCTTCTTTTAAGTAAGTACATGTTCCTTCATCTATTGAAAGAGGTGGTCACGGTCAGCTGTAAAATTTTGTAACAGATAGGTATTGGAATGATTTTGCACGTGAAATGTAGTATTTGCTTCAATTTCTTTTTATGATTATTCAGGAAAGAATCCTTTCATGTGGATTGGAGCATCACCAAGTATACTTATTACTGATCCAGTGCTAATCAAAGATGTAATGAACAAGACCTTTGACTTCCCCAAGCCTGATGTTCTTCCAGTCCTCAAGTTACTAGCCACTGGTCTTGCCAATTATAATGGTGACCAGTGGGCCAAGCACAGAAGGATCATCAATCCTGCATTTAATGTTGAAAAATTGAAGGTTACTTTTTCACTTTCCCTTCGATGCTCATTTGGGATAGCTTATTGTCTACTTATAAGTGCTTTTAATTTATAATTTACAATATACAAGGTGAGTATGTGAAAGGAGTTATGTCTCGACTTATGTAATAAGTACTTATTTCCTAAAAAATCATTATTCCAAACATAGCTTTAGTGGCTCAACCTTTAGTAATATATCAACTTGGGATTTTTCTTTACTTTCTATTCTTTTTTCATAAGCTCTTATATCTCTTTGCCGTAGAAGTTCATTTACTTAGTTTGAGGTTGAAAGTTTAATCTTCCCATCACATTACTCTGCCACAGATCATGATGCCTATATTTTATGAAAGCATCGATGATATGGTTTGCAAGTGGGAGAACATTTTGTCTTCAGACGGCTCGTGCGACATTGATGTATGGCCTTTCCTTCAGAATGTGACCTGTGAAGTTATATCTCGGACAGCTTTTGGAAGCAGCTATGAAGAAGGAAAAAGAATATTTGAGCTTCTAAAAGAGCAAGCTGAACTTTTTATGAATATTTTCGTCAAACTTTATATTCCGGGATATTGGTAAGAATGGATAGTAGATAATTGAAGCATGTGTACCTGTATATCATATAGGAAACACCAAATTACAGATCACGTGTACAATTGAGATTTAAAAACACTTTTTCTCTAAACCAACACCACCTTTTCTCAGAACAATTACACAAATTAGTTGTTCCTTTATTGTTACCATAATTATAACCTGGAGTGCTTTTTTATTTGTAGGTTTCTACCTACTGGTGACAAGAATAGGATGACAAGAAATGACAGGGATATTAGAGCTTCACTTAAGGGCATAATCAACAAAAAAGAGAAAGCGATGGAGGCAGGGGAAGCACCAAAGGATGATTTATTAGGCATTCTTTTGGAGTCAAATCACAAGGAAATTCAAGAACATGGAAATAGCAAGGATGATGTTATGAGTATTCAAGATGTAATGGAGGAGTGTAAGATTTTCTACTTTGCAGGGCAAGAGACTACATCTGTTCTGCTTGTTTGGACTATGGTTTTGCTCTCTAAGTACCCTGAATGGCAAAAACGTGCAAGGGAGGAAGTCTTACAAGTATTTGGCAACCAAAAACCTGACTTTGATGGGCTAAATCACCTCAAGATTGTAAGTACTTGTATGCTTCCCTGCAAAATAAATAGAGTAATAAGGTATGAGTTTTTCTAATAAAATTATAATTTAAAGGATTTACCTTTTTTAGAGTCAATAATAACAAAGTGTTCTATCACACCGTGAACAATATTTTCATGCTACTCCCTCTAATCTTTAATATAAAGATCTAATGAACAGGTATTCTTGATTCTTTTTATAAGGCACTTGTTAGTTTCTGATGCATTAAATATTTTTTTTCCATGTATGCCCATATTTAACAAGGATAGTGGCAATCGGGCAGAAAGTAATAATTAATACTCCCTGTGGTCCTAATTATATGATAACATTTTAGAGTTGATCTTGGTCCTAATTATAGAACAAAATTCTAATTTTTGTCAATTTCTTCCCAAAGTACCCCATATTGATACTTTCTTAATAATAATTAAACACATTAATAATTTAATAAAAGTAGATCAGAAGTTGTTGAGGGAGATTGACGACGCCGGATTGTGTGAGAGTTTGGAGAAGTCGTTTGTGAGGCAGGAAAGGTACAAGAAAAAATAGAGAATCAACGTAATTGGATGTCATTTTAAATTTTAAATAAGGATATTTTAGGAAAATAAATATGATTAACTAATTTTACCATTATCCTTAATTTCTCCAAAGTTAGATATATATGTCCTATAATTAGGATCGGATGGAGTATAATATTAGAGTTAAATGTAGTTAGTAAGGTTAATATTGAAAATCACTTAAATTTTCAGACAAAATTAATGCTTTTAACTATTTTTATTGGTATGTGAAAGTTGATAGTCAGTTCCTTATAATAAGGAGCCAAAAGAGTATAGTTTTATTACAAAATCTGATGGTAATTAGTTGTGTTGCAGGTGACCATGATTTTGTACGAGGTTTTGAGGCTTTACCCACCAGCAGTTGCGCTTTCTAGAACAGTTCCTAGGGATATGAAACTTGGACGCCTGACAATACCGAAAGGAGTGCGTCTTACCTTACCAATAGGTTTGATTCACCATGATTGTGAATTGTGGGGTGATGATGCAAAGGAATTCAAGCCAGGGAGGTTTTCAGAAGGACTTTTAAAGGCAACAAAAGGGCAAGTTTCATTCTTTCCCTTTGGATGGGGTCCAAGAATTTGCATTGGGCAAAACTTTGCCTTGCTGGAAGCAAAGATGGCTATATCTGTGATTCTACAACGTTTCTGGTTTGAGCTTTCCCCTACATATGCTCATGCTCCAACCGAAGAGCTTACTCTTAGGCCCCAGTATGGTGCTCAAATTGTTCTACATAAGCTGTGACCTGTGAGCGTTTAACTGCTGGAAATATTTGTGTAAAGCTTATATACTATGTAGTGCTATTTACTTGGGGGCAAGGCCTCGTCCGAGTTTGTTTTGTGTGTACACACTTTACACAGTAGGACAGTAGGACAGTAGGAGTATGTCGTTCATTTAATTAAGAAAACAGTTAAAATCATGTAAATATAATAAGTATGTACTCCCTCCGATTCTAATTATAGGATAATATTTGGGAGTTGATCTTGATCCTAATTATATAACAAAGTTTTAATTTTTATCAATTTCTTCCCAAAATACCCCATATTGATATTTTCTCAATAATAATGAAACATAATAATAATTTTATAATATACCTATTTATTCTATAAAATGAATAATACTTGCAACTCATTAAAATCACATACGCTTCAATTCTACTATTTCTTTTATTTTTCTTTGAGTATAATATATAAAAATAAAAGTAATGTATTCATATTTTGACTTTTGAGAAAAATAAGGCAGCAAGTATCACGCGACCGTTCGGGGAAAAAAAAAAAAAAAAGCATCACGTGACTGTTCATTGTCAATGGGACGCACTTTCTATTATGCTAAAGTTCGTACAGCTGGATGCCAGCTCACTGGATCAGAGAAAATACTCACAGGACCATGGTAGCCTTATGTAGTATTCCTAAATCACCCTTATTAAATAAGGACATTTTTGGAAAATAAATAAGATTAATTAATTTAACTATTATTCTTAATTTCTCTAAAATTAGGTAAATATGTCCTATAATTATAACCGGGGGAGCATTTTAAGACATACTCATTCACAAATTTTAAAGCTTATAATAACGAACAGAGGGACCGAGGGAGTATAAGATTTGGAGGGTAGGTAGAGTTCCAACTTCTAGAAAACATTTCTTGCGAGTTTACAAACATCTCAAAACTACTATTCTAGTTCTTATTATATAAGTTTAGTTCAACTAATTCTCAATGACAGTCGGTTAATTAAATATATTTGAAATTGATAATTTTTTTATGTTTACCCTTATTAAAATTTTATCTTTTCTATTTCTAAAAATCATTCTCCTCTTTTTCTCTTTTTAAGGAAAATTAAATAAGAATAAAATTTAAAAAACATTCATTAATGAATTCCAAGTGGACTTGTATAAATATCTTTTACAAGTGGAGTACAAGGGGCAAGGAAGCTTTCTATTTCCCATACTATCCGCTTCCCTTCACTTATCTATTGAAACCATTAGATCAATTTTAACAATTCAGATCTAATATCCTATCAAAATATTATTATAATATTAAATAAAAAAATAGAGAGACCCTTACCCGAATTATAAGGAGCAAAGCCCCAAGATATAATAAGAATCTTGAAACAATGATGAGAGCATTATGAGATTGTTGAACAGAATTGCTAGAGACTGTGGTTAAAATTGAAATAACTAAAAATTGAATAGAGCTAATTTCAAAAGACAAATCGAAACCGATGAACCAAATGAACCAAAACCGAATTAACTAAAATATTTCACTTCGGTTCGAATAAGTTAATAACTGAACTTTTTTATTTTTTATTTAAAAAAATAAAACATATAAGAATAAATGTTATAGAAATATTACTTTTTATCCTTAAGATTAGATTTAGGGAGAAAATATATAAAGTAAATAAAAAATATTTAAAGTATATATAGACATTATCTAAAATAATTCAAAATTTATACCTATTTAATTATAAAAAATTCACTTATCAATAATCTATTAAATATAAATAATTTATATATATTTTGGTTTTAACCGAATTATTTTATTTAATAACCAAACCAAAAATCAAAATTCTCAAATAATAAAAACCGAATTTTTAACCAGAAGTTAAATTAACCGAATAAAAAAAACAATTTGAGTTTAGTTCGGTTTTCAGTTCTAATTTGCTCATCCCTAGATGGGCGAGTTACCCTTAAAAAGTTGCTCTTTTTTTATGAGAAAAAATACGATAAAATGATCCATTGAAATCTCAAAATTACATTTAAGTTCCATGACACATGTTTGCAATAAATTTCAATTCTACTGATAAGTCCATGGACGTCCACTGACAAGTCTATGAACACTTACATTGATAAGTCCATAGGCTTTTGACAATTAAATATTATTAAAAAATGTCCTATAAGACTTAAATGCAATTTGAAGATTTTAAAGAACTATCTTATCATATTTTCCCTTTCCCGAGACCTAAATACAGTTTTCCTTTTTTCAACCCTCACTAAAGAAGTGCCTCAATTATATCACTTGCAACCATCTTAATAAAGCATATTTAAGATTATGATTAGAAATCTCAAAAGTGGTTATACACGTAAGTCAAGATAATATTTCTCTCACTTACTCATCTAATGTATCTTAAATTTAAGAAACTACTTTTAAAGATTCCAAAACTGTTACTCCAAATAAATACTTGACTGCACATGACCGTGCGGTGAGCACAAAAGAAATTTTCGTTAAAAAACCATATTAGCTTCATTTTTTTTTTTGGACAAATATTAGCTTCATATTTGAGACTTTCTAGAATTCCAGATGTTCATGTACCCATCAACATCAAAGGTTATATCAATCATTTATATCTTTGGACTTCGGAGAAAAGATCCACCAAATTTTCTCTATATCTTATGGACCGGCAAAATTGAGCAAATAATCTTTTTCCAAGCCCCATTGTATCCCTCATTACTGTCCACTGATCAGCAGACTTTTTTGAAATATGGGCATTTTCGGTTGACCCAGAAACATCATCAACATCCTATCTTCCAATCCCAAGGCCCCCCCCCCCCCGGCCGAGTTTCTCTGTTCACTCTTGAGTATCTTCTCGATCACTGATAGACATGGAAGCATCAAAGGCCACCAAAGAAATCGGTGTTCCGGTGGCGGTTCTTGTTCTGATATGGGCGGCGTGGAAGGTGGTGAACTGGCTGTGGCTGAGGCCAAAAAAGCTGGAGAGGCTTCTCAGACAGCAAGGTCTTCAAGGGACTCCATATACGTTTCTTACTGGGGATTCAACCAAAATGTTCAACATGCGTAAGCAAGCCAAATCCAAACCCATGAATCTTTCCCACGATATCATCCCTCGTGCTTCTTCCTTTTTCAATCATATTGTCAACCAATACGGTATGCCTTTTCTCAATCATATTTTGGCCATAAGTTTTGTTCCAAACAGTGAAGTGTTTGGTTTGGGAGGATATATCCTTCTTTTTAAGTACTTGCTTCAATTCTTTTTCTCATTCTCTTGCTTATTCCTTCTTCTAAGTGATGGCACACATGATATGCAGGAAAGAACCCTTTCATGTGGTTTGGAGCATCACCAAGGATAATTATTACTGATCCAGTGCTACTCAAAGATGTAATGAACAAGATCTATGACTTCACCAAACCTGATCAGAATCCACTCCTCAAGTTACTAGCCTCTGGTGTTGGCAATTATAATGGTGACAAGTGGGCTAAGCACAGAAGGATTATCAATCCTGCCTTCAATGTAGAAAAGTTGAAGGTTACTACTTCACTTTCCATTTCAGTGGCACATGGTTTTGTAATATCAACTAGGGAGTTTTCTTTACTTCCTATTCTTGTTTATAAGCTCTTGAACTGATACTTTATAGGCAGACACCATATCTCTTTTTCCGTACAAGTTCATTTTCTTAGTTTGAGGATGAAAATTTTAATGTTCACTTCCCATCACATTATTCTGCCACAGATCGCGTTGCCTACATTTTATGAAAGCATCAATGATATGGTTGACAAGTGGGAGAAAATGTTGTCCTCACATGGCAGCTCGTGCGAAATTGACGTGTGGCCTTTCCTGCAGAATGTGACCTGTGATGTTATATCTCGGACAGCTTTTGGAAGTAGCTATGAAGAAGGAAAAAGAATATTTGAGCTTCTGAAAGAGCAAGCTGAACTTATTGTAAAAGTTTTCTTCAAGCTTTATATTCCGGGATATAGGTAATTAAGAATAGAGAATAGACAGTATATACAATATATGTATTTCCATTCCGACTAAAATAGGATCTAGCTAATGAAACTAGTTTCATTCAATTGAAGCATGTTTGCTCTAAACAATTCCCAATTCATCAAATAATATAACTGGAACATGTGGTATCTTAGTTACAAATTATATTGATAAAGTTCTAGCTGTTAGTTAGAAACCCAACAAACAATACCTTTTCACACTCAGATTAGTTGTTCCTTCTTATTGCTACCGTTATACCAGGAGTGCTTTCTTATTTGTAGGTTTCTGCCAACTGATGAGAAGAAGAGGATGACAAAAAATGACAGGGATATAAAAGCTTCACTTAAGGGCATAATCAACAAAAGAGAGAAAGCAATGGAGGCAGGGGAAGCCGCAAAGGATGATTTATTAGGCATACTTTTGGAGTCAAATCACAAGGAAATTGAACAACATGGAAATGGCAAGGATGATGGTATGAGTATTCAAGATGTAATGGAGGAATGCAAGGTTTTCTACTTTGCAGGGCAAGAGACTACATCTGTTCTGCTTGTTTGGACTATGGTGTTGCTCAGTAGATACTCTGAATGGCAAAAACGTGCAAGAGAGGAAGTCTTGCAAGTATTTGGCAACCGAAAACCTCACTTTGATGGGCTAAATCACCTCAAGATTGTAAGTATTTATTCTCTCATATCATATTTCGCTCGTACATTATCTTTTATCATTTTTTTATTATCACTCTCTTTTACTCATTCATAAATAAGGGTTTTTTTTGGGAAAAATTATAATTCCTACAAATTTATCACTTTTAATAAATGTTAAATGTTTTTTAGAATGTTGTAATTTAAAAGACCTTATATATAGAGACTGAAAAATATTGTAGTAAGGTATAAGTTTTTCAAATAAAATTATAATATCAAGGATTTACCTTTTTCAGAGTCATAAACTTCATGTTCTGTCACACTATATACAATATTTGCATGCTACTTTCTCTCGTCCTTATTATAAGGCATCAACTAATAAGTATTCTTGGTTTGCACTTTTTAATTTTCAACGAACATTAAATATTTTTTCCATATATGCCAGTATTTAATGAGTAGTACTCCTCTAGTGCTATTTACAAGACAGTTATAACATATTTCATATAGATCAAGAAAAACTTTAAACTTCATTAATTCTACCTTAAAATTCAACAACTTTACAACTTTACCTCTATTTAATTACACACTCTTCAAGAAAATAACAATCTACACAATAATAAATTAAAGGTAAAATTGTACATTCATGTAAGAATTTTAATGAGGTGTCTTTTAAATAGGATAAAAAAAAACTCTTTTTTCACCATATGAATAGAATTAGAAGAGTATAATATTAGAATTTAATGTAGTTAGTAAGAGTGATATTAAAAATAACTTGAAAATTAATGTTTTAAACTATTTTTATTGATATTCTAGAATTGGTATATTTTTTATTTGGTTAAGCGTATAATTTTTTTGAGACTTAGAATACAAAGAGTTTCACCTCTCCCAATAAGTTTGCCTTTTAGAATTTGAACTTTTGTTTTCTCTTTAGAGAGCGGGATCGCTTATCTCTTCAACTAACAGTTTTATATAAAAATCGTTACTTGATGCTTGTAATGAAAAAAAATAGAGGGAGTATAGTTTGATTGCAAAATCTGATAGTAATTCGTTTGGCTACAGTTGACCATGATTTTGTACGAGGTTTTGAGGCTTTACCCACCTGTACTCACGCTTACTAGAGCAGTTCGTAGGGATATGAAACTTGGACACCTGACAATACCAAAAGAAGTGCTTCTTACCTTACCAATAGGTTTGATTCACCATGACTGTGAATTGTGGGGTGATGATGCAAAGGAATTCAAGCCAGAGAGGTTTTCAGAAGGAGTTTTAAAGGCAACAAAAGGGCAAGTTTCATTCTTTCCCTTTGGATGGGGTCCAAGAATTTGCATTGGGCAAAACTTTGCCTTGCTGGAAGCAAAGATGGCTATATCTGTGATTCTACAACGTTTCTGGTTTGAGCTTTCGCCTACGTATGTTCATGCTCCAATGGATGAGGTTACTCTTAAGCCCCAATATGGTGCTCAAATTGTTTTACATAAGCTGTGACAACCTGTGAGCGTCTAATTGCTGGAAAGATTTATGTATAAGTATAGTTTGTATTGTGTGTATACACTTTACACGGTAGGACTCTAGGAGTATGCCACTCCTTTGATCAAGACAGTTAGAATTCAGTAAATACGATAAATATATAACATGTTTTTTAACTATGCCCTTGCGTGTAAAGAAAATAAGTTAGAGAGAATAAATGCAATAAATATAGTAAAAAAAAAAAATTAGAAAAAACACAATAAATATTTAGATAAACCTAAAATAAATCTTAAATTTTGAGTTACATCTATTTATAAATTTGAAACTTATAACAAGGGACAGAGAGGGTATAAGATTTGGAGGTTTGGTGGAGCTCTAACTTCTAGAAGGCATTTCTTGTGAGTCTACAAACATCTTGTAGCTATTTCTTCCTGTCTTTTTTTATAAAGAACTAAGGTATTAAAATTCGGATCGGGTATTGAATCGGTCAAGATACTGGGTTAATGGTCATGGGTCATATTGGGACCAAACCAGAGCCAAACCAGTAAGAAATTGAAGATTTTAAATTTATTAATATGAAATTCTAAAGAAAAAATAATTTTTAAAAAAAAACAGTGACCCGAACCGGACCGGTTCTCCGATTTCTGGTCCGGTCTAATCCGGGTTCATTAACATTGTAAAGAACAACTATCAAATTCACGCTGTTCAAAAGTGATAGTTAAAAACAATAAATGTGTCAAATACACGTTTTTTTCTTTCCAATTATACCTTATTTATAAAGAGAATACATGAGAGATAATGCTCCTTATAAAAATAACCAGGGCAAAGGGAGTACTACTCTAGTGAACTAGTCCTTATTTCTTTCTCCGGTCATATTTATAAACAACATTCTCTCTTGCGGGCTTAGTCCTTTTATATGAGCAACAAATATACTTTGTCTAAAAATTTAATGCATTTTCCCCTTTTTACCCCCAATTAATTGCATGTCCCTTTCGTCTCTTTTTTCTACTCATTATCTCTCTCACTCATCATCTTCATAAATGCTCTCTCTTGTCCTTATTATAAGATATCAACTACCAATTCTCACAAACCAATAAAAAGGGTTAAAAGCATTAAAGTTGTCCTAAAATTTAAGTAATTTTTAATATTATCCTTATCAACTACACTAAACTCAAATATCATATTAATTACTCCCTCCGGTTCTATTTATAAGCAACTTTCCCCTTGATTGGGCAAAACGAATTGGTACTTAAAAGCAATAAGTTTGTCAAAAATGCCATATTTTTTTTTTCATATATGCCCCTATTTATGAAAAGAGTATAGGAGAGAAAATATATAAAAAGTATGAGAGATAATGAATATAAGATATGAGAAAGAATGAATATTTAATAAGGGTAAAATAGCAAAAAGAAGCTTACATTTTCAGACAAAAAGTGAAAGTTGCTTATAAAAAGGACTAGCCCCATGAGAGAGAAAGTTGCTTATAAATAGAACCGGAAGGAGTATTATTCTCTCCTACTGCTCTTATTAAATATGGGTAGACATTAAAAAAAAAATTAAATGTTCCTTGACTACTTGCAAGTGGCTTATAAAAATGACCAAGAATACTTGTTAGTTGGTGCTTTATAATAAGAACTAGAGGTATCTTTGGGGGGGATTATACTCCTCTGGTCATATTTATAAGAGCTCAATAACCGAATTACGCAATTTAAGAAAGTAGTTAGAATTAGTTAAAAACAATAAATGTGTCTAAAACAATAAGGGCTAGAGGTATGTTTGGGGGGTTATACTCATCTGATCCTATTTATAAGAGCTCGATAACCAAATTACGCAATTTAAGAAAGTAGTTAGAATTAGTTAAAAACAATAAGTGTTTCTAACATAAACCACTTTTTTTTAAGTATGCCCTTATTTATTAGAGACAAGTACAAGAGAGAAATAGAATGAATATATGTATCAACAACCTTTTAATTAATACAATATATGTAATCAATGATAGGAAAAAATGGAAAAAAAACTTTTTAAATATTCATACAACTCTTGTGGGCTCTTATAAAAAAGAAAAAGATAATTCAAATGTTTTCTTATAAAAAAGACTGGAGGGAATAACTCTTACACATTCATAACTTATAACTAATTTTAACCACAAGTTCATTTTATGTTATTGAGATAATTGTTGCTTATAAAAAGGATTAAATGGAGTATGAGTCTGTCTTAATACCTATTTGGGTTAACGATAAAAGCTACTTTTTTTTCATGTGATTTACAGTGAGCCAAGTAAGAGTCTGTTTGCCAAAACGTTAGACACTGGCAAACGCACGGTTTAAATTAAAAAAAAAAAAGCGCATTGGACAATATTAGACCGTTTGGCAAAGCTTTTTCCTCCACTGTGTTTTTATCCCAACCGTAGCTTATTTGTGAAGCTTATTTGCATTGCTTTTATCCCACTGCACTTCTAATAATATATATATATATATATATATATGTATGTATGTAGTATTCAATACTCCCTCTGGTTCTAATTATAAGATAAAGTTAACTTTTTTAGAGAAATTAAGGAAGCTAATTAAATTACTTTAGAGTATTTATATTTATATTTTTTTTCAAACTAATTAGTTTGACTAATAAATTAATATATAATCTAAGGATACATAACATATGATATGATTAAGTAATTTATTTAGCTTCCTTAATTTTTTCAAAAAAAGTCAACTTTATCTTATAATTAGGACCGGAGGTAATAGCATCCATGCTCTTTTCAGTTATTTTACATCTAAACGGGCTTTTCAAACTCTAATTCAAATAGGTTCAAGGTTAAAAAAAAGTCACATCTACAACTGTTAATCCAAACACAAATCACATTTATATTTTCACTTTTAATCCTACCTTACTTTTCCAAAAGTCAGATGATAAAAAAAATCACTTCTCTATCGTTAATCCAAACAGACACTAAATTTATAAGAGGAGTTTAGCTCAAACATGCCTTGGCTTCATGTTTAAGAGCCTGTTTGAGAAAGCGGTCAAGCTTCCCAAACACACGGTACCTTAAAAAAAGCGCAGTAGAGAATATTTGAAATGTTTAGGGGAGCGGTGGAGGCTATTGTACTTATAATCCCACTGTGGCTTTTTTAAGAAGCTCAAGAATTCTGCTTTTCCCTTCTTCCTTGTGCGGTGCAGGCATTCAATGTGTGGCAATTAGGAGAGAGAAGACTGAGCATGGGTCCCACAACCGATGCCTTTTGTTTTTTTGTTTTTTATCAATACAACTATTGCCTTTGCTTCATGCTCAGTTCATGTTTATTTTTAAGAAACACATTTTGATAGTTTAAAATGAGTAATATGAAAATATAAATAGATTATCAACTCTTTTTTTAAAAAAATAAATTAAAATGTTTTGATTTAAATTACTTTTATGTTTTGTTCTACTTTTATATAGGATGTATTTAAAAAGTTGATATTGATTCTAAATATAAGATATATTTTTTATATTTATAAATATTTTCTTAATTTACCCTTATTAATACTTTCTCATGTATGCATTCTAATTTAAATACAACTTTATCTATTTTTAATTAAGTCCTTTAGTGTATTTTTCTTTTTTTTTCAATAATAATTGAACTTTTTGTATTTTATCAAATTTTAATTTTAACTTCAATTATCAAAATATATACAGATAATATATATATATGTATGTATGTATGTATGTATGTATGTATGTATGTATGTATGTATGTATGTATGTATAGTATTCAATAACATCCATACCCTTTTCAGTCATTTTACATCTAAACAGGTTTTTCAAACTCTAATCCAAACAGGTTCAAGGTTAGAAAAAAAGTCACTTCTTCCACCGCTAATCCAAACACAAATCACATTTACGTTTTCACTTTTAATCCTACCTTACTTTTTCAAAAGTCAGATGGCAAAAAAACTCACTTCTCCACCGCTAATCCAAACGGACACTAAAACTTTCCAGAATTATCTATCAGCATCAAAGACTGTATCAATCATTTTATATCTTTGGGAATTTGGGAATAAGATCCACCAAATTTTCTACGCCTTGTGGACCCGCAAAGTTGAGCAAAATCAGCAAATAATCTTTCAACAAGCCCCATGTTACATCCCTCATCACTGTACACTGATTAGCAGCAGTTTTTAAAATATGGGCAATATTTTTGACCCAGAGAGGGGGAAAAAAGTTGTGAATCTGCTCTGTCTCCCCCTTTTTGGGCCGACGGGAATCTTCTACGCGTCCCCAATAACATCATCAACATCCTCTCTTCCTTGTACCAAAAAAAAAAAAATCCTCTTTTCCATTCCAATTTCTCTGTTCACTCTTGAGTATCAATGGAAGCATCAAAGGCCACAAAAGCAATCGGCGTTCCGGCGGCGATTCTAGTTCTGGTATGGGCGGCGTGGAAGGTGGTGGACTGGCTGTGGCTGAGGCCGAAGAAGCTGGAGAGGCTTCTTAGGCAGCAAGGTCTTCAAGGAACTCCATATACTCTTCTTTCAGGGGATTCAACCAAAATGTTCAACACGCGTATCCAAGCCAATTCCAAACCCATGAATCTTTCCCACGATATCATCCCTCGTGCTTCTTCCTTTTTATATCATATTGTCACCAAATACGGTATGTTTTTCCTCAATCAAATAAACTAGATCTTATATCAAATACCCCGGGGGTATTATCTTACTTGTTTGTTCCTTCTTTTAAGAGTGGCTTATAATTAAGTGATGACACACATGATATGCAGGAAAGAATAGTCCTTTCATGTGGAGTGGACAATCACCAACGATGCTTATTACTGATCCAGTGCTACTCAAAGATGTAATGAACAAGATCTATGACTTCCCCAAACCTGATCTGAATCCACTCCTCAAGTTCGTAGCCACTGGTCTTGCCAGTTATAATGGGGACAAGTGGGCTAAGCACAGAAGGATTATCAATCCTGCCTTCAATGTTGAAAAATTAAAGGTGGTACTACTTTACTTTCCCTTTTAGTGTCTCAAGCTTTTGTAATACTCTTTTATAAATTGGTCTCTAAGAGTCCGACAAGATTTATTTGGACCTTTAATGAATTTTTTTCCATTTCACCGGGAGTTAATTATCTATATTACATTAATTGAGGTCACACCTATCTTTATTCTATTTCTCTCTTTTATTTACTCCTCATAAATAAGAGCATAATTTAAATAAAAAAAAAAAGTTTAGTTTATACTACCAGTTAACTACTTTCTTAAATTTTGTAATTCGGTTATCGTACTTTTTATAAACAGAACCAGAGGGAGTATATCTACTTGGGAATTTTTTTTACTTTTTATTCTTTTTTATAAGCTCTTGAACAGATACTTCATAGACAGACACCGTATCTCTCTGCTGTACAAAGTTCATTTTCTTAGTTTGAGGTTGAAAATTTAATGTTCCCTTCCCATCACGTTATTCTGCCACAGATCTTGTTGCCTACATTTTATGAAAGCATCAATGATATGGTTGACAAGTGGGAAAAGATGATGTTCTCAGATGGCTCGTGCGAAATCGACGTATGGCCTTTCCTTCGGAATGCGACCTGTGATGTTATATCTCGGACAGCTTTTGGAAGTAGCTATGAAGAAGGAAAAAGAATATTTGAGCTTCAAAAAGAGCAACTTCAACTTATTTTTAGACTTTTATCCAAACTTTATATTCCGGGATACAGGTAATTGAGACTAGATAGTAGATGTGATGTGCGCGTGTGTGTATTTCCATTCTGACTAAAATAGGATCTAGCTGATGAAATTGGTTTCATTCAGTTGAAGCATGTTTACCTGTATATCGCATAGGAAACAACAAATTATCAAACCTCGTATACAATTGAGATTTAAAAGCAATTTTGCTCTAAACAATTCCCAACTTATCAAATATAATTGGAACATGTGGCATCTTAGTGACAAATTATGTTCATGAAGTTTTAGCCGTTAGTTAGAAAACCAACCAATAATACCCTTTTCACAGAACAATCACTCGGACTAGTTGTTCCTTCTTCTTGTTACCATAATTACCTGCAGTGCTTTTTTATTTGAAGGTTTCTACCTACTGGTGAGAAGAAGAGGTTGACAAAAAATGACAGGGATATTGGAGCCTCACTTGCGGGCATAATCAACAAAAAAGAGAAAGCAATGGAGGCAGGGGAAGCTCCAAAGGATGATTTATTAGGCATTCTTTTGGAGTCAAATCACAAGGAAATTGAACAACATGGAAATAGCAAGGATGATGTTATGACTATTGAAGATGTAATTGAGGAATGCAAGAATTTCTACGCAGCAGGGCAAGAGACTACCTCTGTTCTGCTTGTTTGGACTATGGTGTTGCTCTGTGAGTACCCTGAATGGCAAAAACGTGCAAGGGAGGAAGTCTTGCAAGTATTTGGCAACCAAAAACCAGACTTTCATGGCCTAAATCACCTCAAGATTGTAAGTACTTATATGCTTCCCTTAGTAAAAAATACTATCTTCGGTCTTTAATTATAAGAGCTAATTGACTTCTTTGGATAGATTAAGAAAGCTAGTTATGTTAGTTATTTGTAATCAATATAAGTTGGTTTTGCTAAAATATCATCTTTTATTATGACAATCTTTCAATAGGGATACTTTGAGAAAAAAAAAAAAAACTATAAATTTAGGGGGACAAAGTGAATTGAGGTTCTATATTCAAGACTAAATCCAATTCCTAACTAATTCTTATTTTAAGGATTGGAGGTAGCAGTAAGGTATGAGTTTTTCTAATTAAATTATAATACGGAGGGTTTACCTTTTTCAGAGTCAATAACATGGTGTTTTGTCACACTGTAGGACCCAACTAACAAGGTTTCTTAGTCCTTTTACAAGGACTTATAGTTTCCAAGGAGTATTATTTTTTTCCCCATATATACTCATTTAGTAAGATTAGTGTGGGAGAGATTAATAATTAATATGATATTAGAGTTTAATATCACATCAACCAAGAGCTTGGTGTTAGAATTGGGAGTTGATACCTTATAATAAGTACAAGAGGGAGTATAGTTTTATTCCAAAATCTGATAGTAATTCATTCTGTTACAGGTGACCATGATTTTGTACGAGGTTCTGAGGCTTTACCCACCAGTACTTGCGCTTCATAGAGGAGTTCCTGGGGATATGAAACTTGGACACCTAACAATACCAAAGGGGGTGATTCTTACCTTACCAACAGGTTTGATTCACCATGACCGTGAATTGTGGGGTGAGGATGCAAATGAATTCAAGCCAGAGAGGTTTTCAGAAGGAGTTTTAAAGGCAACAAAAGGGCAAGTTTCATTCTTTCCCTTTGGATGGGGTCCAAGAATTTGCATTGGGCAAAACTTTGCCTTGCTGGAAGCAAAAATTGCTATATCTGTGATTCTACAACGTTTATGGTTTGAGCTTTCCCCTACGTATGTTCATGCTCCAACTGATGAGGGTATTCTTAAGCCCCAGTATGGTGCTCAAATTGTCTTACATAAGCTGTGAGTGTTTAACTGCTGGAAAAGCATATATGTAAAGATATATAGTAGTATTTACTTTGGCAAGGCCTCATTTGAGTTTGTATTGTGCGTGTTTACATTTTACATAGTACGACTGTAGGAATATGCCCCTCATCCATTCTGCTTTGCCTAAGCCTAAGGATTCCTCTGTGTGGGGACTATGAAAAGGCTTGGTTGGCGAGAAAACGAGGAACTTCAACAAGATGTATATATGGCTTGGGGTACTATTATGGTTGAATATATATCAATACTGAACTTGCAGCGGGCAGCATAAAATTCAATGGGATTCTGTTTAACACTCGTTTACGCTTTTTTTGGGATAAACTATATGCCATTGTCTCACAAACGGAGATTTACATCAAAATATCTATCCTATCCTCTTTCATCAACAACCACTTCTTCCTCAGAGAGTGGTGTTTGACTGAAGAAGCCAGAATTACGTATCAAGTGATGCTTTCCCTACGTAGTTGACTGAAAATAACATGCCAGTCCCTATCTCATTTACGCTTTCTAACACTGCATTTTTTGCAAAAGCTACAAAAATAACGTCACACACAGAACAAACAGATCTCCCCTCTTTGCTTTCAGCAAGATACATCATTTTGACACGCAGAAAATGAAGTTACAACTATACACATAGGAGCTCCAATTTCTAGCGCACAAAGTTAATTTCTATTAAGGAGGAAGAAGTTTAAGTGTGTTTGGAACAATGATTATAAAAATGGTTTTTTTTCAATTTAATTTTTTGAAATCTTATTTTTGGTAAAAATCAGATTGTGTAATGTGATTTATAGTTGGATTAGCAGTGGTATAAATGATTTTTGTAAAAGTAAAAATTGTTTGGATTGACTAAGCATAAGTGACTTTTATGATAATGGTAAGAGAGAAATTAAATTTGAAATTATAAAAAATTTATAAAAGTTAAAGTTGGGAAATTTAGAAATTAAAATTAACACAAATTGAAAAATAAAAAGGCTTTTTGCAGTGAAGGGGAGGAAAGAGAAAATGGTAAGTCAGGTTATCTAACCTGGACAGGACCAGCCGAACCGGACCGAAAACCGGTGATGCGGGCACTAAACCGGTCCGAGTCAAATTTTTTTATTTTTTTTTAAATCTGTTTTTTTTAAAAAAAAAATTCCTTTAGAATTTCATACTAAGATTAAAATATTCCATTTCTCATCAGTTTGGTCCCGGTTTAACTTCAGTCTGACCCAGACCCTTGACTCAATATCCCGATCATTTCACTGACTAAGTGCTCATTTGGAATAGTTTATTTTTAAGCAATAAATGTTTATAAATCGTGATTCACGGTATACAAGATAAGTATATGAGAGGAGTTTTATCTCCACTTGCGTAATAAGGATTTATTTACCCCCAAATCGTATTTCCAAACACAACCTAATCCGAATTTAATTACCTTAATGATAAGAGAGGAGGAAAGCTTTTTGCGGCCGGGGGGTTTATATGACTCTGTTCTTGTGATGAATAAGATGAATAAAAAGGCCATAGGGAGAGATCAATATTGCACTTAAAGATTAAATCGCCTTTTTTTAATAGCAAAAAGCTGCTCCTATCAGCTTTATATAAATCGCACGAAAGCAGCAAAAGTGCGATTTTCCATTGTCTCCATCCAAACACTCAAATAATTTCATCCCCTCTCAATCGCATGATTTGAGCATTATTCTTGCGATTTGCTCCAAGAAACGCATCCCCAAACACTTAATAATTTGATTCCTCTTCGCATGAAAATATAAAGGATGAAGGTACAGATTTAATGAAGTTTTAAGTAAGGAGTAGAAATAAACATAAAGAATTAAAAATAGAGTACCTATTATAAAACTGGTAGATTAATATAAAATTGTTATATTTACTCTAACGATATTAAATTATAAAAAAAAAAACTATTAATAGCGCAAAATCAAATTTAACAATTATGCAATGAATATCCCATTTTTAATTCTTTATGTCTATTATTACCCCTTATACCTTATGCCCTTTCCTTTCCTTAAGACATCGTTGATTTTCTTTTTTTCTTTTGCAAAGACATCATTGATAAATCTGCGCCTCAACCCAAATATAAGAAACGTCATTTTTCACTTGAATATGATATTTTGGTAAATTAATGGTTCTTTACCTTTCATTTTTCCACTTTAAATGAAGAAGTTTGATTTCTTTTATGACGTTGGATATCTTTAGCCTCGCCATCCCCAAAAGCCACAGCCTGATTTCAGCTTCACCTTGTGATGTGATCCAAATATACAAACTGCTTTAAGCTAGAATAAGGGGAATATATTTGGAACTTAGGACATTGGGTCGAATTAGCCCCAAAACATAACAAGATAAATCAGAAACGAGAAAAAAGTATGTCGTAAAGGCATGATGTTTAGGGCAGTTCCCTGAATTAAAACATGAGCGAGAACATGTAAAACCTTGAGGCTGCCCCAAAATCAGATATTGGCCGGGTGAAATTGAGCCCTCACACACTGGTTGTGCAGCTGAGAACCCATTGGAACGGCCGAGGAAATGTTTAAAAAAGCTTAATCACAGAAAACAATGAAAAAGGAGTAGAAGAAGAAGAAAAGAATGTACAGAGCCTTTCTATCATTGCAAAGCAGAAACAAAGGATTCAGATTGCCAAAATGAAGAAAGGAGTTAGATTTTCTTTGTGCCCGCAACGGAACTCAGACGACATTGCTGAGCTGAGTCGCCCGGTTCTCTCAAAGGCACATACAGACGCTTACTAGGGTTTCCGCGCTAATTATAGAGTGAGAGGCCAGTGTTAAATGTCTATTTTGCCCTCCTTTCTCTCGTCCTTAATAAATTTCATTTAAATACTTGATCATTTTTCGCGTTAATGATGGGGAGGGAGGTTAATGATAAATGTGTATTTTGCCCAACCTTATAATTTCGTCTTAATAATTTATTTTCTAATCAAACCTTTTTTTAAACAATTTTTTTATAGAACACCCAATATAAAACACAATCACAATAAAAATAATCTTTATTCTTATTAAATAAACAATAATCTGTATATGAAATATAACATTTTAAAAGTTATTTTCACATATTTATTTTCAATAAAAACAAATAATTAGATAAAATCAAGCCATACTTTATTTTGGGTCAAATTTAAGGGATAGTTTTTTGGTTGCCCATTCGGTTCACCAGAGCTTTACCCCGACTACATCCGGATCCGATCCGCGTCGTGCACCTAACTATGGTGGAAGAGTCTCCCAATGGGAATTTTCTGCATACACAAGGCTCGAACCCGAGACCTTGCTTAAACGGAGTCAAGCCGCTTACCACTTGGACCAACTCCTATTGGTAGTTTAAGAGATAGTTGAACGCTGTATATTTGTATAAAATAGATGACAGAATATGGCCTGACAACTCTTTAAGCCTAAAAATTCCCAACCATATTGGAAAGTATTGAATTCCTTCTACTGATCTCACTACTATCAGTTTATTCACTAGATTATGATCTCAGCTAATCTGGTCAGTTGCCCTTAGAAACTAAAATGTTACAAACAACATATATGCATGTTGAGACCGTAAATATCAATGACTTTATAAGGCGAAACAAATTGTTAAAGTAAACTCATACTTCACAAATTACAAAATCTGCAAAAATATGCTGTGTTGACAGCCATTTCAGGGTATAAATACCAAATTAATGTTTATGAGGGTAATTTTGACAGGGGAAGGGGAAACAAATGAAGCATACACTCTAAAAGGAACGCTGATGAGTATTACGCAAGGCATCGATTCTGCCGGTCAACAGCATAAAATTGTCGGCGAGTTCGTGCACCAAGTTTAGTTGCGAGCAATTCACTGGATTTGGAGACCCTCCAAAACATGCACCCACTGTTTTCAAGAGAAGGGCAGGCTACACTCCTTCATGTGTTTCCCCTTGTTGGATTTCCAGCTCCAATACAGTCAATGAATCCAAGCTCTGTTAGAAATATTGCAAAGCTGGAGTTTAACTACTAACCAGTACAAATGTCAAAGCATCCACTTTGTATGAGAAATTCTTAGCTAGACCCGATCCATTACAGTTACAAATAACGCAAATCATTAAAAGACACAAGTGTAACAAACTTGCTTATCAAAAGAACAAGTCTTGGACACATTTATGTCATTCATGACTGGTTTAGTTTACAATTCTTTTGTAAATCAGGTCCATTAAGAATTTCTCACTTCCTTTTGCATCCAAACAGTGTTATAACACAAACAGATGACACAGAAATAGTTGCAACCGTCATCTTTGTAGAGTACATCACCATCAACCAATCTATGCAGAGTTAGTCCTGCTAGGATACTTGTTTAGCACATAGAAGGATGTCGAAATTTTCTGAGTAATTCTTTATTTATTGCATGGTATGAAGAAAATCAAATGTCCTAAATTCAAGGCTTGCGCTCCCATGTTTTAGTCTGTTGTCAGGAAAGTTCTCTTAAACTAACCTTTTTCTACATAAAATAGTTCGCATTTAACTATTTCCGGTCATCATTAATCACTTAATTCCTCCTCGTCTTCATGCGTTTCTATTACCAACCATATCAAGAGCATCAAGAGAAAGATGTCATAGCTCTCTTCTTGTGCTCTTGATATGGTTAATGAATACTAAATCATTAAATATTCATGGTCATTTAAATTGGACAGTCGTCAATCCACTTAAATTCTGTGCTTGTAGCATCCGATACCACTGCCAAAATTAGCTCTTAAGGGAAAAGTTCAGCAGAGCTATATGAGTTGCACAGCCACACATATGGCATAGTGTCCAAGATCCATAACATTGAGGTACAAGCTATAAAGCAAACTATGCAATATTAATAACTACGGTTGAGGGGTTAATGCATATCTAGACCAAGATATACGTTTCACACAGAAGACAAAAGCAGACAATTGAAGTACAGATAATTGAACGTACAATACCTGACGTTATCTTCAATAAATTTAATAATCCAGCTGTCCAAAACTATGAGGTGGCCAAACCTGATAACACCGTAAAAGTATTAAAAGAAATAATTAGCATAAGATTCATACCCCTGGAGATAAAAAGTAAAGTTAATGCTGCACGTGCCAAGTAGTTAACCAACATGCAAGCAGCCTAAGAGTAGAAATTATAAACCACAATTATCATGAAGCAACTTTTGTCTAATGTTAAAAAATACTAATATTTGACTCCTAAAACCACAAGAAGAGACTACAACCACTAGAACAATCTCAGTATTGAAATAAAGTATAGTACATGAAGATAGTAGTATTATTATCCAAAGCCCACTTTACTTCTATATTATTAACGAATGTGAACATGCTACGCTAAGAGAAAATGATCTTGCTATACGAAGCCCCTAGGAGACTCAGAAGTCAAGGCAAGGGAGAGAAATATTATAAACCAAACCTTCAAAAACAGAAAGACGTGTGGGACACATCGCTTACCCTAAAAAACACTTTTCCTTCTATAAGACCATATGGAATAGGACCAAAATGCCGTGAATCCCGGGAGGCATAGATGTTATCTCCCTGAATCCAAACATGCCCCACTGGCACCTGAGAAGTAAGCATTGGGGGGAAATAATAAGTAACAATAGGAAAAAAGAACAATTTTTTCACTTATTAAAGCAAACAACTTTTAATACAGGAGATCATGGCAGCAAAACAAGCAACCTTTAAATTCTAAACTTAAAGAAGAGTGGGAAAGAAATAGCAAAGGAGCAAAACGAGTTGATTTGTGATGTCTGCTATGATTCAGTAAACAAGAGCAAAGTAAGAATGGAATCCAAGAGAGATTACACAAGGACAAAATTTGCTAACGGGTACTCCGAATGAAATAAATCAACCCAACGGGTACTCCGAATGAAATAAATCAACCCATTTGATCAGAGACCCTTGTAAACACTTTTTACATGTGAACACTAAGCCTAGTGAAATTAACACAACCGATCAACATAAGCCAATAATTGATCAAATACAACAGAGCAGGCTATCAAGTAGGTATAATTCACAATCATCAACCAAAAAATTTTCGGACTACATAGCTTCATAAATATATACATATATATATAAAGAATAAGTTCAGAACAAAAACAAAATAGGTGCGGAAAGGAAACTGCAAAGCAACCCACCACAGCAGTTTGAGGTACATCACCGTGCCTAGGATCAAAGTAAGTGATCCTGTCCCCTTCCAAGCCCACAATGCGCTTGGTCAAAGTCCGATTAGGGTTTAAGGGAGAGCGAAGGAGCACCAAATCTCCAGGCCCAAGCTTCCCCAGTCGAGGAGACACATGCTCGGCAAGCACCACATCACCGGTGAGATTCAAGGTGGGAAGCATACTAGGCCCGTACACCTGCACCGAACGAATACTGCAATTGAATCAATTGAGTAAAGTAAAAGAAATACTCTGACCAAAAAAACAGAGAGAGAGAGAGAGAGAGAGAGAGAGAGAGGTAAAAGGGTAATAACACATTGAAGGAGTTTACGTGAGAAGGGGAGCAAAGATAGTTGTCGGTAACGTGGAGGAGGCTGAGGAACTTCACTGTAATGACCGTGCGATCCACCACTTCCTTCATAATGCCTCTCCATTGTGCTATATAATTCAGCAACCCCATCTCTCGCTGTGGCTTTCGAGCTTCAATACCAATATATAAACCTGCAACTTGGACCACTCACAAAAACGAAATCATTGCCTCCAGTAGCGAATTCGCCGTACGTTAGCGGCAATCTGGATCCGCTGCTCCTTCCGCCGTCACCAGTATGAGAGGGTGTGATGGCACAAATTTTCTTCGTCGAGAATGAAATGAAGCGCGCCGCGACTCAGTAACATCAATGCTTTTGTGTGTCTATATATAATTTTATTTTTCAATTTTAATTTTAATATTCCAATCACAATGCTTTTGTGTGTCTATATATGAAAAATTAAAAGCTTTAAAATTATATAAATTTTTTAGAAAACAAATTAATTATTAAAAAAAATTAACAATCACAATAATAAATAATAAAATAGTAATATTTGTTTTAGTTTTATACAACATATTAATTTTTTGGCAAGAATAAATATAAAATTTTAGTAACATGAAAATAAAGCTTGATCATAATCAAAATTTTTATTAAGTAATCAAATGTTAAAAAATAAATAAACTTAATTTTAAACAGCCTCATTTTGATATAAGCATAGTACAATTAAAAAGTGGCTCAAAACATTATCTAGAGCTCGAAATAAATGGCATCATTCATGACCAAATAATATAATTTATTATAGTACAATTCTTTATTTTGTATTGATTAAAAAATTTGTTCCAGATAATTTATATTTCATATATAAAATAATTTCCCACTTTTATTTCAAAGGAAATTTCATGCTCTACAGCAGGAGAACAACCTCTGCAATTTTCTACAAGTGATGGGATGACTATTATCTGAGGGGTCTTATATGAGAGACAATGGGATAGGGAACAAGTTATTCTCTTTGCAGATGCAGGTCAAGAAAAATTTTGAAAAGAATATAATGCAGTAGTGTTATGATACAACAATGGCTTATATTATTTTCCTGGCAACTTAAATTGCAGGAAGCTTCAAAATATACAATGTGATGAAGGAGGTGTGGTTGCTTGCTTACTATCTTCAGCTATGTCTATATTACTAAGTACTACTACCTTCTGTATCAGGAACAACTTTGACAGATTTGCTGAAATGGCAGAGAGATTCAAATTTATGTTTCTCCTTTGTACTATCACAAAACAAATGCTTCTCAACAATCTCTGTTATTTGCCATACCACTGGGCTTAAGCAATTCTTTGAAGATTATACGCCACCATATTCTCCAGAGCTAAACGAAACGCGCTCTGGGGAAGGCATTGGACGTTCTGAATTGCGATGTCGGCCTTTTCTTTTGCCAGCTCTTGAGCTCTTTCGATGCCGTCAGAGCTCTTAACCAATGTGATGGCCTCCTCGAAGGAACCGGTCTCACTGAATTCAGACTCAATGATATCCCTCAGTTTTTGTTCCTTCTCCAAGGCGAAGATCACGGGGGCGGTGAGGTTGCCTTTGGCAAGGTCGCTGGCTGCAGGCTTTCCCAGTTGCTCTGCAGTTTGTGTGAAATCCAATATATCATCCACAATTTGGAAGGACAGGCCAAGATTTCTGCCATATTCATACATTTTCTCGGTGATGCTGCTGTCAGTGCCGCTGAAAATCGCAGCGCCTTTCGTGCTGGCGGCGATCAAGGATGCTGTTTTGTAGTAGCTCTTGATGAGATACTCCTCTAGTTGGAGATCACAATCAAACAAGCTAGAGGCTTGCTTTATTTCACCACTGGCAAAATCTTTAATCACCTGTTAACGCAAATATCAGAGTTATGATGACTTTAGAAGGCATCTTGAAGACATTTTTGCATCAATATGATGATGGGAACTTACTTGGCTGATAAGTTTAATAACTTCAAGGTTTTCGAGGTTAGCAAGATACCAGGAGGATTGGGCGAACATGAAGTCTCCAGCCAGAACTGCCACTCTTGTTCCATACAGTTGATGAACAGTTTCCTTCCCTACAAATACACATCATCAGAGGGGTCAATGTAGAAGAACTGACAATAGTTAACAAGATAGACTGATACACAACAAACTGAAACAAAATCTTCATAGTACTTCCAATATATGACTACATTCAGCTTAATTATGATATCTTCTTCAGAGTCCAGTATTTCCAATGCAGCTCGCAAACTAACTTTGCAAAAAGCTTATTTACCAAAGCAGCAGAAGGAATCATTTAAAACTGCTTAATGCAGGAGATCTACAACTTGCAAGGGCTTGAAGTAGGCATGTCCTCATAACATTACAGATTTAAAGTTTGGCTTTATACCTGTAAGAATATCTGCACAGACAGACATATTTGGGGTCCCTTGAAGGACACCAAAAACGTATTGAATATTACCTGACAGTTCACAGTTCTATTCTGTAGATTGACATTAGGAACCAATTAAATTGCATAGATAAGTCTTTCTATCCTCACTGAAAGAGGGCATTATAAAAAGTATGCCCAGGAACCGATGTACACTCTGAGTCACTAATAATAATAATTGATTTTCTGACGTTACCCACTTAAGGTGTCGCAATAAATTTCTTTTCTTTCACTCGGGCAGAGATTAGCTCACCAGACAAAAGAGATTTTATCTGAGATGGAATTGAGTTTTATTCTCCGCCAAAACTTGACAAACACAGCAGGAATTTCTAGTGTCACACTTTATATCCCTCTCAGTATCACAATTTAGTTCAATTTCTTTAATATGTAAGATTTCAAAGAAACTACTGATAAACAGACTGTAATATGAGTGTCTTCGGTCAGCAACCATAGTAGCCTCAAAATATGAATGAAACCCATTCCTAGTACTCCAAATAGCGATATTGGTGATAACACATTCTTGCTTATAAAGAAGGGTCGCAGGTTTACCTCTTCGCAGGTTACTCTCATCCAATACATCATCATGTATCAAACTAGCAGTATGAATCATTTCAATTATTTCTGCTAATCGCCGGTGCTTGGTGGTAAGTTCCCTGGGACCATGTTCAAATGAAGGTTGCTACTTTTATCATCATACAGTGCAAATCACTTTGAGCATAGGCACAAAAAAGATGTAGAACATTCTACACTCACCTCATTCCAGCAAGTTCCGCCGTGGCTCTTGAAACTAAGAAAACCAAAGCTGGTCTCATCCTCTTCCCACCCGCACTAAAGATTTGTTCAGCCGCAGACATTAAAACAGGATTTTCTGCACCAACAATCTACCAGACAAAGCATCTTCTTTAGATAAAGAAGCACACACTGTTTATCAAATAGAAAGAAAACCATAAACAAGCAGGCACAGCATCATTGAGAATGATCAAGTCTTAGCAACGTTTGACTGGATCATCCACCTAAAAAACTAGGTACTAACAATACAGCAACATAGGAAAATGTACTCACCGACTTAAGGTTCTTGTTGAGAGTTAGTAGATCATCAGCAACCACTTCAAACAATTTGGCAGGAGAAATGGGGCTTTCTGGGTAATTCTTCAAGTCCAATCCTGTTGAAAGGTCTTGACTATATTTAGTTCTCCCTGTGTAAACCAAAATTTCCAATGTTCAGTTTCGCAGATATTAGCAATAGCTGTGCTTATTGAAGCCATCAATATGAAACAAGTTTATTGATAAATCTTATACCAGTTACCGCAGCCTCAGGCTCCACAGTCTTCATTGAAGAAACTCGACATTGAGTGGTACCCCGCCGGCAGCAAGCAGATTTACGAGCTGCATAGCCTCTAGTCCAAACTCTGGAATTGACCTTGGCATAATTTCTGACAGAACAACGCTCGAATGAAGCATTGGAAGAACGGCCACAAGCAAGCCAGATTTTGGCAGCAAAATCCAGACTTTGGGTCGCCACTGACATCATTCGGAAGTCACACAAAGAAACAAAAACCAGCTAGTTTCACTTTCAAATCAACAACCCAGGTGGAAAAATAAAAAAAAGAAGCCAAATTTATCGTTAAACTGAACAGCAGAAAGCGGCCATTAAAGAAGAAAAGAAGTAGGATGTTGAGAGTTGGAGAAGAAAAAGAAAGGAAGGAGGAAGGCGGAGAGGCTGATTCGTATTCAAGGTTGGTTGTGAATAGGTAAATCACACGTGTGTCAGAATGTAAGTGCGAGGGAAATTGAGTGGCTCAAGAGAACCCACATCGATATAGGTCATCTTCGTCTCTTATCAGTTAAGAGAGATAGATTCATGGGTTTAGCTTCTTAGGTGGTGGGAAAGAGGTGGGGCTCAAAAAGTACAGCAGGAAGGAAAAACCGAAGGGCGGTAGGATGTGGTGTTTTTTTTTTTGATCGGAAGTAGGATGTGGTGTTTGAGTTGCTATTTTTTAAAATAAAATTTTAGATTAAAAACTATTTTTAAGTAGAATCCACTAAAATTTACTTTTCATACTGTATATGGTTTCTACCATCATTAATTTAAATATAAATTATATTTATAATATAATTTTTATCCTATTTAAATTTATAATATTCAAATTAAAAAAAAAAAAGTTACTCCTACCAACAAATGGGCATTTAGATGATTACAACTCTTGTGTGTGGCTCACAGCCTTGTATGTGAGATATAAAGTGTTTTTGTGGGCATATTTGATATGACGTTTGGATTATTTATAAGTTACTTTTTATATAAATCAAAATAAAATTTTTTTTATATACTTACCTCATATATCATAAATCATGATTAAAAAATTATTTTTAAATATTTTAATCACAATTTCAAACAAACACAATCGCAATCGGCGCATCGAGACACAAACCCATACAGACATAATGTGTTTGGTGTTCAAATTAGAGCCATGAAATGCACTTTGTCCTTCGCAAGGAACTCATTAAAATAATACTTGTAATTATTCCTATTATTGACGTCGATTTTTTTTTTTTTTTTTTTGCATGGATTTTGAGATGGACTTTGGAGAAATAAAGTGTCAACATATATATATCTATATATATATTTATTATAAACTGGTGGTGTTTATTTGTCAAATCATGTGAAATCTCCGGAAATCCAGTCTTCCTCCGCATCATGTAGTACTGGGTAGAGATTACCACCTGGCTTCGTGGCTCGTTTATCTCCAAATATAATAGTACTTATATATTAATTTATTAGTTAATTTAATTATTTAAAAAAAATATATAAATATAAATATTCTAAAATAATTTAATTGACTTCTTTAATTTTTCTAAAAAAAATTAACTTTATCTTATAATTAGAACTGGAGGGAGTACATAATTGCTAAAGTATACAAACTTATTATTTATGTCTAAATAATGTTTTGTTCTTTTTGTAAATTTGTCCTTAACTAAATACAGGTATTTTTTAAAAGATCATCTATTAAATATTGAGGGAAACAAAACAAGCTATATTATCTGCATGCTATGAATATTCGTTAATCAATTTTGTTGCGTAAAGGATAAAAACTTGACTATTTTATACAATGTTTGTTTGAAATAGTTTATTTTTTATTTATAAATACTTATAATTCGTGATTTACGGTATACGAGATAAGTATGTGAGAGGAGTTTTGTCTCGACTTACATAATAAATACTTATTTTTTAAAAATAAGTTATTCCAAACATAATTATAAAATTTTGAATTAAGGAAAAAAAAAACCGTCTTAAATATTTTTGTCGTCTCTATGTCATGAAATAAGTATGGTGTACCTGTAATGCCTCATGAGGAATATACGTGCGAGAGAGAAATAAGTCCCTGATGGTTTAGGAATGGCATATCATTTTCATGAACAACGTCAAGAGAATGATTTATATTGTATTTGCGAAAGCTTATTTTTTTATATATAAATATTTTTTATATAAGTTGAGACAAAATTTCTCTCACATACTTACCTCATATATCGTAAATCATAATTTAAAAATAATTATAAATAAAAAAATAAGATATGTCAAAAAAGCATTTAGGCGGGGATTTAGTGAGAGGGAAAATTTTTATAAGTTGGATTTAAGAAAATTAAAAAAATGAGGCTACAAAAGTTTAATATATAAAATATGTAAGATAAAAGAGTAAAAAAAATTTAATTAAAAAATGTATACATCACTTCTCTCATTTTTTTTTTAAATTTAATTTAAAAAAAAAAATTCTCCATTCACTTCCCCTTCTCTCTCTTCATACCAAAGGAGCCCTTCAGGGAAGAAACCATGCCACTTAATTATATCTTTACAAGGCATTTTTAATTGTCTCATATCTCTTTTATCAAGATTTCATTTCCATCGTTGATAAAGGTTGGTCTAATTGATAAGAAAGTTAGCTCATAATCAAAAGATTGTGGGTTAAAATTTTACCGATATAAGAACCTTGTTAGTGGGGAATTTATAAGTATCTCTGTAAGTACGCTTTGAGCCCGAACACATGCTTAAGCCCTAGTGAACTTTCAAAACCCAACTCATCAAAACTTTCCCAAATCAACAAAAACAAATAAAATCCTTTCCTTCTCACTTGTTAAAAAAAGAGTGATTATGTGCTCATTTGGATTCGTGATTGGAGTCTTTAAAAATAATTTTCAATTGTGATTTACGGTATATAAGGTAAATATATGAGAGGAGTGTTGTCTCGATTTATTGTGTGTTTGGTGAGGGCCCTTAAGCCTGATTAGCAGTCATAAGCCCAATTGGCAGCCATCATATTTTTTTTTTTTTTGGAATGTTTGGGGAGGCTTGCATGCAATTGTGCTTTTGTCAAAGCCCAATTAGTGAACGCTCAATTGTGAGATGCTGGAGAATGAAGTTTTTATTAAAGCCTAATGGCATTATATGTTAGATTTGATTGTCTGAAAATTAGTTATATAATATTAGCTTTTACTATAAAATGTTTTTTAAATAGTATATAGTATCAAAAATTATTTTTTGAGTGTTTTTAACCCCTTAAAATATTTTTCTAGTTGTAACCACTACCCAGTGTGCTATTAGATTGATTGTAATTCTACCCACTTTCTAGTTATACCCACTAAAAAAATATTTTTTGTGTGTTTTTAACCCCTTAAAATATTTTTTCAGCTGTACCCAGTGTGTTATCAAACTAATTGCAATCTTACATTTAATGTACTTTTTCAGCTCCAAAAATTAGTTTAAAATATTTTTTGGTGTTTTTAATCCCTTAAAATATTTTTCTAGTCGTACTTAGTGTTTTATCAAACTTATTGTGATTTTACTCTTAATATATTTTTTCAGCTTCAAAAATTACTTTAAAATATTTTTTGGTACTTTTAACCATTTAAAATATTTTTTCAGTTGTACTCAGTCTTATGAGACTTACTATAATTTTACCCTTAATGTGTTTTTTTTAGTAGTAAAGAGTACCCAAAACTTAGAATATTGATTTATTGATTTCCACTTACTCTAAAATATTTTTCTAGTAACATCTATATTTTAAAGTAATTTTTAAATATTTACTTAATTTTTTAAATATTTTTTCACCCACTCTCTCTTACTATTATCATAAAGTCACTAGTGTTTAAATCAATCCAAATAAGTTCTACATTTGCAAAAGTCATTTATACAACTACCAATACAAACATAAATCACAATATACAATCTAGCTTTTATTAAAAGTAATATTATAAAAAATCAAATTGAAACAAACCCAATTGGCAATCGTTGTTCTAAACACACATTTATATAGTTGGTACATGTTTGAAAACACTTATTTTTTTAATATACGTGCTTATTACGCAAGCTGAGATAAAACTTCTCTCACATACTTCCTCATATACCGTGAATCACGATTTATAAACATTTATTGTCCAAAAATAAGTTATTTCAAACGATCACTACAAGCACTCGTAAGCCTTTCATAAATGATGCCAAACATTCACAATATTGTATCCTCCAAAATACTTTATTGTTGGGTTTGTGTATTTATAATAATATTATTTTTATTAAATATCATTAATAATAAATTGATTATTTTATAACATTTGGCAACCCGTGTCATGCCTTTTTTTTTTTTAATGAAGTACTTTACTAATCCTTTCTTAGAGATATTTTTGAATAAGGCAGGATTTAAACTCAGTTTATTCACTTTATTTTCTAAATAATCCACCACTAAACCTAATACTCTTGGCGTCATTAAATATGAATTGATAATTAAACTATTTTCGGGCAAAAAAAAAAAGATAATTAAACTATTTTAACATATTTACTACTCGGAACGGGACCAGTCCTATTCCTTCCTATCCTCTAGTCACCCTCTTCCTTAATCACACCGTTCACTACATCTAAAGGCTGAAAATGACCACCCACTAAAGGCAGCCATTCTTTCTTATTCAGACTCTGTTCCTTCACAGATGATGTGCGACTTTGCCTCGCCCATCGCCATGACCAAGCTCGTGTAGGGTTGCCCTGTTCTAGAACGCGATGCCGCGGAGAGGTGGTAGGGAAGGATCAACACGTAGCTGAAGCTTGCATCTCCTTTAATCTCTCGAACCCAAACCTTGACTTGATTTTAGTTTTGCCTGAAAGTGTTTTGATTTTGAATCTGGTTGATATTAAATGTTGAATCATTTTAATATTGAATTTGATGACAAGGAAGGGGGAAATACTCAGGGGATGGTAATCAAGCTGAAGTAAAAGGTAACAAGGAGGGGAGGGGAGAGAGGGCAGGGCAATCTGAAACGACGATGCCGGCAAGGATCAGAATTCTTGGTCCGATAACGGCAAACGGCAAAGACGGAGGAAGTGAATCTAGGGGAGAAAAACACAGAGACAACGTCGCTGCATTTACTGAATGGGATATTTTCAGCCTTAGGTGTAATGAACGGTGATGATTAGGGAAGAGGATGATAACAGGATGGAAAGGAGTAACACTGGTCTCGTGCCGATCTACCACTGCCACTAAACAAATGATCAAATCAGCTGAAGATTATTACTGACTAAATAAGTTAGGAGATTTATAATCAGGTCTGTCTAAGAGAAAAAATGAAAAATTGGTCTTATAGAATTGTTAATCGCTCTCTTTGAGTTGTTAATTCATACTCCTGGAGTTATTAAAGGGATAATTTTTTCATTTTTTTTTAGGCGGGATTTGATTATAATTCTCCCAATAAATTAGTATTTTGAAAAGAGTTAACATGTAAATTTGTCCTAAAAAGTTTTACTCAAAAGTAATGTTGTTTCAGATGTTTTTTTAGGTTTAAGATTATCTCAGAAGTATTAAAATGAAATAATGTTACCCCGTACTATTAAAAATTTAACAGTTAATATCAATTTTTTAACAGTTAATGTTAATTTTTTAATGGGGTAGGCTACAATTTAAAATTTTAAGGATGAAATTGAACCTAAAAAACCTTTTAAGGCATTGAACCCAAAAAGAATTTTGGGATAATATTACTTCCCGATGAAAACTTTCTGAACAATTTGCACTTTAACACTTTTGAAAATATCACTAAAATTATTATTTATATTTAATCATTATTCTGTCATTTTAAACAAAATAATTTTTCGGGAAACATTAATTTAATATATACATAATATGCTTCTAAATATTTATCTTCTTTATTCTTCTCCCTCCTTAATTGCTTGCCTGCTTTTTCTTGTCCCCACGTTTTCCCCAAGCCCCAAAAAAATATCATCAACAGCTAGTCAATTATTTTCTTTTTTTGGTTGGAACAGCTGGTCAACTTTTGCCGCACTCTAAATATATAAAAACTATCTTTAGGAGGGACGTATCTATTCATCGAGGTTGGCCCCGCTAAGATTTTGATTGTTTATCTGCCCTATATAGGAAGATACTTTTTTGGGAAAATTATTAGTAAATGCTAAATGAATAAATTAATTGTTCTTTATCATCAATACACATGGGATACTGATCTTACATTAAAATTGAATTTAAAAAGACAAAAAAACCCTTAATTTGACAAGAAGATTTTAAGCGAGAGGAAGGAGAAAGTGCAGAGCTTCTGAATCCCTTCTTCCTCTTCCATTTCCAGCATGAAATCTTCTTCAGAAGCTCTGCACTTTCTCCTTCCTCCAGCCTAAAATCTTCTTGTCAAACTAAGGGGTTTTTTTTTTTTTGCTTTTTAAGTTCAATTTTAATGCAAGTTCAGTACCCCATATGTGTTGGTAGCAGAGAGCAATTAATTTTCTTATTTAGTATTTACTAAAGATTTTCCCTACTTTTTTTTTGTCCGCACCCTATATTCATTATTCTCATTAATGTATAGTACTTTTAATTTCTGCCTAATCAAATTTCTACATCATTAATGTGGAACGGGTTTCTCTCCCATGTTAAGTGTGTGTTTGGTATTGTTTATTGAGGTCAATAAGCATAAAATCGAGATAAAATTTATCTCATATACCCATCTCGTATACCGTAAATCACAATTTATAAATATTTATTGCTAAAAAATAAGCTATCCCAAATAAACACTACGTTTGGTTCACTGCTGTCTTTTTCTTACAACTACATTATTTTGGTATAGTTTTGGGTGTAAAATATGGACTGAACTTTTTTTTAAAAAAATGATGTCTAATATTTTGAAATATTTTTTTGGAAGTATCCAGTATCTTAAAATATTTTTAAATAGTATTCAATATTTTAAAATAATTTTTGGTGCTTTTAAAAACCACTTAAAATATTTTTTCAGTTATACCCTGTGTCTTAGCACACTGATTGTAATTTTACCTTTAATATATTTTGTCAGCTCCAAATATTACTTTAAAATATTGGATGCTATTGGAAAAATATTTTAAAGTGGGTGGAAATCAATAAATTAGTATCATAAGCTTTAAGTGCTTATTACTATTGAGAAAAGCAGTGTGCCTAATTAGGCAGCGGAGAGAAGCCAGTTCCCATTAATATACACACATAGGGTGAGCGAAATCAAACCGAAACTAAAGACTAAACCGAATCAAACCCAATTCAATTTTTTCAATTCGGTTTTCTTGGTTATTTGCTTTTTACTGTCGGTCATCATCGGTGCGGTTTTTTTTTTTTAAAAAAAAATCAATTAAAACCAAATAACCGAAGTTTATTAAAAACTGCATGTTTTTTTTTTTATTTTGCCTAAATAAGAAGTATCAATCAGGCCCAAGCTTATTTCTTTTTTTCTCACAAAAAGATTAAAAACTTAAGGCCCATTTCATTATTCATTGGGTCCAAGTTACTTCCAACTCCAAGTATAAGCAAAACCTAATGGACTAATTCCCAAGGAATAAAAAACTGGATCGGGCAATGAACCAGTACAGCACAGATTCAAGGATTAATGAGTCAATTGGAATTTAACCGGTAGTTAAACCAGTCATAGTAAAATATTATAATTTATTAGTAGCAATATTTATTAATATATTTTTAAACTTTTATAGATAAAAATGAAGATTTTTAGAAAAAAATGCTTAAAATCTATTAGTATTAGTGATAATGCATATACTTAAACAATGATATCTCCTTTCCTATAATTATTATATCTTTTTAAATAATTTTTTTCATTATCTTCATTTTTTTAGATTTGTTCTTTCTTTACCTACTTTTCTCTTCATTTTGGTTTTCAACTTTCCATTTTCCCCTAAAAAATAGCACAAAATAACAATTAAAAAAAAAAGGAAACCGATCCAACCAGCCGAACCACTGGTTTGACCGGTCCAACCCATCTCACGGTTCAATGAACAAACCAAACCGGACAACTGATCGGTTCCTGGTTGAACCGGTCGGTCTGATCTGATTTTTTGTTTACTACTAATTCCTCATAATCTCATATCTCATTATTCCAGTCTTCAACTCTTCATACTTTGTTCGTGGGTCCTCCAGTCCTCCTTTCCTCTCGACTCTCGTCTCTTGATTGTTGAGCAGCCTCCTTTTGCCTTAACCCTCAACGACGTCACCTTATTGTCCGTGGAAGCGTCGTCGTTCGCTATTCTGATCAACCTTCTGTGCCACCTTCCTCCTCAAAGTTTAATCTCTTGCTCCTCCCTTCGTCTTCAACCCTCGAGCTTCAATTTCTAGTAGGTGGTAAGCATCTATTTTACAATAGCTCGGTTTGAATCTCTTGCTCCTCTACTTGATCTTTTCTCAATCATCTTCTACATTTACTCTACTGCACATGCAAGTAAAATTTTGTCTTCGTTTCTGTCTGCAATGAAGAAAAATTTTTACTTTTTCTTAATAAAAAAGGCACCTTTCCGCAAAAAAAAAAAAAAGGTGTCTTCGTTTCTATGTTCTCTCCACTGCACATGCAAATCAAATTTTGTCTTTTAGATACTAGCTTTAACTCAGGAAAAAATTATTCATGATTGGGAATGGGAATTATTTCTAGCAAGGGAAAAAAGGTAACTTGTTGTGTTCATTCCCATTTTTAGTCATAAGGGGAATGATATCGGAATGGAAATTGAAAAATGTCTACTTGAATAGGGAATTGAAAGAGTGTTGATAATTACTGTAGATAATGTTGATTTTAATAATGTGGATGTGAACTATTTGGAAGACAAAATCATAAATTGGGGCTATGCATTCATGAAATGTAAGTTATTACACATGAGATGTGTTGCACACATTCTCAATTTAATTGTCACTAGAGGGCTGAAAGATACAGAGAGTTCAATTAAAAAAGTAAGAGAGGCTGTTTGTTTTATTAGGCAATCTCCCATTAGGATGAGATAGTTTAAAGAAAGTTGCAAGGATGAGAAAAATTCAAAGTGAAAAAATGTTATGTTTAGACATACCTACTAGGTGGAATTCAACCTATTTGATGCTGGAGACTGGCCAAAAATTTGAGGCAGCCTTTAAAAGGTGCAATCTTAAAGATTCTTATTTTAATTTTGATCTTCAACTTGGAGTCGAAGTGCCTGAAGTTGAGGATTGGAAGCATGCTAGAAGGTTAATTGTGATATTAGATCATTTTTATGATTTTACTTTGCGCATATCTAGTTCTTTATTTGTGACATCTAACTATTTTTTCCTATAAATTTATAAGCTGCATCGTTTTTTGATGAGTAGAGGAAGAATGATGTCATAGAGACAACAAACATAGCAAAAAAAATGAAAGAGAAGTATAATAAATATTGGAGAGATTCTATAAAGATGAATAAACTTCTTTATGTTGCTATTGTTCTCTATCCCCGATATAAATTAAAATGGGTGCAATTTGCTTTACCTAAGATGTATTCACATACAATTGGTGATACAGATTAAACAAGTTGTGATTTCTATGTATAATGAATACAATCAAAGTGTTCATCCATCAACACAATCTGAAATTGAGCTGGTGCATGACACGCAAGAAGATCTTTATGGTGATGAATACCCTAATGCAAAAATTAGAAAATTGCTTCATATGGAGGAGCAATTATTCATGGATGAAAATTTAGGTGAAACGACAAGCAGAACAAAAGTTGATAGATATTTGAATGAAGCAACTGAATTTAGAAAAAATGATTTTGATATTTTAGGTTGATGGAAACAAAATAGTCCTATATTTCCTATTCTTTCTTAAGTAGCAAGAGATGTCTTGGCTATGCCAAATTCCATGGTTGCCTCAAAATCTACATTCAGTATAGGAGGGAGAGTTCTAGATTCATTTAGGAGCTCTTTGCCTCCTAAAGTTGTGCAATCTCTAATTTGTGTTAAAGATTGGCTTAGGCGCAATCATTGAAATATCTTGTTGAAGAAGGAGATGATGATATACAAAAAATAGAACTTGGTAATATTTTTTTTATAATTCATGGAATACAACTTTATAGTGTTAGTACTATATTTATTATGATATATGAAGTCTAATCTGATCATTTTTTTTAATTTGCTAGATTTGCAAAAAAAAATTGCATTGGAGACAAATGTTGATATCTTCTAGCTACAATATGAGAAATTTAAAATTTTGTAAGAAAATTTTTGCTTGTCATACTTGTAATATAATCATTGTACTATTTAAGTTTTCTTTTGTTTTTATTTGATTTTCATTTTCCTTTAGTTGTAGGTGCCATTCAAGGGGCATTGAGAGAGCAAGGCAGAATTTGATATATATCAAGTTTTTTGATGTTCAATATATGAACTTTAAATTTTAAAGGCAGTTAGGTAATATGATAAGTGATTCAACTTGTATGTTGAAGTTTTATTATCTATTGGACCACTCATGTGTGGTGGCATCAAAAAATGGGTATTAAATTCTTGTTTAAATATGTCATTTGATGCTCCAGACCTCCATTAAAGTAATTATAAATTATGTTATGTCATTCATTATTTTCAAATGATATTGAAATACTTTGATACATGAATTTGATTAGGTGAAACAAGTATTAAATGCTTGTGGCTGAAATTTTTTCAAATATCTTCTTATTCATTGGTTTTGTTGCTAAAAATTGGCCTGTATTAATTGTTTTTACTGTTATAATTTTCCTTAGGTTGCAGTTTGTTTGCATTGGATGGGCTTGCAGAAAAAAAAAGGTTAAAAGACCCAATAACTGAACTACACCGAAAATTGAACAAAAGCAAGTCAGTGAGTTTGTTTTCAGTTATTTCAACATTTCGGTTCGGTCATTAAAATAACTTATATTCGGTTGTTTGGTTTTTTCGGTTTCAACCGAACACTGAATACTCACCCCTACACACATATACACATCAAATTTTTATATTTTGACTTTTAAAATTTCTATTTTGATTGATTTGCTAATATTGGAATTTTATTTTTACTTCTGTGAATGAAGTTCTTCAAATTAATGTTTCTTTCCTGGAATCCTGGCCTCCCTCACACTGTTTTCCCCTTCTTTTCCCATCTAAATATTTGCTATAAGCTTTATTATTATCATCAGCGACAATTACAACAGTTGAAGAAACTTTCTTCATTATGAATATCAACAAAAACCGAATGTGAAATTATATGAAAAATAAATGACTAAATGAATGTTTGGCTGCCAGAAATGTTTGATTGTAGTAAAAAAAAAAAAAAAAAACGGAAATCATTCCATGTTTCCCAATTATGACAACTCATACAAAATAATTATTCATATTATTAATAGTAAAATGTTACATGATATATGTGTGTTGCTGCTACTGCTTAAAACTTCAAGATGTCACTTTTGATGGCTCTCCAGTTTCAACTTTTTGAAAAAAAAAAAAAGTTAAGATAGGTTCGAAGCCCTGAAGTATTTTCTCAAGTGCGTATAATATTTTAAAGTAATTTATGGTGCATCAAGTATCCTAAAATATTCTTTTATATGCATCCAGTATTTAAAAGTATTTTTTCCATGTTCGTTCAACACACTAAAGTTGCTACTAAAAAAATAGTCTAGAATGCTGGATGCATGTTGACTTAAAGAAAATTTTGAGAGTTCATTGCAATGTTTAAATTGCTCATAAAAAAATTCTTTAAGGACAGAATTTCCCCTGAAAAATTAACATTTTAAGGATAAAGTGTTGGACGTAGTACAAGTGCTAGACGCATCTAAAAGAAATACTTCAGAATGCTGGACGCATCATAAATTACTTTAGAATAATGGATATATCGGAAAAAATACTTTATAGTATTTGACACACCTTTAAAAAAAACAGATAGGCCTATAAGTTTTTGCCTTTTATTTTGATTTTTTTTTTGTTGGTTTAATTAATTTCATCATTTATTAACCGAAAATCGGACTACAATCTTGTGAGCAAGATAATTAAGAAAGGGATTGCAAATTTGAATAGAAACAGAACACATGCACAATAACCTACAGGTAATACATTGCCCGCGGACTCCATGAATAAACCAAAACCTACTTCAAAATTAACCTTGCTTCTCCTCTCTAGCTTCTTATTTCCCATTATGGATAAATGCAGTTCCCATAACCTGAAATCCAACAACAAACATTAACAAAAAGCCAGCATTTAATCTGTAAATCTCTTTCGGCACAAATTCAGTCACGTAAAAATTGCATGAAATTACCAAATTTTGAGTCCCCCAATAGAAGAAAACTTACTTGGATCAGTGACAACAATGAGACCAGAGCCTCTGAAATCACAGTTCCAGTGGTTTTTCCCTCTTGATTGGTAATAAAGATTCATAGCAATAGAAGCGTGGTTCATGAGATTGTCAGGCATGAAGCATGGATAGCCTCTCTGCAGAATCCTGCAATCCACTTGAGAGCATGCATAGTTTATGTTTGCCAAAAGTGTGGCCTGGTCTGATGATGGCTTTGCCACACACCATGTTCTCTGTATAATGTTCCATTCCATTTCTAAGACTCAGCACTATAACATTATCATAAAAATCACAAGACAATCAGGAGTTTTATGGTTTTATGTTCAGTTACCAGTCCAGTAACCATGATCAGATTCCCCCCTGCATGTGTGAAACAAAAAGACAAGCAAATGATCAGCTTTAAGCTAGTTGCGATTGGAAAAAGATAGTTCAATGATGATTTATCTTATCTTGATTAGACTTGGGAAGATTTTAAGCTAATGTAACTTAAAAGGCTACAGGAGTGCATCATAGTTCCTATATGAACCTTAAAAGGGGGAAAGTGAGGTAGGAATTTGCATTTTGGGACATGAATCCTTCAGAATCATGAAAACCCAGTATAGATCTGAAAGCTAGGGGGTGAGGGAACACTTATCAAACATGTTCTGATCAATTTGAATGGTCGTTGTAAGCTCAAACAGTTAAAAAATGGCTCTAGAAAGCTATAGTGCAGAGGATTTTGCATTATCATGCTGGAAACTAAACAGTAATGAGAAACCCACTAGAGATTTCTGCATTAAATACAAATATTTCCAATGACCCAAAATCAAACTGACATTCAGCAACGAAAGACCCAACACGTGAAGTGAAAAAAGAGTAAAAACCATCACTTGTCAAGTGTATTTGAAGCATATTAAATGAAATACACCTGATGATAAGAGCAGAAGAAAAAGGAAAGCAGCCACATTAGCCATTATTATCCTGCCTGTACTAACACACTGGTACACAGAGTCTCAGAAACTGCCTGCTATGAAGTTGATAAAAAACAGATTGATGGAAAAGAGAGAGTGTGCATGTGAGTGAATGAGTGGCTTTAAAACTTATAGAGAGGAAAGGTGGGGACTTTAGATAAACAAGTAAAGTTTCAGGCCCAAAAACCAAAAAGAAAATAAAAAGACAAGTGAAGTGGCTGCTAGGTGGTGAGCATAACGGCTGCGTGAACAGCCAATCAAAGTCACAGACTCTCACGGAAAAGAAGCCCAGTGAAAAGGATTCTTGTTCCCAGTGGGGTCCACTAATAACTATGGCATTGTCATTTTCATACTCCTGCAGAGATAAATGTTACTTAGGTGGTCAAAATAGTCATGAAGTTCACAGTTTTGGATTTGGGGCCTCAACTTTTGCTGCTGCGCACTCTACTCTACTCTACTGGTACCTCATTTTAGGTAATTCCTAAATATATTTTTTATGATTCACTTGAATTGTTAGATTTTATAAGAAATTAGTGAGATTTTGATATCTTATAAGTAAGAAATGAATATGTTTTTAATTTTTTATGATTTTTTAAAGATATTTAAAATAAAGTGTTTAAAATGAAAAAAAAAAAATACACCATTTTTCTGAAATATTTTTAAAAAATCATAAAAAATTGAAAACATATCTATTTTTTATCCTAAAATATCAAAATCTCACAAATTATTCATAGAATCTAATGATTAAAAAATCATAAAAAATATATTTAAGAATATCTCAAAAAATGGGGGTAGCACAGTGCTCAGCTGCAAAAGCGCACCTAAGGCCCCAAATCCCACAATTTTTCTTAACAATAATTCGAACTTCGATATGTCACAGGCTTCGGAATCAATTCCTTAGAATTCCTGCTCTAAAACAGAGTTTTTTTTTTCCCATGAGAAAATTGATGTTTTACTTTCATGGATATCACATTCGCATTTTTTCCTGGGTTTTTTGCTCTACTTTGTCATCCGTTTAGGCCAAAAAAGAACAGAAATTCTCACCAGGAAAGCATGTTCTCCGGTTTCGGTTCAATTTGCGAGTAGAGTACTTCAAGAAACAGAGCTCCATCTCAGATATCTATAGCACAAGAAAATTTCCAACTGTAGTATACTGGTCTGGTAAAAGTTAAAAGGTGTTTGATTAGTAGACACAGATTTTATGTCTCATTAAATCTAAAGGTATTGTAAAGTGAAGGAATCAGTATTGGTTGTCCAATTTCCCATTGGGGTATCCTTTTTGTAGAGATTTCACAATTGGTTAATGAGAAAAAAGTATCTACTTTTGTTTATAATATAAAATAAATAATGAATTTTAGATCTTCCTTTTAATGCAATGGCATCAACAACTTGTTAATGCATGTTTCTTTTCCTTTTTCACTCACAAGATCTTATCTTTTTTCATTACTCTGCAGATTCTGTAGAAAGCATTCAAAAGCATGCTCAGATGCTCTTATTCTCAGGCAAAATGATATTTTACACTGAAAATTCGTTTCTTTAACTGTAATTGCCTTTCTTTGGTCATTTTTCTTACAGAGGACAAAGTAAACCATGATGACGCCTCCAGCACACTGTGACTGAAAGAGCATGTGAATCCCTCTAGAAATAGAAGACAAAATGAAAAATGGGAGAAAAAGGAATGGGATCACGCTAACCATTCTTTTTAATGGGAACAATTTTCAAATGAAGAAGAGTGTTCTTATGTAATGGTGTACATATATAGATACGTCTTTTTACTGAAGAGTTGTGCTACTTCAAAGCACACTACTTCATTATCCATAAATAGCTCTCATGATCGCTTTATTTTGACACATACATTCATTGCGTTTACCTTTGAATATACAGAAGATAAAAAGAAATTATTACTTTATAAAAGTTCTTATTGTCTTGACTTGAGTTTACTGGATGCAACTTAAGCACCTATAAACCAAATAAGGTCTATGTAGTGTTTATTAAAATAATTTTTCTAGTTTTATATTGTTAAGATACTTTCTATTCTCAGAGAGCCTAGCGATATAAAACTAGGGAAATTACTTAAATAAATACTAGATGGATCCAATTCAAACCATACAAAGTTTTATGACACAATATAACAATGCAAACTCCATGCCTTTTACCTCTTGGTTCTTGGACATTATTAATGTCAGTTTTTTACAAGTTTACAACGAAATTCACACTTTTTGGGTACAAAAATTCACACTTTTCATTCTAAGTTGTCATGCTATTGTACTTATAGTTCTTGCTAGCAACCAATGATATGATCCACATAGCTCAACAGGGGTACCTGTATCAAAGAGGCCACAAAACCGGAAATCCCATCTATCTCCTTTGAACTAACGGAGTTCATATTCAAATTACAAAATCCCAAGTAAACAGCCATTAAAGTAATATACTTATTTGATGCGTCTAGATCATCATTGTCAGTCTCATACACACGCTAAAATAACATAGAAAATTTTCCTTACCGGTATAAGAACTGAGAATGTGACAGGGAAAACTTAGACCTCTGCTACAACAAGCCAAAAACATGAACATGTCAGAATAAGCTCCCTCATAAAATCTTAATGTGCCCCTCCAAAAAAAAGCTTTGAATGTTAATTTACACTTTTCTGACCAATTGCACCATTTTCTAAGAGCTACATCCATTTTGTCCTACTCCTGCCTCTGTGCATCATTGCCAAGTCTAAAGTTTCCTATAGTTACAGAACAAGTTCACACTTGAATTTTTCAGAATGTCCCTATCAGGAGGCAGCTGCTTTAACAAGTTTGTGTGGGTTTGTTTCCTCCAGCAAGGTGACAACCTCGGCCATGGTAGGCCTCTTGAGAGGATCTGGCTCAAGACACATCATTGCTACGTTGAACACATTATCAACCTCTTTCATGGGACAAGACCCCAATGTGTTGTCCAGAACTAACTCCCCCTTCCTCTCTTGAACCACAGCCCTCACCTGCTCCATTCATGACACAAAAATTACTCAATTAGCTACCAGGTAAGTCTTCATTGTAACTGATATGATTCATGTTCTGTGTTCTAGAAGTAATTATCAAAGTACTCCTTTGGTCCTTAATGTAAGATTTATTTATCTAATTTGATTATATTAAGGAAGTTAGTTGAGTTAGTTAATATAACATGTTTTTTCTAAAATACCTTAATCATCTTCCTTAATTCCCTCCATCGCTCACTTACTTGATTATTGTTGAGGGAGTATTAATAGGGATAATTTTGGAAAAGATTGACAAATATGAGAAATAAGTCTAATATTTAGAACCAAGATCAACTCCCCAGTTAGGTCATTAAGAATCCGATGAGTACTATCCTACTTCATGTCTTTGGGATGATTTTATAAATGCAGAAGGGAATCTACAAGAAAACTGTGCGTGTCTTACCCATGTGACAAGCTTGCTTCCTTCCTCTATGAATGCTTCATCACAGGGTTTTTTCCCAGTTAAAAGCTCCAATAACACTACTCCAAAGCTATAAACATCCCCTTTTACAGTTGCTCTTCCCGTATCAAAGTATTCTGCATCACCACATTCACCATTTTGTAATGTTACACATTAAACCAAATGAAAAGGAAAAAGGAATACAAATATATATCAATGAATCCAAGTGGGCGTGTTTCTGGTGTTTTTGAGTTTGTGCTTGTATGTAGTTGTATCTATACCAGGGGCTAAGTATCCGAAAGTTCCAGCCACAATGGTTGTAACATGAGTTTTGTTAGGTTCCATCAACGTGGCCAATCCGAAATCAGAAACTCGAGCCTCCATGTTGTGATCCAGCAATATGTTACTTGACTTGATATCTCTGTGGATAACGTGAGGGATGCAATCATGGTGAAGATATGATATTCCCCTAGCAGCACCCAGGGCTATTCTGTACCTTGCTCGCCAATCCAAAAACAACTTGTTCTTTGATCCTCCTGCATTATTCACATTCTACTTACAATTAGAGAACACAGGTCAACAAGAAAACTCAAAGCCACATAGTTTCTTTCTTCGCAATCTTAAATTCTACACCAAGTTTACCAGGTAATTAAGAATGAAAAAGTAAGATAAGAGGAAGAACAGCAAAACTCATCGATATACTCCCTTCGATGCTTTTTATAAGTTACTTTCAGAATTTTCACCAAAATCAAGAAAATGCTTAAAACTCACTAATTATGTCTGAAAATTAATAAAGTTTCGAACTTTGCCTTTATTATGAAAAAGGACAATATGAATACCCCATATGATGCCTTAATGTCACCATGGAGGGAGTAGTGGATAAAATCTAGGTGATGCATACCATGTAGAAAGGAATCTAGGCTTCCATTAGACATGAGCTCATATATGAGAAGGTTGTAATGAGGGGCAGTATAGTAACCATGAAGAGTCACAATATTTCGGTGTTTTATATCTGCCATTGCTTCCAACTCTCTCTCAAAGCCTCTCTCTCTATCTGCAGTTCCTTTGTTGAGCCTTTTCACCGCAAAGGCAGTGGTTTCATCTATTTGCAGTTTATAAACTGTCCCATACCCACCCCATCCAATAATGTCCTTGTTGCTCAGTTTCAATGTCTTCTTTAAAACCATATCAGATGTTATTGATTGAAGCACTGAACACCTAAATATCACCATCTTTCCACCTGTATCATCCCATTAAAATCTGTTAAATGTATCTCCTTTTTTCTCTCTGCAATAACAAAAAATTTAGGTAGAACCAGTATATACCTGGATCTGCTTCTTCATAAATCATGTGCTTCCTTTTCCATCTTTTGTAGAGGAGAATTGAGATGATGATTTTGGAGATGACAAAAGAGATGCAGCATATGGTGATGTAAAGGGCTAAAACCAGAGACTTGCTCATTTGGATCCACAAAGTGATGCTGAGACACTGTTAAGAACCTGAAAACAGAGTCCAAGATTAGAACTAAGGTATAACAAGGTAGCTATTTTAAATTGTGGATTACCCAACTTCTCTTTTGGAGAACCTGAAGTTTATATAGATAGATATTGATGCATGCAATGAGTATAGGAGTATTTTTCATTATTGATTATGAGACCATACAAAGAAAGAGGAAGAAAGCTCACAGTGATTTCTCTGCTTAGAAGGAATGGCTTCAAGTTCTCTTCATTTCTGGAAATTGATTTAGTATGACCGTTCAATCACTGCCTCATGGTTTAAGCTCGGATTGAGGAAGTAAACTCTTGAATTTATGATTAAGAAGAAAGAACGCAGAAAGTGGTAATGAGAGAAGGAAAAAGTGAACAAACTGTTCAAGTAAATTGGCCAAGACAAAATCTTTGATCGAATAGTTTGGCACCTGAAGACAAGTCTACCTTTACGTCTATCCACTATAGGGCTTAATGTGCGTATTCACATTAACTTCGGAGACCTACAGGATGTGACATGTTACCTACCTAGAGCATGTCTTTTCTAAGTATTAAAACTCGGACCGGGTATTTAACCGGTCGAAATACTGGGTTAAGAGTCAGTGGACCAAACCGGTGAGAAATTGAAAATTTTAGACTTATAGTATGAAATTCTAAAAAAAAAATTAAATTTTTTTTTTAAAAAAAAACACCAACCCGGACCGGACCGGTTTACCGGCCAGTTCGCCGGTTCCCGGGCTGGACCGGCCGGTCCAGTCCGGGTTCAATATCCTTGGTTTTTTCTGAGGGAAAATCATTAAAAAATATTAAGATTTTGAAATTTTAATATTAGGAAGATTCCTTTAAAAAGAATTTGAAAATTGTAAAATGATAAATAAGGTATTTGTCAAAAAATAAGTTGGAATTGTTTATCAATTTTCAACATTTTTTATTTAACTCTTGATAAAAAACCTGATTTATCATTCTACAAATTTCAAGTTCTTTTTTAAGGATGGCTAAATTATGAACATACTCATTGTTTTTTTTTTTTAACAGCGAACATACTCGTTATGGAATCATAAAAAATCAAAACTTTTAACTCATTACGGGCTGGGTAATGGATTACACCTATCAGCAGCTCTAAGGGTATCACCGACAAGACAATTATGCTTCTATAATTACAAATATTTCTGTCAAATCATGAAATTACTAAGAGTTTTCATGGATAAGGAAGAAACAGAAAAGAAAGGTTGAGTCCCATGGCAAAAAAAAAAAAAAAAAAAAAGAAGGAAAAAGAAGGTTGAGTCACCAAACTGGAAAAAAGTTGGTGTGAAATGGGAATGATCTTGTGAATAAATAGGCTGTCACCAGAACACCTGTGCTATTTCCACTAAATGTGGAAGTTGAGAAAAGCTATGAACCCCATGTGACTCTGATTCATATCTTAATAATTGGATCACATGACCTGCTAGGAGTCCGTGAAAGAAAAAAAAGTCAGTCATTCATTTTTACCAGTGTTGTTCGCCGTGGAGTGACTGTAATAATTGTATTACTTCATTGTAGTTAGAGTAGGATCATTGTAACCAACCAGCATTGTTCTTGATGGAAAGAGCTTTGACCACTTAGTACAGATATCAAATTCGAGCTTGTGTGAATATGGGAAACACCTTTGGGACAACCATCCCAATTGAATCCGACAATATTTGAATCTAAACCAGTTAGATAGTCATATCAAAAAGAGAATACGTTCTTTGTATTTATATAGAACATTACTCAGATAATTAGTTGGAAGTTTGAATCTTAATCCCTGTACATGTAACAATCTAATTAGGAGGGATCTATCTTTATTCTCAGTACCGGAGGAATACACTTGAGTTAAGTTGTATTTTTATTCTAAAATTAACCACTTAGGAGTGTTGGTTATTTGGAAATTTGTTGAGGAACAATTTTATCTTGGAAGTGTAAGAAAAGAATAAACTTCTCCCTAACAATTAAAAATTTAACATTGACTATTAAAAAATTGACGTTGACCATTAACATTTTTAAATGCTAGAGGCCAATTGCTACGTTTTGGCTACTTCTAGGATAAAATTGCTGCTTAGAAAATTTCTAAATACCCAACACTATTGAATAGTTACTTCTGAAGCAAAAGTGCATCTTAACCCAATATTCTTTTTGTGCCTCATAAAAAATTAATAGAAATTAAATAGTAGTATTAAGAAATATTCACTTCATAATTTTGCAACATTGGCCTCTCTTCAACATATTCTGAATAAAGTTTCATCTCCACCAAAATAATAAAGTAGCATTTGTAAGAGTCTTATTATTATAGTACGAGTAATAGTTTATTTTCTTGCGAGCTATATTATTGTAGTTGTTGTTGATGATGTCGTCAAATGTTCCTCGTTAAAATCCACGAACATTTCATAAAATGATTTACTTTTGTCTTATCAAATATAGAATAACAACTCAAACCATATTTAGAATGTGGCACTTCCAGTCTTAATTATAAGATAAAGTTGATTTTTTTAGAGAAATTAAGGAAGCCAATTAAATTACTTTAGAGTATTTATATTTTTATTTTTATTTTTCCAAACTAATTGATTTGACTAATAAACTAATATATAATCTAAGGATATTAAAAATATAAACACTCTAAAGTAATTTAATTAAATTCCTTAATTTTTTCAAAAAAGTCAATTTTATCTATTATAATTAGGACCAAGGGAGTATTATTTATAGCATTCATATCCGTGATGCGTATTGATTCCTCACAACGTAAAATAAAAAAAAAATATTTGTAAATAGAATCAAATTAAATTCGTGTCATCTCAACCTTTTAGCCATGATTACTAATGGAACACTAACTCAGATTTTCTTCAACTATAAAGTTCGCGTAATTAGGACACAAAAATAGATATAGTAGTAAGCCTCATTTAATATTTAGAGCTAACCACAGTGTCAATCTCTCTCTTGATTGTAAAAAATTATATGGTAGGAGAAAATTCTAATTAGATGTATTGCAAACACAGCCAATTCAGGTCAAAATTCACTGAAATCACTGGATTTATTCAGTTACATGAACTTCTTGCTGTTGCAGCATCAAGATAATTCTGGTAGCTATAAGAGCCAAAACTCAACATTACCAGAAACAAGGCCAAAACCTTAACTAGGTCCTTGGTTTCATGGTACAAAACCACAGCAGCCAAAGGAACAAGAGGCAAACTCATGATACTAACAACGTTGGAGAAAAGAGTAGACACAACATAGACTAGTCCCACAACTCCAACTGAACAAATCTACCAACACAAAGCTGTCCCAACCAATGTCAAAACATAAACCCATTTCCCTCCCTCAAACCCTTCCATTTCTTCCCTCAATCCCTTAACTTCCCCACTTGCAAACAAACCCACCAAACACACAATTGAAGCAACAAGACATGTCCAAATCTGCATATCCAACACAACTGTGAAAGTTTCCCTCTTCAACACCTTCTCTATTGTTAGCTGCATAAGAGAGAGAAGAAGTGCATACCCTGCTGATGCAGCTATAGTACAAACAAACCCAATAATGAACTCTCTATTACTTGAAACTTTTCTGGTTTTATCACCCGAGTTAATTGCAACTAGTGAAGCTGATACCGTGAGGAGGATCACAGAGTTTAAGATCAAAAGGGTAATCTTCTGCGAGTTAATGAAGAACGAAAAGATGGCAATGGCATTGAAAGCTAACTGGGAAGCACAAATGAGGGAGTAAGCAGAAACAGGAAGATATAAGAGTCCATATGAGTACAAAAGGTTGTCCCCTGCTAGTAAGATGCCTAAGAAGAAGTAAACTATGGTGAGAGTTTTAATAGAAGATTGAATGGAAAGGTTTTTGGGCTGTGGGAAGAAGAACAAAGGAAGAAACAGGACAGGGAAAGCTACAGATTGGACTAATGTTGCCATCCATAGACTTTTTCCACCTTGGTTCTAGTAGGATTTTCCAAGAATTACTGGACCAGATTGGCCTATTAAGAGCCAGGCAGTGTTGATTGCCACCATGAACCACCATTTCGAGCCTGAAACACTTGCTGTAATGGGTTCTGGGACATTTTCTGTAATAAATTTTTACATATAATTTGTTACATCCACCTGCTGAACATAGCTTTTGTTAGAAATTGTTCCATGAGTTTTTACATAATAGGTTTTTCTAAAGTGGTATATTCCATTCCATTATATTTTAATTTGTATGTTTGTTGTGATGGTTAATGTCTAAAATGTCTTGGATAGTATCTATCATTTTGTTATCAATTACCAAACAAAGCATCATGAATGCTACTCCTCTGGTCCTTAATATAAGACATAATTGACTTCCTTTGGAGAGATTAAGAAAGCTAAATAAATTAGTTAATCATAATATATGTCGTGTATCATTTGATTATATGTCAGTTCATAAGTCAGACAAATTAATTTAGTATAAAAAAGATAAATATCAATACTTTAAACTAATTTATTTAGCTTCCTTAATCTCTCCAAAAAAATCAACTACGTTTTATATTAAGGACTGAAGGAGTATATTAAACGCCTTTGATAGCTTTAACTATTGGTTGAAGTGATTATTTATATGCTATTAACATGTGGAGAGTTTGATCATTAATTTTCCGAAAAAAATTAATTTTATCACAACATAAGGGATTAAGGATGACAGAATTACGTTCTGTTCATGCTTACTTTAAACCCAAAGAGGCCTTGTTGTAGAGAAACATATTAAAATTATGATAGGATTATTCCTAAAGCTTCATTTAGTTGCTTTAGTATCTTTGCTTATGAACTTGATCATAAGTTAAAAGGGACGCAGATTGTTAAAACCAGACAAAATCTTGACTCCTACTTTCCTAAATAATGGTTTCAAATCAAAACTTGAACTCAAAAAAGCAGAAACAATAAAGAAAAATAGAAAATTGAAGGAGTTGGAATTTTAAACTCATCGATTTCTTAATTTGGAAAAGTGTTCATTCTGCCATATGCACGTGCATGGGTTGAAGTGTGTGAGACAGAGAGGAAGAAAAATACCTGAAACTGAAAGGTGGCAAAGGGAAGCTTCAATTTCCTCACCGGCCATTTCAAGTTTCAAAGTCTTTGTGAACTATTGCTTGAAGATGAAAACTAACTTTCCTACTTTTAACTCTGGCTCTGCTTGCATAGTGACAACTTATGTGGTCTTTTTCTTGTTGGTAGATAAAATTGTTTATTCTTTAGTGCAATCATTTCTTGAGTATGGTGGTGTTGTTTAGTTTCAGCATGGAATCATTTCTTTGGAACTTTCCCCTTAAGAGCGGCAGAGTCAGGGGACCTTTTCCATTACTCAAATCAACTGCACAACAGCAACTTTATCCCAAAAAATATTGAATAGTATTGAAACCTTGATAACAAGGTTGAATTTTCCCAAAACCACAGATTGTGATAATTATATGAGAACAAGCCATTACCAACTCACTTCACCTTATTATATATCGCAGATCAGCCTTTAGACTTCAATATATATATTCACAATTAGCTTTAGGTCTCTAGGAGTTGTTTTACTTTCTTTTTAGCTCTGCCATGGGAGATTGCTTCTTTGCACACAGAAATTTTCAAGGTATAGATAACTTTTTTTGGTTTAAGGTATAAATAATTAAATTATGAAGTGTATGTGTTAATGAAACTTAGATGATAGATTAAATCATGATTCAGAACTAAAACACTCCTAATATCACAGAAGAGAATTCAGGGCTAATTCATTCACGAAAAACGTAATGGAACAGTACATCAGTATATATGCTGCCTAGCCACGTCACCTATGCTATTCTCTTTCTTCTAACTAACTTCCAGGCCCAATATGCATTGATATCACAGTTATTTACTATAAGCCCCCTGTTACATCATAATATATATATATATATATATATATATATATATATATCAATACTCCCCCCCTAAAGACAATCCTTGTCCACAAGGATTTCATTTGTAGGAAGTGCAACAGTGGAAAACTGAGGAAATTGACGTTGAATGGTTGCTAAATCTTCCCATGTAGCATCTTCGGGTTGAGCATATTTCCACTGAATTAAAACTTGAGTGATAGGGAGATTGTTGCGGTTGATAAGCTTCCTACCCAGGATTGCAGCAGGTTCTAAAGCAAATTGACCTTGGTCATCCACTGGAGGAAGAGATTGAGCAAGAATAGCGGAGGGTCCCACATGCTTTTTCAAGAGGGAAACATGGAAGACAGGATGAATTCTAGTAGTGGAAGGTAATTCCAATTCATAAGCCACAGCACCCACTTGCTACAAAATGCGGAATGGTCCAAAATAACGAGCAGCCAATTTGTGGAGAGAAGAATTATTTAACAAATTCCTCCTAAAAGGGTGCAATTTCAAGTAAACCAGATCCCCAACAGCAAAGTGACGGTCAGAACGATGTTTATTAGCCTGAGTAACCATTCTGTGCTGAGCCCTCAATAGATGTTGTTTCAGAGATTGCAGAACAAGTTCCCTAGATAAAGAAGTCCTATCAACCAAATCATTAGGAGAATCACCAGCAATGTAAGGAAGGTGAACAGGAGGAGAAACCCCATACACAGCCTCAAATGGAGTCATTCCAATGGCAGAATGAAAAGTAGTATTATACCATAATTCAGCAAGGGATAACCACTTAACCCATTGCTTAGGAAAATCCCCAGTCATGCAACGAAGATAGCTTTCTAAACAGCGATTGAGAACTTTAGTTTGGCCATCCGTTTGAGGGTGATAAGCTGAAGAATAATGAAGGTTCACCCCATACAATCGAAATAATTCCTTCCAAAATTTCCCACAAAAAATAGGGTCCCTATCGGTGACAATGTTCTTAGGGAAGCCATGTAATTTAACTATATTATCCATAAACAGTTGAGCGACATCCACAGCAGTAAAAGGATGTTTAAGAGCAATAAAATGAGCAGCCTTAGATAACCGATCGACGACTACAAGAATTGTGGTTTTGGAATAAGATTTAGGAAGACCACTTATGAAATCCATAGACAATTCAGACCATACATGTTCAGGTATAGGCAAGGGCTGAAGAAGGCCAGGAGATGCTACTAATTCAGGTTTAAAACGTTGGCATGTAGGACATTCCCGAACAAAATTACGCACATCTTTTTCCATACCCTTCCAATAGAAAAAAGAGGCAAGACGTTTAAAAGTGGAATGTATACCTGAATGCCCTCCAATTCCATCAGCATGAAAGAAAGTAAGTAAATCAAGGCGGAGAGACCTATCCGCTGCCACGACTAACCGGCCAGTACGCTTGAGCAATTGGTGCTGCCAAGTAAATTTAGGATGGGAATCTGGATCAAGTTCCAAATCCTTAACTAAAGCTTGCAGAACCGGATCAGTCAACCAAGAATCACGCACCCGGCTGTACAATGGAGATACCGGAGCTGTTAGTGCAAAACAAGTGTCCTCGGGGCGTCTAGAAAGTGCATCCGCCACAATATTATCACTTCCTTTCCGATATACAATTTCATAATGAAGTCCCTATAATTTGTGTAACCATTTAAACTGATCCTGATTTAAATCTCGCTGTTCTAACAAATGTTTCAAGGGAAGATGATCGGTTCTGATAATAAATTTGCGGCCTCCCAAGTAAGAGCGCCACTGTTTCACCGCAAATAAAATAGCAAGAACCTCCCTTTCATATGTCGACAAGGATTTCTTGGAAGGAGGAAGAGTTTTGCTAGCATAAGCCAAGGGATGGCCATTTTGAGATAAAACAGCACCCAACCCAGATCCAGAGGCATCAGTTTCAATAACAAATGTATCAGTAAAGTTAGGCAAGGCTAATACCGGAGGAGACATCATTGCTGCCTTAAGGGAAGTGAAAGCTGCAGAAGCTTCTTGAGACCAAATGAACGGTGTATTCTTCTTCAAAAGGGCTGTGAGTGGCTGGCAAATGGAGCCATAATGGTGAATAAAGCGACGATAGTACCCGGTGAGACCTAGGAAACCACGCAAATCCTTGACAGAGGAAGGAATTGGCCAAGAAGCAATAGCCTCTAGCTTCTTAGGGTCTGCCTGAACACCCTGGCCAGAAATAAGGTGACCCAGATAATCCAATTGAGTGGCAGCAAAAACACACTTGGATGCCTTGGCAAAGAGTTGATGGTGTCATAAGGTAAGAAGAGTAGTTTCCAAATGGTGCAAGTGAGAGGACCAATCAGGGCTGTAGACCAAAATGTCATCAAAGAACACCAAAAGAAATTTCCGCAAATAGGGTTTAAAAACAGAATTCATGAGGCTTTGGAAAGTAGCCGGTGCATTGGTTAATCCAAACGGCATGACTAAAAATTCATACAACCCCTCATGAGTCCTAAAAGCTGTTTTAGGTATATAAGCTTCTCTCATTCTAATTTGGTGATAGCCAGCCCTTAAATCCAATTTGGAAAAGAAGTGAGCACCAGTCAACTCATCTAGTAATTCCTCAATAATAGGTATAGGAAACTTGTTCTTAACCGTAGCCTTATTAAGTCTACGATAATCAACACAAAATCGCCAAGTACCTTCTTTCTTTTGAACCAAAACAACAGGGGCAGCATAGTCACTTGAACTCTCACGAATGATGCCATTGTGAAGCATATGTTGAATCTGTTGTTCAATCTCATTTTTCTGGACAGGACCATAACGATAAGGGCGGCAGCTGATTGGAGTATGATCCTTTAGAGGAATGGAATGGTCAAAGGTCCAGGAAGGAGGTAGAGATGTGGGTTCCGCAAAAACATCAGCAAAACTGTGTAAAAGAGCCTGTAATTCGAGTTGTTGGTCTGGAGATAGAGAAGACTCAGGCTGAAGACTAACATGCAACAAGGAAGGCGTGTGAATAAGATATAACTCTGTAGCTACAACAAAATCACGAGAAGTCAAGACCTCCTCAAAAGAAGCTTGGGTACCAGAATGCACCCCATGTATTTTAACAGTGTGACCGTGGGTGTTAAACTCAAAGAGATGAAGATCCATGTCCATTGAAAAACGGCCTAGAGTCTTAAGCCAATCGATTCCCAAAATAGCATCATAACCTCCTATTTTCATAACCAGAAAATCAGAGGAGAAATTCGCCCCACCCAATTCCCAAGTAAGATCAGGGCAACATTTAGTAAGGCAAACCTGACGATTATCAGCAACGGTTAACCGAATTGGAGGGCGTTCATGCATCTTGAGCTTAAGTTTCTTGACCACCGAGGCGTCTATTATATTGTGTGTACTCCCAGTATCGACCAACATGATCAGAGGCTAGTTCTTAATTCGAGCAACCAGCTTTAGTGTGGAAGTGTGAAGGGCTCCTTCAATGGCATTAATGCTGCCGTCCGCCTCGCCTTGCGCATCCCCCACAACATCTTCAAATTGCCCGGCATCCTCATCGAAAACCAAACTGAAAACGTGGGAATCCTTGCATCGGTGAGACGCGGAGTATTTCTCGGGACACCAGTAGCATAAGCCCTTCCGACGCCGGTCCTCCATTTCCCGTTTGGAGAGCTGCCGTGTAGGTTTCGAGACGGACCCCATCGAGGGTGGTGTTGAAGTGGAGAGGGAACTGGAACCCGAACCTGAAGATGCAACTGGACTTGCCTTCAAGGACTGGAGCCTCGACTTGGACATATCAGCAGGATTACTCCACGAAAATGGGCTGAACTTAGAGCCCACCACTGTAGCAGAATGATGACCCAAGTCCGACGAACGACCAGAGGACCCGATTGAAGAGGAGACCACACGTCGGTCTCGTCCAGGTGCGTTCTCGTGAAGGGTCTGGATCGTGGCCTCTTGCAACCGAGCCGAACATGTTGCGCTGGCCAAGGATGGGGGAGCAAAGTTGAGGACAAATTGGCGGATGTCCGATCGAAGACCGCCGATAAAAAGGTTCACTGCCACAGCTTCCGGAATATCGACCTTAGATAAGAGCTCGTCGAACTGGCGCTCATAGTCGGTGACGAGACCATCACCTTGCTGCAATTTTTTTTAAAGCAATCAGCGGATGCTCAATGCGAACATCGGTAAATTTCTCCTCCATGTGCCGGAAATACTCCTCCCAACGGACCTCGGACAATGAACGGTGGCGCATGAAAGTTTGATGCCACCGAAGGGCATGCCCTTCCAGATGAATGCTAAGCAAGCGAACACGGTGCTCTGGTGGTGTACCATCCACGTCAAAAAACTGACGGCAGCGATAAGCCCATCCACGGAAATCAGACCCGTCGAACCTCAGAAATTCTACGCGGCTCTGTTTCGTGGGAATGAAGTAAGACGATGGCTGCTGTGGTTGCTGCAACTCGTGAAAAGATCCAAAAGGGGGAATACGGGAATATATAACGGAACTAGATCCACCGTCATTGCTTCCAGTAGGAGCTACAGGTTGCTTCCCACTGTTCGGCGGAGAAGACGACGAGAATCGGCCTTCCAGCACCTTCAGAATTTCCTCAAGCCGAGCGGTTGTTTGCTTGAGATCAGCAATTTCCTGAGAATTCTGCTCAAAACGATTATGCACAGTCGTTTGCAGCATTTCGAAGTGATTCTCCAAGTCACCTATACGATCCTGGGATCTCGTGTCCAGCGGCGGTACCATGGCCAGACAGAGGGCTCTGATACCTTATGATATCACAGAAGAGAATTCAGGGCTAATTCATTCACGAAAAACGTAATGGAACAGTACATCAGTATATATGCTGCCTAGCCACGTCACCTATGCTATTCTCTTTCTTCTAACTAACTTCCAGGCCCAATATGCATTGATATCACAGTTATTTACTATAAGCCCCCTGTTACATCATAATATATATATATATCAACTCCTTTCTACTTTTGTTCTAGAATTCTGTACTCCGTAGCACATGGCAGAAATACTAATAATTTTGTTTCAACCAATAAAACAAACAGTAGGTGATGAATGGGCAGGGTACGAAAGATTCAAGAACATAATAACATGGGAGCAATGCTTTGAATGGTTATATATGAATGAATCTGCTGTTTCATAATGATTCTCAGAAGCAACTGTGAAACGTTACTTTACATTTACATACAAGTTGAACGTAATACTATACTATGAATAACGGAGTATCTTGATTCCATCACAGCCTTCCTCTTCACCCTTTTCAGACAAGCAAGAGAAGACGAACAGTTAGTAGCTTGAACTTCCATTTGAAGGATTCTCTGCTCCAAATCAAGTGATCTCAGTGACTTCTTATTATCCTGAAAAGTTGCCAATATTTAGCATACAGTTAATACTGAGCAATGTAAGCCTTATCTTTAAGCAGTATTAAGAAAGATAAAACATGAGTTCTATGAATGGTTACTATCAAGTACTTCAATAAAATCATAAGAAGGAACTACTTTAAAATATGCAATATATATAAAAAACACTTTTATACTTATAAGAAAGCATGTTATATCTTGCCTTCCTAATCTACACAGCTCAGGTTCTGCCAGGAGCATATCTTGTAGTGGTTTCAAGCCGGTTCCGTTGTCTCCCGAGCTGTAAGAACAAATGGGGTCAGATGTGTTCATATTAGCTGCACATATGGTTGAGCAGAAGCTAAGCCACAGGTAGATAAACAAGGAATTCAACTCAAAAAAAGCTCACCCATAAATACGATCAATCGAAAGAAGCCTATGGTGAAGTTTGTAGTCTTTTCCAACATATGTCACAATTAAGCTGCCAGCATCCGGGTGGGGCCAACTTCTCGAGGTGGGAAATCGAAGTATAAACGTCCCAGGTTCCTGAAGCCCCCTGGGACCTTGAAGGGAAGCTTCTGCTTCTTCCTTAGTTATGAATCCTTCTAACCACTTGGGTGAAGTGGATTTCCAGAGTGGGAGTATCCAATCCCTTGAAATTGTAAAAGCCACTGGGTATAACCAGCACCACATCTTCTCAAAGTTCTCTTGGGCTAGATACTCTTGACATCCAGAAATTCTTCTCAAAAGCTCCAGGTCCTAAAAAGTTTAAAATATATAAATATTAGTGTTTCTATGGCATTCATAACAAAATTAGAATATCTTAAAATATGCAATTCTTTTCTTTTGTTTTTTTTTTTTTGTATTTTCTCACCAAAAATTTAAAACATGAAATTCTTTTCTTTGTCGTAACTTTTACAGAACAAGATTAGTAACCTTCACAAGTATATTATTAGGCTTCATACATGTTCTGATAAGTTGCTTGTGAGAAGTTTGCACATTATTTTAGGGGGGGGGGGGGAGCGTGACTGAATAGCAGTACTACATTGCCTCAATTACAGAATATTTCTATAGGCAGTCACCTGGAGTGCGAGAGATCTTGAACTGCAGCGAGCAATCTTCATGAATTGTTCTTCAACCTCATAAACTGCACTCCCCCACCGAGTACTGTCGTTGTTTTGGGCCAGCCTCTTCCAAACCAGAGTTCCTTCTTCTATCAATCTCTTGGTAAATGATATTTGGTTTCTGATTACAAAACACAGAACAAAGTTACAGAAGATATAGTCCGGGTGATTGAAGTAAACGCATGGTTGCCTATAATGAAAAGTTCTGATGAAATTCCTTACCAAGTCCAGTTGCAAAATAGAGTACTAGTATGCATTTATAACACACTCAGGAGAATGATTACTGATTAGTGATGTTTCATTTGAGACTAGAAATAGCAAACAGTTTAACCTTGCAATTGATCAAGATGGACATAGTGAAGAATAAATAACAAACATCGCAAGTTTCTCACTAGTCAGCACAACCCTTCTAGTCACAAGCATTTGAAGCGATTTAGCATCCCCAATGGCTAATAGAATATTAAAACAATTGTATTACTACTAAAATTCCAACAAGAGGGCAGTCAAAATATAAATCATTTTATAAACAGAGCAAGCAAAAGTGCCTACCCATAATGTGAACATCCTGAATAGTGCGACACCTGAGACGCAAATTCCAAAATTTCTTTGTCAGAGGCAGAGGTAGCTATTTCCTTGAGCATAAGAGACCTCTCCGTTAAGCCTGCCAGGCAGTATTTGAATATGGACATATCAGAGAATGGATTTCTTGCATTCTTGGAGTGTGAATTTCCCTCCCCTATACTCCCTGAATCAGATGGAGAGTTATCTGCTTCATCAAAGTTCTCAGGTCTACCTTCCAAGCTTGTTGCACACCCATTCTCAACCTATGAAACAAGTTCACTGTGATATTCAGCAATTTAGGCATAAAATAGATTAGAAACAACCATAACAGCTACAATATATCGAATACCCGGGGGAAAAAATGCACATACCAAATTCCAGTTGCAGTTGTATTGTTATTAGTTGCTTTTATATACGAAACTTTAAAATAAAATAATAATTAGGAAATTTGAAAATACCCGATTGATGGTCCTGGCATGAGAATTGCATTCCTCATCAGGATGCTCTGAGGCACAGTCAGCCTTCACTGATACAGATATTTTGTCATGACCAAGTCTAAACCGCTTCATCAATGGACTGCTGACTTTTGCTTCATGAGAAGCAGCATTTTGAAGTTCCAATGACCCATCAGGAGGAGCTGATCTTTTCCACACCAAAGTCGACAATTTTGTGTTGCGACTTCTGGAGATACATCGAATTGGACAAGAGGATGTCTCAAGAAAAGGATAATTTCCCAACTTTGGCAGACAAAACCGGATAAGGAACAACCTATTATCACACTTGGATGAAAGCTGAAATGGGAACAAAAGATGGAGTTACTGGCCAAAAGGAGTATGTAATCCAAATTCTTACACTTAAGGCATAAATCAGAAGAGAGAAGAAGAAATTCAACATGATGCTCCAAAATGAATTCTTTACCTGAGATATCTTGAGCTTAAATGATGCACGACCCTGCAAGAGCTTACTTGGTCTTTCATGAGCAGAATATTCATTCCCATCCAAGCTAACCAAAAGAGGTGCTTCTGCATCAGTTGTATTCTCCACAGGTGCTCCAGTATCAGCATACAAAAGTGAAGCAAAAACCTGATAACATTAGCAATACATAATGTAAAAAATGCAAACACCATATATACTACCAAGGAGAAATCATTCATTTGATCAGCATAAAAGGCAGGATTATAAACCTCAGTATCCATGTCTACAGGCAGGCCAAAAGCATCTGACAGAACAACGTCCAAAGAGAAGTTCCTACGACAAGATGCCTGCACCAAATTATAGGAAGGCAAAATTGGCATCAAATTTTAGTAGTCAGGTTATCAAATCACAAAACCAAGCCAATCCTGAGTGACAAAGCTAGTCATAGTATAGACTATCAGCAAAGACAGCCCCTCTTCATGGCGTCTTTTACTTCCACTTGAATTTTTTATTAGACCTATATGAATTCTCTCGATCCTTAACTTGGTACAGTTGTTCATGTAGGATTCACTAAATGCATGGTAGAGAATTATTTTGGTATTTAGAGCCTTAAAATTACATGCACAGAAGCACTGAACCAGATTCCATATATAACCATTCTAAGGTTTCAAAAAGACAGAAGACAATAACACTTCAGTTATAAGCCTTCAAAGCTGATGCATCATAGACACAGATTGTATTACATAATTCATAAATTAAACTCAAACGGGTGAGGAATGACCACACTGAATAGACTAACAAGATATGCCGAACTAAATATCTTTCTAACCTTGCCACCAACAATGCTCCAAACTCCGTCACTTTCTTCTTCAATCTCAGAGGCCGATAATTCATCAATAGATAACTTCAGAGGAGGATCCTGGTGTAAGATTAAGTTGTGAAAGTATCTAATTAAATTTTGTCCTGATTCTTAAAAACTAAGGGAAAATACATGCCAAACAACCATGGAATTGCAAAAATCAGATCTACAATCACCTTTAAATGTTGATCCTTAATAGAGGAAACAGAGGGCAAGGCTTCTAAGTTGTGGATGTAACCCTGAACAATATTGCCATTACCACCGACATAAGCCAAAGTAATTTTATTCAAACGACTTGAATTGGATTCCTTATTTAATAAGGAAGACAGAGATTTTCCTCCAACAATCTCTCCATTAATCTGAAGCTGAATATGATCTGGATTAATCTGTATGATACAAGAATACAAGCGTGTTAGATATTTACATTAATAAAAGAATCAACAGGGGATATTAGTGTTTGTAATCAATTAGTGACAACCAAAATTCTTTATGGCTTCTAGGGATATTACATATCTTGTCATCCAGAATTATCTCGTTCCTGTTTCTTTTAAGTGTCTAAAAGCAGGTTTCAAAGCATCAGTGCAATTCAATAGCCCACAGATGAATTATATTTGATTCCTTCATATAGTTAATATAACAACACACTAAAAAGAAAGTTGTTCATGAGGCCTAAATATAACAAAAAAGAAACATATAAAGATATATGGAAGATATGGAAGCAATCAGATTTAAAATACACACACATCCTTAAGGAATCATAATATACCTCACATCCAACATGGGTCCATTTTTCTAAAGGGAACTCAATATCTACAGTTGCGTGTGGAACTTCGGTCCATGAACTGACATCGCCAACACTAGGAGCTTCTCCATGTAATAGAATAACGGGCAAAAGGTTGATTCTCTTATTGTCATTTATAACAAGAAAGGGAGCACTTTCTGAGATATCAGAGCGCACCTGCATGTCCAATATATTGTATTTAGCGAACAAGTGGATAAAATATATAGGAAATACAACATCTGCAAAAAGAAAAATAGAATTATGTAGTGCCCTGTAAATTCAACTAGAAATTGAGAAAGAGAGAAGAAAGCATTCAATATATTTGTAATAGTATAATCAATAGTAGGCATTAAACAAGACAGTCAGTTTAGTGAATCTCAGTTAGTTAGCTGCATTATCAAGATAAAGTTGTTTGGGCCATACAAGAGAGGAATCATGGACTGGGGAGTTTAAAAAGTTTTATCAGGGCCAATCACATAGTATGATGATCATATATCCATATAAACTTGCAAAGTAATAGCCTAAGGACACAGGACGAAGGATTAAAGTCCAAGTTCAAGTTCAGACACTATAAGAGTAGGCTATTGAGCACATGTCACCATTTTAGAACCTAAACTACATAGCAGTCGGTTTGTAGCTAGAAATTAGGGACATAATAGGATAGAAAGAGAGCTGACAAGTTATGAAGAACATAAGAGAGAGAGAGAGAGAGAGAAACAAAGGAAATCAAGAACATCAATAAAACACCGAATTGCACTAGCTGAAAAATACGACTGACGGTGACAATCTAATTGCACTAACTGAAATAATCCTTTCAAGACTGGAAAGCACTGAACTTGAAAAACAGTCACAAGATTATGTAAGCCAAATAAAACATTACAAATGCAAGCACAGGAAACTTGAGACCACAATGGGCAATTAGAAGGAGGCAAAAAATCCATCTTTCCCTTTTAAATCGCTCAAGTATAGAAGAACCAGGAAACACGAGCTTGAACCAAGTAAAGATCTCCCGAAACACAAAGAATGTAGCATCTTCACTGCTGTAACTGATTGAACTGTACAGTCAGACATGTAGAAAATTATGAAACTTTCAAGTTTCTCACCGCTGGTTTAAACTAGATAATGTAAGAAATGGTGAAATTACATTTGAGTAAGATCACAACGACTGCTTCTAGTGACAGGGACACTAAATGACGGGCAACAGCCATTGCAAGGGAACAGAAATGAAAACAAGGAACCGATAAAACAAAAAACAAGACTTCGATCTTATTCCTCGAAACAGAAGCCATATCGGTTAAAGAAGTTAAGAAAAAACAAGCAATGAGAGACCTGTTGGAGAATCGTAGCAGGAAATGTGGTGGAGCTCATTAGATAAACCCAGAAACAGACAGAGAAAGTTCCCTCCTTTCCTTCAATTTCCAATCTCAAATCCTTCAGCAGAGGGTAGTCTCCACTTCCCATTATTGCATCAGAACCCATCAGAGAGTGGTGGGGTTCTTCGCTTTTACGCCAAACTCTCCAGAAACCTCAGAAAGTCGAGACCTTTCTGGCCTAAATTAACAAAGACATTAACGAAAACTAACAATTGTCAAGAATCTTGGTGTCCCAAGATCATGATTCTTTCGCGACGGCTGTTAAACTAACGGTTTTGATGAGGCGCCCCCGGTGGTTTATGCCTTCAAGTGGTAGTTATCTGGTGCGTCGAGTTACATGACAGGACCTAGCGCTACCTTGTACAAATGTTTGTCTGACGTGGCCGTAGTTATTGTCATTCCGAAGCAAGAAATTGAAAATCTTAAAAATGTTTTGCGTGCAAGCGAACGGATGTTAAATCGTGGGCCGAGGATTTGTTGACATATATCAGTTACAAACTTGCAAGTTTCAAAAATTTATATTACTGAAATAATACCCTTTAATTTTAACGTCAAAGCATGTTCTTTTTCTTTCCCCGGCAAAATGCGAAGACGAGGTGAAAATCACTCGTTTTTCTACTATTTTTTTAACTAAGCCTTCGGTTCACTAAACAACTCGTAAACCCTGGTCATTTTAGACCATTTGACCCCGCCAAGTGAAAAATTCAACCATCGATGACTCAATTTTCTAACAAATTTTATTTTTTTTATTGTATGATTGCCATTAATTTTCGTCTTTTTCGGCTTTCTTGTTTTCATAACATCATGTCTTTTGGGTTCATTATCTGCCGCAACCAACACATTGGAATTGAGAGTAGAGCTATCTCGTTCACTTTATCTGTGTTGGTGTTTGAAATTTCTTTGAAAATAAATTATAATTAATAATGTGATTTACAAAAAATTTATATTGTATACAAATGTCTAGACTTGACGCCAATCTTGGTGTATCTTTGTTTTTTTAATTTAATGCAAAGTTGATTTTTTATAACAAAAAAAAAACTGTAGTTTAAGTAAATGAAGAGGTCATTTTACCCATGTCCTTCATAGAGAGATACTGTCTCTATAAATTTCACGAGGTTTTTTTTTTTTTTTTTGGCGAGTCACATGACCATGCACTTGTTACTTTTAACACTTTCAATTATGTGAATCTGGACATCCTACTTTGTATTTTTATACAATATTCAAGTATTACATATTGAAAAAAATAAATTTATTTTATATAACTAACAATATTAAAATATCATAAAAGTGTTAAATTTATAAGGATAACTTAGCACTAATTAATACTCAGGTCAAAACAAAAAAGTTGAGAACTGATACGATATAGACATCGTGGAGAATGGAGATCCATTCCCCTAATACATACATACATAATATATATATATATATATTATCACTTAAAGCCATCTCTCTCTCTCTATGCGCGCGCATATATGTGTGTATACGTATTTACGTACTTGCTTGTTTGGTAAAAATGAGCATGGGCCACTATGTTAAGAGGAGGAACAAGCTAGTTGAGCTTTGCGTATAGAGGCCTAATTACAAGCCATTGTATTTTATGATGGCCCTGGTCAAAGTATTAATGGACCGGCCCGGCCCGACCCATGACTCTAAACAGTGTTTGGATGTCTTTGAGCATACACTGTTTCAATAAAATTTTGCCCACATACCCCTCGTTATTGGATTCAGTTGGTGAAGGGGTTGAACACTCCTATCAAAGGGAGAGGGTTCAATCCCAGGAAAGTCCACTTAGTTGTGGTCCAGTCGAGGTGTTGGGGAGGTATCCCAACTTAAAGCTATGTTTTTAGATTGTGGGTGAGCCTAACCCTTTTCCTAAAATTTATGTACAAAAAAAAAAAATTACCCACATTTAATACCTAGTGATAATCCATCGAATAGAATTGTTTCTATAGGAAAATATATGTACCCAACAAAAACAAACTATTAAAAATTACCAACGACGGCTGGGTCCAGCAAAAATAATACACTATTAAGTAAGAGATATGAGATGTTTTTATCCTATTTATAATTCATGTCATTAAATTTTTAATGTCAATATATATTTTTAGCATTTATTATTGTTGTGTAAATTGTCTTTTGGGAAAAATAAATATTAAATAAGGATAAATTTAAGAAATTATTAATTTTTATGGCAAAATTAATGAAATTATTTTTTTTAAAAAATCCAGTCCACTATTTGAAGGGTAGGTTGACGTTGTATAGAAGTTATCATTGATCTGTGTCACGAGGTCACCAGAGCGTCACACGGCACGGCAGTTAAATAATGCTTTGAATTTTGATAGTTAGATAGCGCCGACACACACCTCATTAGAGTTGGCAATGCTTTGACCTCACTGGCAACAAAACAAAAAGAAAAGAAAAGAGAGAATACTTTGATCTCTCATCCTCCAGTCTTAAAAACTTTTGGATTGGTTTCACTCTGCTATCCCTCCAATTCTTTTTCCCTCATTTATCCTTTTTTTTCTCTCTTTTTTACCTATGGATTAAAATTTCAAAAGTCTAAATTTAACATCTTTTAAAAATATTATTATAATTTTCTTAAAAAAAATATATAAATGAATTTAAACTATTAAATTTGGTTTGAATAGTTATAATTGTAGTGAAAAAAGGGTAGAAATTCTACTCTATAATAGTAATAATATGCAGCGCTTCGAATCAAATTTTAACAATATAAATTTATTTTTATAGTTTTTAATAAAATTATAATATTTTTTTAACCTAAAAGTAAAGTTATAATAATACTTTATAAAATGTTAAATATAGAGGATAGGCCATTAAAATTTTAATACTCGTGCAATAGTGCTGAAGGGAAAAAGATGAGGAGGGTGCCGGAGAGAATTCAACCCCCGTAACTTCACCTGAATTAAAAATACTCATTCCCCTCTCATTCCCAGACCCAATTGTATCCTTTAATTATGTGTTCATTTAGAATAATTTATTTTTAAATAATAAATATTTATAAATCATGATTCATCATATATAAAATAAGTATGATGCTTACGTAATAAGTAATAAGGATTTATTATAAATGATATAATAAACACAGGCTAAAAATCCTTCAATCTCCTCCTCTCTCCAGCCTCCAGCTATAACGCTTCCCAGTTTCTGTAAAGCTCTCGTCTTTCTTCATCTGGGGCATTCCGGTAAGTCACTATCTTTGCTCTTTTTAACATATCCTTCTCATCCCCATTGTTGGTTATTTTCAATTTTTCGTTCATGAAACTGGTATTTAGTGTTCTTATATACTTACTTCATTTCAGCTCATTTGATGGCAGTACAGTTTTTTTTTAATCCTCGAAATGATCTCTGGTTAGGATCTCACTCATTCTATTTCTGGGTCATCCCTGGGATTAAATCCATTTGCTCTCATTTTGTCTACCCAAACTTTCATCTTATTCTTTCCTTGCCTTCAACGCTTTCCCCTGAAGCAATTTCCTGACTTGATTTGAAATTTTGAATGGATTCTTATGAATTTTCTTCTCTCTCTCTCTCTCTCTCTCTCTCTCTCTCTCTCTAAGAAGAATTCATCTCTGAGCAAGGATGCTAATATATCTTTAAATGTGTAATTCTCAAGGTAATGGTTTAAGTCATGTGAACCAGCATGCTATATATAAGAGAAACTTGTATTGCAGAGCTTGAACACAATAATCAGCAGCTTATCTGAAATAATGATTACATTCTTAGTCCCACCCTGCCTTTTCTTCCTCCTACTTAATCCTTGATCTCTACAGGAAATTAATCATTTCTTCCTACTTTTTATTTTATATAAGCTTAACTTGAGAATTTGCACTATTCACTTTCTTTGTAGGCATAAACCAACACTTGAGAAATTGCAAGTTCAGGCCTATATTTCATGCATTTCGGCATTTCACGCCCTTGAATAATTTTTCCCGATGCTGATAGTCACTGATTATAAAAGTATGAAAATTTGTTGTTTTCCTCTGTTTACTGATTTAAAGATGATTGTTGAAACTTGACACCACAGCAAATAATTTGTTAGGTGCTTTACTAGGACATGGCTTCTGGTTTGTTGATTCATAACACTACAAGAGACAAGCTCTCTTTGGGGAAAATTGTGGTTGATAACAGAGACTTACTCAGCAATTTACATGACAACATTCTTGGTCACATCCTATCTTTCCTTCCAGCAATAGAGGCTGTCCGTACTAGTGTTCTATCTAAAAGGTGGATTCGTGTATGGAGATCCATTACTGGCCTTCAGTTTGACGATTCTATGCTTTATTCTGGGAAGAGGATGCCAAAAGAACGCTTCATAAACTTTGTGAACAACACACTTTCTCATCTTGGTGATTCAAGCTTCTTGAATTTCTCTCTGAGTCTGTTGCGTTACCTGTATGATCCATCTCAGATTAGTGCATGGATCTATTTTGTTTTAGGAAGAGGGGTCCGAAATGTTCATGTTCAGTATGCCGATAAAGTCCTTCTTTCTTCTTGTTCTCTTTTTAATTGTAGCTCTCTTGAGCATTTGGTGCTTCAAATGAGATGTACTCTGAGTGTTCCCTCATCGTCTGTTTGTCTCCCAAACCTTCAATACCTTAGCTTTTCTGGGATTAGGCTAGTGAGTGATTCATCTACTGATTCAAAAGATCTTACTCTTAGCTTTCCAGTCCTCAAAGTTTTTGAAGCTAGAGGATGTGAATGGTCAATGCAGAATGTTAGTATACAGGTGCCTCAACTTCAAACCTTTTCCATGGCATTCTGGAGCAGCCTATCCAATGAATCAAGTAGATGTTCCATCAACATTTATGCTCCAAATCTAACTGATTTCTCTTATGAGGGCAATCTTGAACATGAAATCGTTCTGTCAGACCCGTCATCCATCCTTAAGGCTTCTGTTGTGATTGTTTTTGATGAAGACAGAAATGATGGAATGCCAGAAATCGATGCTCGGACACACATGCTTCTCAGACAATTTCACAAAGTGGAGAACCTTAAATTATGGTTTTACAAGGTATGCTCCTTTTCATGATATAGAATAGCAGTTGTGTAGAATGTTGCTAGTTATTTTGCCTGTAGTGCACGTCATAACTTTATAATATGAGCATCACTAGTTACTTAAAACAGCAACAATGACAACAGAGAAGTTGTAAAGCAAATATACTTTTGCATTCAAAAGGGAAAATAAAACTACGGTAACTAACATAGAATTGGTCTAGCGGTGTAAGATTCCGTTAGATCCCTCTGGATCTCGAGTTCGAGTCTTAGAGGAGTCACTTGTGTTCGGAAGAGGCAGCTACGAACTCCGAACTATCACTAGAGTATCAAAAAATAAACAATTTTTTCCTTGTTATGCAGTTACCTATGCATGCTAAAGATGCTTTCTCTGATCTACCTGCATTTGGAAGGTTGAATTATCTGCAAATAAATGAGGTTGCTGGCGAAGCCCTATTGAACTTACTCCACAACTCACCAATGCTTACAACTCTTGTCTTACTTCATGTAAGTTTAATTAGGGATCTTTCTTATACTCCTCATTTATGCGTTTGTTAAAGACTGTGTTGATGATGACTGACAAACAAACCAACGACAATATTTTCAGGGAGTATCTAAATTTGATAAAGATCTCTTGACTTCAGCATCAGTGCCTCGCTGCTTTCAGTCTTGCCTCAAAGTTTTTCAGTTTGGAGGATTTAATGTGCATGAGCATGAGCTTTCTCTAGCAAAATTTGTGCTGGCAAATGCAGCAAAGTTGGAGAGGATGACTATAACCACAGTATTTTGGCTGCAGTACTCAAATATTAACATGGAGGAAGTTAAGGAGCAACTGCTCTCTTTTCCCAAGTGTTCCACTTCTGCATCACTTGAATTTGCTGATGTCAATGGCTTCTTAAGATAATGAAAAGGCCCATAAAGTATGCTTAACAGTTAATGAATGTCTCTTCCATGTTGTACAAAACTTGTTTTGAGGAATGTTCCTTGATATTCCACAAAATCAGCAATCTGTTCTTGGTATCATGCTCCAACTATGGTGAATCTATCACATTAAACCTCAACAATGCATTTAATAGCAAATAGGTGTAGAGCAGAAGCTAATAGAGCAGGAAGACTTGAAGGTGATCAACAGATGTCTTTGGTTTGAGGGGAGGAGAGGAGGGTTAAATTATCATTTTGGAGTTGAAGGTATTTAAATTTTGGGCAGGAACCCGAAATTTAAAAGGAATGAGAGGGTAAATTTTGAGCAGGAACTCAAAATTTAAAAAGAATGAGAAGATAAATTTTGGGTTTCTCTTGTCCAAAATTATAATTTACCAACAATCCCCTCCCCTCCCCCTCAAACCAAACACACTCATTAATAGAAGGAATAATCAAATGAGTTTTATATGCACAAATGCCTGAATCTCAATCTCTCTCTCTCTCTATGTAAACCAATCTGTGCATCCAAGTTAGCCTCCCGTGAACTTGACGGTTGGTCATCTATTTATATGACTAACTTTTTGTCTGGATGATGAAAATGGAATCGGAGATTGGGGTGATGGTTCTTTTCTTATAATAAAAACATTATTATGATTAGAGGTGGTAATGCGGGTTGGGACGGGGCGGGCTAGTGGCCCCCTCACGAGCTGGCTTTAGCCCGTAAGCGCGCCAATTTTTTTTTTTTTAAATTTTTACTCTTTTCCTCTTTCACCCTCTCATATCACACTTCTTTTCTTTTATATATTTGTGTTATGAAGTCAATTTCATTCTTACTTTCCTTTTTTTTTTCAATTTATTCATATCACAAAATTATATAAACACATTTATTTTAAATTTAATAATAGTAGAATAAATAAATATAATGTGAAAATAAGTGTCAAATAAAAAAATATGGAGAATTAATTAAACATATTATCAAAAGAAAGGAGATTCAGATAAGGGAGGCTAAGGGCATTTATAAAAAATAAAAAATAATAATGCGGGCCAACCCGAAATTAATAAATGGTGGCCCGAAACCCGTTTATCATATTGGTTACTTTCAATTTTCCTCCCTTCTCTTTTTACTGCAGCTGAAACTGGATATAGCTAGCACCAGATCAGGAAAACCACCCAAAAAAAAAAAAAAATTACAATCATGAAACAATTTCAAACATCAAACAAGCCAGACTGGATGCTGTAAAAAATGAGCAGTGAGGGTGTTGAGTATTCACGATAGGACCAATACTAGGATCATTATTTTAAATTCTCCTATGCATAAAGATCTGCTTGTGAACATATTGTAAGTACTCATCTATTTATACAGAATCTCACTTGAGAAAGTTTTCTACAAAAACACAAAATATATGATGCTCTGATAATCTGCAAGCTCCCCGCATTCTTTGACTCTGATAGGCCTCTTGCTTGTCTATTGCTGAGGTTTGAGTTTGAGGGAAGCGCTGCAGGAATTTCCACGTCAAACATCAATTCTTCAAGACCTTATGAGAATGTTTGAGCAATGTAGAAGTTAAAATTTACCTGTTGATACAGAAACGCTTTCCCGTTGGTGGAGGACCATCATCAAACACGTGGCCGAGATGAGCATCACAGTTAGCACAAAGGACTTCCTGGCGAGGCATGAAGATAATTGACAAATCTAACTTTGATTTCACATTGTTCCCAATGGGCTGGTAATAGGATGGCCAGCCAGTTCCACTATCAAACTTAGTAGAAGACCTGGTCAGGACAACCCAAGTGATTCAGTTCAAGAAAACTGCATCATGTCAGGGTAAAAGATGGAATATAATTTGATTATAATATAACCGCTTTAACGTATTACTTACTCAAATAATGGCGTGTCACAGCATATGCAATGGTAAGTTCCTGGGGTTTTAGTATTCCAGTACTCCCTGAAATTTATAAGATCAACATGAGAATATAATCCTATCGATAAATTTATAATCTAGATTAACTCGCCCATCTAACCGGCAGCCCTCCTCCTCAAACTTTCAGGCCCCTCTGCGGACTAAAGCTCAATAACTAGTGGTGGTTTAGGCCATGGTTACAGTATCCAACAAACTAGCAACGATCTCTTGAACACAATCTTGTGTAAGCCCAAATAGAGGTTAAAAAGTTAACACAAAAGACAGACACGTGCTTGTGAAACTATGATAAGAAACAGGAGATAGTCACTTGTTATCTAATATTCGTCTCGCACAAAAGACTTTAACCACACGAAAATGCCATAAACAACTCTTGAAGGCATGTCTCCAATATTTGAAAACCATGAAAATTATATGAAACAAAATTTGGCGGATTCTTTTTGAAACCAAAAGTAACAACATTCATTTATGAAACATGTACATGTCATTGAGTCTTTTTTTCTTTTCCATTTTGCAGTAACTTTAACCAATTTTATTGGCATGTGTAGAAGACCAAAAGTAGTTATTGCTGACCGGAGGTAGTAAAAATTAAGCATTAAAACGTAGTACAAGTAATAAGGCCAAAGATAATATACCCAGTAAATAAAATCCATTCAACAAACATACCCAGAAAAAGCCCTTTCAGTCCCCTTTTGGCGAGCAATGCAAAATTGTTCATTTGTCAGCCTCTTCTTCCATTCTTCATCGCTTAAAGATTTATAATCTACAGCTCCCGCCCCTGCATGAAAGAAATGAGGACTCTTGAACCGCGAATCACAATTCAAAATCTCAATAACTATGAAAGTATACTCTCTAAAAGAAAGTACGCATGCACCAAATTGGTTCAAGCTCAATCCAGTCAACAGCAGAAATAGAAGAATTGCGCAAAACTGAAAAGCTTTATCATTGACCATTAAACAGTGTATAGATGGTGAATAAAGTAACAGCAAGAGAACTCTATTTCCTTCTATTAAAATCACGACCAAAACATGAATTGCCACTGCAGGTCTTCAACAAGATTCTCTTTTCACTTGATAACGATATCTTTCAGCTAAATCGAAGAGAACCCCTTTTTCAATTTCAAGATAAAAAGGCGAATAAAAAAGCCGAGAGCACAGATATCAGTGAATCAGTGATCATCTACCTTCGATGCTGTCGGCTTTCTGAGAAGAAGAAGAAGATAATCCCATTGCCCGAATTGACGATAAAATCTTTCTAGGTTTGCCGGGAAACCGCGAAGGGCAAGCGAAAAATTCAAGCTGAGGAGAAACAAGTCTCTTGGAAGGAAAAGGAATATGCGATGTGGGTAAACTTAATCTGTGAGATGCCATTGCTCCCGTTCTTCCCTTATACTGAGCAATGACTCGAGCAAAATAAAAACGAATAAATTAACTAACTGCTGACCGCATCCCAGGCGGTTTGATTCTGTGCTTCGCCATAAATAGCTGATTTTGTTACTTCTGATTTGGGCCCGTCGATTTCAGATTTCGACGTTCAAATTGAAACGCCACTAGAGGAATGATTGGACGATGAAGACCGAAGACTGTTAAATGGGTGTGGTTACTGGTTGGGATGGATGGCGGGTCTTTGTTGTGACACGTGTCGGTTAAATATCGGCATGCGAGATGTGAAGAACCAGGCTATGTATTAGCCACGTGGAAGTTTTGACGCCTCTGTCCAGATTCTAGAGTATAGACCTAGAGCGTGGTCCAATCTAGATTCTCATGTCAGACCTAAGATTTTCATTTTGACAATTTTTATTTTCTAAATAAATTATAAATAAGAGGTTTGATTATCTGTTTAAGTGCTCGTTTGGAATAGCTTATTTTTGGATAATAAATGCTTATAAATCGTGATTCACAGTATACGAAATAAGTATATGAGAGGGGTTTTATCTCAACTTGTGTAATAAAGACTTATTATCTAAAAATAAGCCCAACCAAATATACACTAAATAAATCATGAATTGCTATATTTTGATAGTTAGTTAATACATATATTTTTATAGGTAATAAGATTGACTTAGGATTTTGAAATTTTAATAGTATTCTCTTGTGTTTTCCTTATTCATTAATCCTCAATACACTATTATTTACAAAATTTAATAAAACATTTATAATTAATCTCTAAAAATGTTCTCTTGATATTTTGTTCATTCGTTTTTTCTATAATGTATTATTATGTGAATAAAATTTCTTAATTTTTTGCCAACTAGTTTCGGTGTTTAACATTGTAAGCCTTTGTTAAATCTTTTTTAGTCTCGAGTTCGTCTCCCAAAAGAGACATTTATGTTGGGAGTAGTAACCATAAATCCTTAACCAGATAGCTCATAAGACCCATTATCCAAGGGGGTGTCATTGCCCATTTGAGCATCACCTTATTCAACAATATCTCCACAAAAGAGAACGTTGAAAAATGAACCCCTCATTGGCCTTGGCTGAATCAGTGATTTGCAAATGAGAGTGTCTGGAAAAGACAGGATATTTAGGAAAATCTCTAGCGGATAAATAAGAAGATCGAATAATGTCTCTAAAGCGTTGTATGCAAAATCGAACCGGACCGGCCGGTTCAGACTAGAAACCGGTGAATAGGTCGTTGGTCCAGTCCGGTTGAGGGGAAAAACTGGTGAACCGATCAACCTGATTTGACCCAATGTGAACCAGGGTAAATCGGCCTAGTCACGGTTTGTTTTTTTTTAACTTTTTTATTTTTTTACACTCCAAATGAAGTCGTTTTGGCTTTTTTATTAAAAAAAAATATTTTCCTAACCTTTTTTTAATTTATAAGGAGCTTTAAAAGAATTGTGGAATACTTTTGGCATTGATTGGGGAAAAATTCTTATATACTTAATGATATTTTTGTAGGTACTAGGTTCAAGAGGTTATATTGTACTATTAGTTGAAAAAAAACTCTCATACAGTTTTTTGAATGGTATGTATGAACATTTAATTTTTTTTTTAATTGACCCGATATGACCATTAGGTTGACCCCGATCTAGACCACTGACCCTTAATTCAGTGTCTCAGCCGATTCAACATCCGATCCGATTTCCAGTATCTTGCTATAAAGTTACAAAGAGACATCATCACCGTAGGGTTTCATGTTAGGGAGGTATTCAAGTTCTGAAACACTTGTCTTGTAAACGCTAATATCCACATCGTCAAACTTGGTCCAAAATGAAACTAAATATAAACTCCGAGTCGAAAGGAGATAGAAGGTGAGGTATGAACTTGTTCAGCTTTGAAAAAACGACAACACACTTTCCTTCCATTGTTGAGGTGAGCTTTGTGTAAAAGCATATATGTGGGCGTTGGGATTTTAATACGAGTTTTAAGCCCTGTTTGAGTTAGGATTGGATAATCACGTACACGTAAATTGAGTTAAAACTCCTCTCACATAATTATCCCGTATATAATAAAAAACGTCAAAAAAATAATTTCTATTGCTAACCCAAAGAGGCACTTACTCATACGGCCAAATCAATATGTGTACGGCCCAATCAATATGTGTATTAAGGTACAAGAAAGAAATTCTGTTTTTTTTTTTACCGTGAAAAGAAATTCTGTTTTTTTTTTTTTGTTTATAATGACAAGAGAAAGAACCTCTTGAGGCCACAGAGGGCCAGTACAGGAACCAAAAACAAAAACCCAAGCAAGAAACACTACAAAGCCCAAAGGTCAGCTGAGATCAGCTAACAGTTGGGCTGAACAAAAATCTGGTGGGAAATGCAGTAGATGCAGATCATTGTTCAAATCTAAAGCCCTTTTTGCCAAAGCATCGGCACATTTAAGGGCTTCTCTATGTCAATGATGAATCTCTAAATCCCAATCCTTGAAGATCAATTTCCTGACTTCCTCCACTTCGTACTGTAGCGGATGGTACTGTCCCGCATTTTGGTATAACAGTTGAATTGCTTCTAGTGAGTCGGTGTAAAGCCTGATCTTACTGAAATTTCTGGATTCACAAAACTTTAGGCCAATTCTGATAGCTTGAATCTCCGAGGCAGTTGATCCGAAACTGAAACCCGTGTTTTGTTGGAAACCCCAGATCCAAGCTCCTGAGTTGTCACGTACTACTCCTCCAACAGCAGAGTTTCTGTGTTCGTCTACCGCAGCGTCTACATCGATCCGAACATAGCCTTCTGGTGGAGCACTCCAGCCTTCTGTGTACCTTTCAGGGACTCTAAAAATCTTGTGTTTAAACCTGCCCTCTTCAATGCCTTCATGGAGAAAATGAAGCCCTCTGTGGAGTAATTGGTGAGGAAGATCTGAGCTTCCTTCAAACAATCTTCTACATCTGTTCTTCTAGATTAGCCAGCATAGAGAACCGAAGACTCTCAGCCAGGGCCATTTGGATGTCTTACGATCACCCGGTGAGTGTTGCATGTTCCATTTGATCCAATCCTGTAAATTGCCAGAAAAAAAAACAGAGTGATAAATGGGGTTAGTACAAGAAAGCCACACAGAACTTGCAAACTCACAGTCTCTCAGTGTATGAATCACTGACTCCTCACAATTACACTCGAAAGGACACTCAGGGTTTATCCTCGCATCTCTCATAGCGCGAATTGAATTTGTAGGGACTCTCTCCTGAAACAATTGCCACATAAAGAATTTAACTTTTTTTGGAATAGGCCATCTCCAAATACGTTGCCAGAACGGATCTGAGGATTCCAAGAGCGATGAATAAATCATTGAATACGCTGATTTGATGCTGAAATTTCCATCAGAAGATTTCCTCCACCAAAATAAATCATCACCTGTTTGAGAAGGAGGAGAGACTTGCTTGATTCTTTCGATCACCCACCTTGGCAAGAACATACTCCATCTCTGGAGGTTCCATTCCCCATCAGGGCCCACAAATTTTCTCACCTCTTCCTCAGGATTTATTAAGTCTTGATTATTATTCACATAGTAAATGAGGGGTTGATCAAGACTTGTCCATAAATCCCACCAAGCATTTGTAGATTGCCCGCTTCTAAGCTTTCTTCCCACTGCTTTCCTAAAAGCATCCCAAACAGTTGTAATTGCATTCCAGACAGCAGATTGATTCTTTTTCCTCTCAACTCTTGGAATTTTGCTGTCTCCGCAATCATATTTTGATCTGAGAACCCTCACCCATAAGGCGTCAGGTTTTGTGATAAGGTTCCAGCACAATTTCATGATAAGAGCCTCATTTTGGCTAGAAAGATCCTTGATTCCCAGACCACCCTCTTTTTTATCTAACTTTATTTTCTCCCAAGCAATAAGGTGCATTTTCTTACTATCTTGCCCCTGATTCCACAAGAAATTTCTATTTAATTTCTCAAGGTCCTGCAGAACACCTTTAGGAAGCAGGGTAGTTTGCATCTGATAAAACGGTAGAGTAGAAAGGACAGAATTTATCAGGACTGTTCTCCCGGCCATCTGGTAAAAGAAATTCTGTTTTGAGTCATAGAAAAGATGAAAACTTTAATTTATACAGCCTTTATAACATTCTTATTCTTATTATTCAATATAATTATGACAATGACAGCTTCTTTTTTATTTTTTTTTATGTTTTGATGTTTTTGTTCACATTTTCTCTTTAAATAATTAGAAAAAAGATAAAAAAATATATTTAAACTTCAAATTCCAAATCAATCTTATTAACTATAAACATATAGCGTTTATATAGCAATTGACAACTCATTTTAATAATAAATAACTGATTTAGAATTTTGAAATGATATTTTCTTATCTTTTTCTTTAAATAATTTGTTCATATATTTTATTAGTTTGGCCATGGAAACATAAAAATTTGATCTGGTGAGTGGGATTACTTTTCTCTCCTTTCCCTTCCGCACTATCAATGTTTAAATTCTCGTTAATATGAGACATAAAACGATATTAACGAAGGACAAATATGAGATAGTGAGTTCGAAGTTGTGAAATAAGTATAATAAGTACGTAGGGTTATGAAAAAACTCTGAAGTCCAACAAGGGGAAACGTGAAAATTTATTTGACATTTTATATTACTTTTTGTAGATAGGATATCACAATAGGTATATTTAGGAATAATTTTCAATAAAATGAAAGTATAAATGACAATGAATATGGTAAGCGGTAACAATTATAGTTACAAGCTAATAATTTGAGACCAATAATTAACTAACCTTCAACCAATCAATAAATATAATAATATATATTAATGAAAAAATTAATATTTTATATATTAAGTGATTAATTAACTAATTGATGACCCACCGCCCAATTCATTTATGAATAGCCGGGGTATGAGGTGATGCCGACAAAGGAGAGATACCCATGTGACTGATACTTAAAATTATATTATTGTATGAAAAGCTTATTTATTTATATATTTATTTTATTTATTTTATTTATCACTGAATTCTATTTTTATTTTTATTAATTGTATAATGAACAGTCACTATCATGATTTATGGCATGCACTTTCAACTAGCAAAATCTACAGTCAGCGTTAATTAATTGGCATGCAATTCAATCATTTCAAAAATATGATCCTAGTGAAGTGGCATAGAAAGCTCTAACCGGAAATGAGAGTTGGTAGGTTTGATCTCGTTTATAAGTTATAACTAATTTTGTTAGTGTCTACCCCTATGCCCATCTAATTAAAAATGGAAAATTATTATGAGTTCTAAAAAAAGGATTTAAAATTACTAATTTACTATAAAGCCCCAATTATAAGTGCAGTATTGTTATTTCTTATACTAAAACTTGTTAATGCTGCTCTATCCTACTTATAAGTTCAATTTGAGAAAAAAATTGATCCTTATTAGAAGTTCACCTTAAGAATAAAAAATGAAAGTGTTACAATTTTGCCTATTCCAAAGGTAGAGAGAGAAGAAAGAGGTGAAAAATGCTCATTAATAAATAAAGGTAAAATTAAAAAAAATTTATCAATTTCGTCCATATTTATTGAATTAACTAACTTTTTTTATTATGTGAGAATTAAGTAATTTAAACTTATAAATAGAATCAGAGTAGTGCTCTTCAGTTGTCATTAGAACTTTTTGGAAAATAAGTCCCTTCTTGGGATCTCATAGGCATTCTTCGATAAAAAATCTTAATAACTGACTCACAAAATATCAGAAACATTAAAAACTTCTCAAATTTTATGGTTACCTTGTAAATAAAAATAAATCACTCTCCTAATTTTTGTCCGGAATACAATGCTCATTTCACTCTCCAGGGTATTTAGGACATGCAAATTAAGACTCCTTCCGGTTCTAATATAAGTAACTTTTCTCTTGATTGCGTAAAATGAACTGGTAGTTAAAAGTAATAAGTGTGTCAAAACATACCATGTTTTTTTTTCCATATATGCCCCTATTTATAAAAATGGTATAGGAGATAGAATAGATAAAAAATATGAGAGATAATGATTATTTAATGGTAAAATAGGAAAAAGAAGCTTACATTTTCAGATAAAAAGTGAAAGCTGCTTATAAATAGAATCAAAATGAGTAATAGATTCAACGAGTCATTATTTCACTAACCCCTTTCCTTGTTGGTCTGATCGGTCTAACAAATCATACTTCAACGGTCTTTAATTTGTGGAACGGAAGCACTATCTTTTGAACAAGAAATAAATAAAAGAATCTGCGCATGGAACATGACAGCTAAGAAAGGGCATCAGGATGACGAAAAGCCACAAGAACCATGCAAAAAAGTCATTAAAGGATTCACAACATATAGTTAAAGAAACATCTACGGGTATTAATAATTTCCAGCTGATTTTATGTGTCTGGCAAAAGAGTCAAAGGGAGCAGAACAAAATTTAAAAAGGAAAGAGCGGTGTGAATACTGAATAGACAGAGACATGGAACAACTAACTTCTTTTAAAATCCCAGGCTTCGGGTACACCAAAATACTATAGAAAGTGACTTGATGGAAAATGACTTCTAGCAAATAATAATTATCCTCACGCCTACTAAAAAGCAGTTTTAGTTATTTCCATTTTGGAAGTTTTATTAGGAATTTTATCATACTTTTATATAGAATAAGTAGAAAAACAGAATAGAAACAGAGAAGTGGGTTTCATAAAAATGTCCTTGATGTTTTTACTTCTTCACTTTTCTTCCCATTCTTCGGTTTTGTTTGCACTTTTGCCTCACAGATCTTTGCAAAATAAGGGAATATAAGATTAATATACAATAATCAAATTAAATCAAATAATCCCACAGATTTAGCACTCATATCTTCACCCAATTCCTACAATTTATTACCCATCAATTAGAATGTCCACCCTAAAAAAATACAAACCACATCACCCTGATTGATTTAGACAGAGCAGAATAAAAAAAGTGTGTGCTTAGCTATAAAAGTAAAATAATGTAATCAAGTTATAAGAGACCGAACAATAACCCATTATTCAAGCTACATTCAACGTTAAAAATAATACATTGTTGAAGCTGACCATCCCTAAAAATTGGAACAAGTAACCTACAATACCTACATGACACTCAACACATTGTTCTACAATCACCTATCGAAAATAGTCCATAATCCAAAGATTTGATGCACAAAATCTTCAATTGCCTTTTGCTTCTACATCTACTTACCGCTCTATGAATTCCTCTATTTTTTTAATCAAATCCTTTGTAAGCAAACAATACCAAGAACACAAATTCCTCTTGCTTTTGTGTAGTATGAGAATTAAAAATGATATGAAAAGCACCACCATATAATTCCAAAATAATAGATATAAACCAAAATAACCAATCATTCAAGATATTTAGAAAAATAGTAGATATGAGAATTAAAAACGACATGAAAAGCACCACCATATGTATAATAGCCCAAGTTTCCTAAGATATGAGTAATTGCAGCTTCCTAGAATATCATCTATTAACCCTATAAATAGGTGTCTCTTTATCATCTCTCCCTCCATCTATTTTTCTCTCTAGTGCAGTGCATCCTATTTTCTCCTCCTCTTTTATTTTCTAACACATAGAAACAGTAATATGGAGATGCAAGAGCTGCCTGATTATCTCACCCACCAAATTTAAAACTTAGAGCCTGTTTGGTTCAACCGCATTGCATGCCTGCAATGGTAATCATGATTGCATTACCTAGAAAAGAGTGTTTGGTTGCTCTTTAGCATGGTAATAGGGTTTACCATGGTAAACATGATTACCAAAAAATTGGTAATCCTCATCCATACCTCCCCCCTATGAATCCTCATTACCATCCTATTGCATGGTCTAAAAAGTCTAATTTACCCTTTAGTTTTCCTTATCTTTATTTCACTTATCTTATTTCACTTGTCGTATCACATCACAACTGACACCGCCACAACCTCTTCCTCCTCCACCGTCGTCACCTCCACCCTCTACCGCCACCACTACCTCTTCCACCGCAGTCACCTCCACCCGCCGCCACCCCCGGCCCACGGCCCACCGCCCACCACCACCGCTACCGCCTCCTCCTCTGCCGCCACCCTCACCCCTGCCGCCCGCCGCTACCACCACCTCCTCCTCTACGGCCACCGGCCCACCGCCTACCACCACCTCTTCCACCCCGCCGCCCATCGCCACCACCACCTCCTCCTCTGTTGCCGCCCTCACCCCCGCCGCCACCTCCTCCACCCCCGCCGCCCACCGCCACCTCCTCCTCTGCCGCCACCGGCCTACTGGCCACCACCACTACCTCCTCCACCACCCCCGCTGCTACCACCACTACTACCTCTTCAGCCGCCGCAGCCACCAGCCCACCACCCACTGCCACCACCACCGCCACCACCTCCTCCTCCACCCCCGCCGCCCCTATCATTGCCACCACCACTACCTCCTCCTCCATCCCCTCCATTATCGGCTTGTAACTATTTTTTCTATAAAGATTATATTAAGGGGTAAAATAGACTTTGTGTAATATATTAATTTTAAATAATTGTTAAAATATTAACTCATTGCATGTTGCTTAAAAATCAAACCAAACACTACCCTTGTAATTAATATTGCATTGCACTACCATTGCATCACATCGTATTGCACTGCATCGCAGGGTGTAATGAGATTGAACCAAACGGACCCTTATTTAGCTACATGGTTCTTTGCAGTACTTAAAATTGAGGTTTGTTGATGAAGCACGTATAAATGTCTCACAAATTATTCTTCATCCTTCAACCAAGTTATGATGAGTTGCTCTAAAATTATAGACTAATGGCAATAATCGAAGCCTGAAATCTCTAAAAGACTAAGAGAACTTTTTATTAGGTACAACATACAAATGCTAAATTACTTAAACAAATTCAATAATACAAGTAAATTGATTTACACACTGGAGTTTACTTCAACAAACAAACCTCGCTTCACTACATAACCAAACAATTGGAGTGACTAAACAATCTTCCTTGTGCATGGAGCTCCTTGATCAATTCATCAAAACACAGTCCACTGGGAATTCTTCCCTTTTTATCTATCAAAACCAAAGTTGACATTGCTTCTTCTGTCCTTCCTAAAGCACAAAGTGCTTGAATCATCAGTTCATGTGTCCTTTGGTCTACTACTAGTATTGAATCTCTATTGGTCATTTTCTCAAACACCTATCGTGTATCTTCAAGCATACCTTTTTCTTTCCATGATTCTCCACACAGCCTTAAATGGAGAGTTAGTAGTGGCACTAATATTCCTCTTGACCACTCTCTTTGGAGGCCAATGCATCAAGGTTCTGTTCCTTTGATAAATTATAATCATGTTTCAGACCTTATAATGCATAGTTCTTATAACTGGAACCCTATGAGATGGAATCTACAGCTTTTAAATACAATTTATTCTCCTGAGGTTGTTTTGGAAATAACCCGCATACCACTCTCTTTTTCAAAAAGGGAGGACTCTTTTATCTGGACAGAAAATTCAACAGGAATTCCTGCTTCAGATGTCCTAACAAGACATCACTTCATGTCTTCTGGTTTAATGATCAAATTATCTGTGAAAGTGGTAGACACCCGATAGTAAATAATAGATAAAGGATAAGAACAGTTAATAAGAGCTCTATTAAAGAGAGACGATAAGGATCTCACCAGCTCCCAGTAATAGCCTAATGGAGAATCCTCACTTTTGTTTTTCTATGAAAATAGTCTGTTTTAGCTGGATCGGCCACTTATTTCTCAATAGAATTTAAACAATAAATAATAGAGGAAATAATAGGAAATAATAATTAACTTAGTCATATGTTCCTATTTCTCCTCTATCACGTTTCTTTCTTCTCACGTAGGTTGCAAAGGGCCTGTTAGGATTTTTATCAGAATGTTTTCTCAAAATTTGTTGATTGGTTAAAAAGTGCTTTGCTTCTTCTGCATAAGGATGGACATATATCCTTATTGCATAACTCCTTTGCCACATCAAGCAATGCCATTACGCAGGATATCTCTTTTCCATTTTCCTCTTTTAATGCAGTAGTAGTAGTTCCAAATGCCTTCATTTCGGATTTTATTAGTAATGGTTATTTTAGTGAATACATTACAACAATTAATCTTTTATGAAAAGTAATAGGTACCTAAGCAAAATATCAAGCATAAGAACATAATTCTTTACCTTCTCCTATAAGATGGAACAACCCAAATGAGAGAAACTTTACCTATCAAGTAAGGGCAGTCAAAAGTTGCAGAACCTTTTAGTAAATTGTCACCTGGCAATTGAAAACAGATTGCCATCATCTTCTCCACTACACAATATAGTATTTGGCAGTGAAAATGCTTAGAAACTCATTCTCATATTATAACTTTTATTTGCTGAAGAACAGTAATTTTGAAAAAAAAACGGAACCTCAGCAACTCAAACAAAAGCATACCATGCATTTTCAAATTAACACGCATTGAAATATTACAGATCAAAACTACCCTAATCAGTACCTAATGTTACAGATCAAATTAACGATTAGGAATGAAATCCCAAAACACTATCCAGAAATGCCAGGAAATCGGTTAATACTTAATAGATTAAGCACAAACAAAGCAAATCCATAGTTATTTTCAAACCATATGTGCAAATACTGGAGAAAGAAAGAACAAAGAGAAGGTGAATTAGAGAGTGCAGTCACAGAAGAGGAAGAAGTAGCAAATAAGGGAGAGCAAGGGTAAAAACTCCAATACCGTCATGAAAGCCCAGACGCGTCGTCCACTATAGAGAAATCAAAATTTAGCCTCCGTAAACCATCATGCCTTCTACAGTTATACACAATCGAGTGTCTCATTCTCTTTAAGCATTCAATGATATACGAAAACCCTACAATCCTTATCCAATAAAGAATTCCAATTCCAAATCTGCCCAAAAAATGATTAACGGCGAAGAGCAACCCAAAAAAATTAACTCAACAATGACATTACAAACGTAGAAGTGTTGAGGCGGTATTTGCAGGTTGCCAGAGCAACGACAGCGATGATGTATTACCCATATGATGGCTTGGTTCTCCATCCACAGCATGGTCACAGCTCCTTGAAGAGAGACATCAATATCGGATCGACGAGGAAAAAATCTGTTCCGGAGCTCAGACTTGCAAAAGAAATTGGGAAAGTAAAGGAAAGTATAGAGAGTATACTGACTAAAGAGAAATTAAAGGCATCAACTTTCGAACAGAAGGTCCTCACCAACTCCAATAATGAGATGCACCAAAACTCAGAATCAATGAATTTGATTAGAGAGTGTATTGGGAAAGCAAGAAGTTGACCAACTCCTTAAAATTGTCAGAAAAGTTAATACTTAATAAGACACAATGAAGTGACATGGCAATGGGAGTTAACTATGAGTAGAGGCGGCACTGTTCATGGCTAGTCAGTTTTAAACGAAGCCGAATAAATTGGGAATAGCTTGGCAAGTGAAGTCGTTATTATTGTTATAAACAGTAACTCGTGAGATGTTTGTGTGTTGAATTTGTCCAATGGCTTATCTCCCTATTCCTCTTAAGAATATATTGATGATAATTTTGATATGAGATATATCAAATTATTTTTAAATGAAAATATTGTTGACATTTTTATTTTTTATATCCTTTTTTTTGTGTGCACTGTATCACATAGTGCCATAGGGGCCAGCCGGGATTGTTTATTCTTGTTTTGGTAATTTTTGTCCTTAGAAAGAGAAGAATAGGAGGAAGATGGGTCCCGGAAATGTCAAGCAGACAAAGGATGAAAAAGAATCTTCAACCACGAAAAAAAAAATCAAATGAATCTTTAATACATAGGAAAAATAAAATTGTCTTTCCCCTTTGACTTTTATTTTTCTTCTTTTTGGGTGGGGCGGGCTGGAAATATCTCATGTTTTAAACTTGCAATGATGCAACAGAATCTTTCAATCGATCAAAAAAGAAAGAGAATTCTTTATATATATATAATATGAAAGGTTTTCAATTCGAGTTTTAGAACATAAATAGTTTTCATCTTTTTCAATAAATATGTTTTTTAAAATTTGTAGATGTATTCTCCTTATTATTGATTGAGGTTGTTTACCACTTCGACTAACAATTCGTTGATAGAAAGAGAATTCATTTATCCAATATGGTGTGCAACATACTATTTTCGTATTTCTAGAATTTAAAACAAGTATGATTTTTGGATAGTTGAAAAGGTGGGGTTAATTAATAATTAGTGAAAAATCGTGTAGACCATTTATGGGCAATTTAGGACGGGAAATCCTCATTATTGAGCCGAGCATAGAGCTTTTGGGGAAAGGCCATAATGACCATTTTCTGGAGTCAAGAAATATTTTCCCGAGTTGGACGTATTTTAAAATTTGTTATGAATGCAATGCGAAGTGACATAAATTGAGAGGAAGGAAAAGAAAATTAGAAGAGGCTTATTGGCTTCTGTCAAGGCTTGAGGATTTTGGAGGTTTGGGGACATTTTCAAACTTCCTAACTCTCTAAAGTAAGTTATCTGAACACATTTTTCATTTTGGGTTCTTGAACTTTTGATGTTTTTGTGGTGATGGATGTTAGGGTTTGATGGGATTTTGAATTTGAAGGACTTTCTACCAATTAAAGTGGGTTGGAGTTTTAATTGGTGGGGACTTACTCTATTGCATGACTTTGAAGTTTGAAGATTTATAGTTAGGGTTTGGTTGGAAGATGGAGGTATAAGAGGATTATGATGATTTTTATCATTTAAATTTGAATGTCTGAATTTGTTTGAGGTACTATTAAAGATTAACCGGTTTAACTTTGAGAATTACAGAGAATTATTTCACATTTTGAGTTATTTGTAAGGTATTAAAACCTGGATTGGGTATTGAACCAGTCGGAGTACTGGGTTAAGGGTCAGTGGATTAGACTGGGGTTAAACCGGGACTAAATCGGTGAGAAATTGAAAATTTTAGACTTATAGTATGAAATTCTAAAAAAAAAATGTAATTTTTTTTTAAATTATAACCCGGACCGGTTTACCGGTTGGTTCGCTGGTTTTTGAACCGGACCGGCCGGTCCGGTCCGGGTTACATAACATTGGTTATTTGAGTCGAACTTTGAGTGATTGATTGGAGGTGGTTCAATTTGAAGAATTGATAGGTAATTGATATTTTAATAAATGAATTGAGTGGAGGAAAGATGGATTTATGATTAAAATCTAGAGTTGAGAATTTGAAGTGAAATTTGATTGAGGACTTTTTAATTATTAAATTAGAGTAATTGAATTAATTTATCACTGTATTGATAAATGCGGGTAATGTTTGTGTAGGAAAATAACGTGTGGCTATGGGATTGGATCTTCTTAAGTTGAAGTTTAGTGTCGCTTGAGATAACCAATTTTTAATTTATTTTGTATGTGTATCTGGTGTGATTGCAAGCTATGTTTGACATTCAACTATATATGTTGATAGAAAAATATACTCCTCACCATAGTAAAGTGTGTATTATGTTTGTAAATTATACCAGCTAGTTTGTAAATTATACCAGCTAGTTAAGTAGCACGTTGACTACAAAGAATTATTTGTATTGTGAATACGAGAAAGTATAACTGAAAAAATGTATTATTGATAAATGATTTACTATTCTGGTCCTATTTATCAGTCCAAATTATAAAAAACACATTTATTACTCTAAAACTAGATTTATAATAAAGATCAAAACTTTTTGTGAAAATTGACTTATAAATAAAACAAGAGTAGAATGTCATATGCATATTATACTGTGCTAAACTATGCTAAGATATGAAGATGGGGACATTGATTGGGAGCTGAGATTAAGCCTATATCACATGATATTGTCATACTTGGAGCTCAATAATTGCTTTGAAATATTCTTAATGCCCTTGGTATCATCTTACCTTAAGCCATGCGCAGAGTTAGTTAGGGGATATGACACATCTTCATGCTCTCAAGAGAAAGAACACATGGTTTGGTTACCCGCTTTATTTTTGGCCGGGCTATATATCTCAATTGGAAAATTTAGAGTAGTTTAATCACGTAGACAAATCTGATTACCACTCTAGTTTTATTTATAAGTCATTTTTTTATTTAAAAATTTGATTATATTTATAAGTCCAGTTTCAGTGTAGTAAATGAAAATGTGATAATTTTACCCCTATTTATTGTGACCACTTTGATCCTATTTATAAATCTCTTTTAACTAAATCTCACATACCAAGGAGAGATAGTTAACTCAATAATTATGGGGCAAATTTTCAACTATGCTCTCATTTATGAATTGGTACTTTTCAATTTTTTCTTCTTTATCTATCTTTAAATTATTTCTTCGTTGATACAATAAATAGGGACAAAATTATCACAATCTTATTTACTACACTAAAACCGGACTTATAAATAGGACCGAATTTTTTTGTTAAAAAGAACTTATAAAAAGGACTAGAATGGTAAGTATTAATGTGTACCTATAACTCTGCACATTTAGCATATGTTAACAAAACATCCCACTGTTGGGGTTTAGAGATTTTATGACTATGAATGATGCCCTGTTAGCTAAGACTATAAGGAATTTGCTTCAAGATGGAAGTAGTTTATGGTTTAGAGTTTTGAAAAGTGTTTATTTTCCAAATGAATGTTTCCTGGAAGCAATGAAAGGACATAAGGCCTCTTGGATCTGGTCTAGTATTCTGGTTCGAAGGGATGTCCTGTGTAGGGATTTGAAGTGGGTGATTGGAAATGGTTTGAAAGGCCAAATTTGGAAGGATTCTGGATTATGGAGTTGAATGGGAAAACTCTAAACCAAATCACTGAAAGCAGATTCAATAGTGATGTAAGGGTAGCAAACTTAATGGTGAATGGGAATTGGGATCTTTCTCCTTTGACTAATAAGGTTGATAGGGGGTGTCAGAGATGATTTTGAAGATACAAGTGGGTATCTCAAGTAGGGAGGATAGGTTAATGTGGAGTGGTTTGAGAAGTGGCGAATATAAGATTAAAGAAGGATATTGGGTCAATAAAAATAGGCGGAATATTGTTAGAGGAAATGGTAATACTTCAATTGTTAGACCTCAAGACTTTTGGAAGAGGATGTGGCAGGTAAAGTTAATTCTTAGAATAAACCATTTCATTTGCAGGTGCATGTCAGATGCAGTTCCAACTAAATTCTTCATGTTGTTCAAAAGGAAATGTGTTGTTTCACCAATTTGCCCAATATGTGAGAAGGCCGAGGAAACTTTGGAGCATATTTTCTTTGCTTGCTTATGGGTTAGAGGGATTTGGTTCGGTAGCTCTTTATCTCTTAGAATGGGTAGGTCATGATTTGTGTGTTTTAAGAAATGGTGTTTTAACTTATTTCTAGTGACCACCAATTTAACTATAGGTGATATTTCGCTTATAATGTGGACTTTATGGCTCATTTGGAAAAGCAGGAATGAATTTGTTTTTAATCATATCCAACTTGATCCTACTTTTGTTGTGGAATGTGCCAGGAAGCGGACTAATGAGTACTGGTTTGCGAATGAGGTTGAGAAAAGTTTTGCAGGTATTGTTCATAATCCATGTAGTAGATCTTGGAGTGCTCCAGCTTTGAATTGGCTGAAAATAAACTGTGATGATCTTTTGTTTCTCATTTAAAGGTTGTTGCTATAGGTATTTTGTGTAGGGATCATAATGGTGAATTTATTTAGGGCTTTGGGGAGAAAGTATGTGCTAGTTCAACTTTTATGGCTGAGGTGTTGGGGCTGCATAAGGCTTTGAGGTTGATGGAGGAGCTAAATATTCCTTGTGCAGTGGTGGAGGTTGATAATAAAGAATTGTGTGCTTGTATAAATAGTATGAAGAGATATTGTAGGGAATGAGAATGTTGTCTAATTCTTCAAGATTTGTAGGAGTAGATCTCATCTAATGCAAATTGGGTTGTCACTTTCCCTCCAAGAGAAGGAAATCTTGCAGCAGGACATATTGTTGTATGCATGCACACGAAAGGAGATGTACTCAAGTGGGTGGGTGAATTCACCAACACCTTCTCTTAGCCTGATTTTGGCTAAAGATGCAAAGGATGCAGTTGCTAAGGAGGGATCTGATGTTGACAAATCTTCCTTCCAACGTGAAGGCATTGGTTAATTATGCAGAAAATTGAATCTCTGTGTACCTTTGTTTCGTGTTGCTTTTGGTTTGTAGTTTGTTATAATTCTATGTTTTGTAGGCTGACGCTGTATATGGGCAATATGCACCTGATAGTGATTGGTTGATATAGTGAGTTAGTTGTTTGTTTGATGATGATAAGATGAGAAATTTTCTTGGTTAAAAAAAAAAAAAGAAAGAAAACAGCCCACCAATAACACAATATTTATCACAAAAAAAGTTTATTTCTAAAGGATTTAATATTCATAAGAACACAAAATTTTCAAAAATGTTATATTTTAAAAAATAGAAAAAATTTAATTTAATATATCGCATAAATTATGAACGGCTGGTTGTCGCTGTCGCTACTCACACTATTAAATATTTTAAAATATATTATCAAATTAAGTTGGTGGTACTGGGTCTTTCAACGGCAGCCACAGTCAAAATAATAATACGCGCAATTGTGCATTAAAGTTAGTTCTGAGCTGAGTGACGACTGGATATCACTGCTCATCGCACGCCAAACAAATCCTGCCACACAATTTACATTTTTTTAAGATCAAATAGTATTATTTAATTTTGATTTGTTCAAATTTTTTTGAATAGGATTTAACATGATCGTACCAAAATCAGCCGTTTTTCTGCCTGTTATTCACCATTTCCTTCAGTATATGGCCCTTGGCCCTCGGGATCGATCTCTCGCCTCTGCGCCCGGCTTCCATCGTATCAAGTGCGGACTTTCTGCTTCACTCCAACCTAGAGTTGTCCCCAAACTATTGTTTCACTATACTGAGACCCGATCTTGGAGCTTTATAAAGCTCGAATCGTTCGTTAACTGCGCGTTTTGTTTCTGAATTCACGATAATTTGAAGTTCGAGGTCGATCTTTGATCTTGGGTTTTCAGTGGGTGTATGAGAGGGGAGTTCGGTGGCGACTGATGTATGTGTGGTTTCAAGACAAGTGAGGAAAGGGATTCTGGGCTTGTGATTCGAAGTAGGTTGGGGTGGAGTGAATGCGGCTAGTTTTACTCTGAAGACTTTGCCTGCTGCTTGATCTATTTCCTGAAAGATTATAGAGTTTGTGTGCAACAAGAGAAGGGAATTTGTGAAGGAAGACCTAGAACAAGATGCAGCAAGATCGGTCCAAGAAGGTTGTTTCTTAATCCAATTCACGACTGTCTTTCTGACCTTGTTGCTCTGCTATAAACTGACAAAGTGTTGGGAATGATAAGAGAGACGATTTCCCGCCCTGAAGTTGAAGGAAAGAATACATATAAAAATTTGTGAAAAACGCAACATGGCAGGGTTTTTTATGGAAAGAAGTTATTTTCCTTTCTTATCCTAGTTCTTGAATATGCGTTGGCCTCGAATAAAGTTCTTGAATATACAGCAGAGGATACTCTGCTTCTGACTTTTCGTTGCTGATGGCTCTTATCGTAATTTTATCTCAAGGTTTTCAAATTTTGATCAGGGCTGCCGTCAGATTGATTTATTTCCAGCAAAATTTTGTGAATTAGAAATTTTTAGTGTAAATTCTCATTCCATTGACTTCTGAAAACTCTAACTGTAATGATTTTGTGCGTTTCTTTTGTTCTTGAAATCTTTACGTTTTTAGAATTCGTTCATTTTTTCCCTCTTAAAGACCTCCTTGATGGTTTTTGACTTCGAAGTTCAAGTGCTTATGTTTTGGGAACAACTATTGCCTTGTGCGCTGCTTTGTTAAATTGAAAAAAATGTTTAATTCTTTCTCCTACTTGTGCGCTGCTTTGGATTCGGTTTATTTGAAGTCCAGTTGACTTGACTTTTGTTCCATTCATTGGTGATTAGTAGTTAGAACATACAATTTTACACGTTCTATTGATGTGCAGGATGTTAAAGATTTGGACTTTTTCACTGAGTACGGGGATGCAAATAGATACAAGATTCTTGAAGTTATAGGGAAGGGAAGCTATGGAGTAGTATGTGCAGCAATTGACAAGCACACTGGGGAAAAGGTTGCAATAAAGAAGATTCATGATATTTTTGAGCATATTTCTGATGCCATGAGAATTCTCCGTGAGGTCAAGTTGCTACGGCTATTAAGACACCCTGATATTGTTGACATTAAGCGCATCATGTTGCCACCTTCAAAGAGGGAGTTTAAAGATATTTATGTTGTATTTGAATTGATGGAGTCTGATCTCCATCAAGTCATCAAAGCTAATGATGACTTGACTCGTGAGCACCATCAGTTTTTTCTTTACCAGATGCTACGTGCACTGAAGTACATGCATACTGGTATTTGTTTCTCTAATTTTCCCTTTCACTTTTTTGGCCTTATGTGTGCAGTCTTGCTACTCATTGGATTTTTTCACAAAATATGCCAGCGTTATCTAGAATTGACCGTTTCAGTACTTTTAAGTTCTAAACGAGCTTACATCTGGTTGCAGCAAATGTGTATCACAGAGACCTTAAACCCAAGAATATATTGGCAAATGCAAATTGCAAGCTGAAAGTTTGTGATTTTGGACTGGCCAGAGTTGCATTCAATGATGCCCCAACAACAATATTTTGGACAGTATGTAGTTTGATTCGCTTCAAATTGGCAAATAGAGCTTATAGAAGTTATAACTGTTTTATATACTTCATCTGGTCCAGTGAGGTTTGTCATAGATTGATTTTGGTACGCCCTGCAGGATTATGTAGCTACAAGATGGTACAGAGCTCCAGAGCTATGTGGATCATTCTTTTCTAAGGTATAGTTTGGCTAAAATTTATATTCTCGAGAATCCTATGACTTAGGTTATAGTCTCTGAAGGCCAGTCCGCTATGTGGCCATCTATGCAGTTTAAAAAGTGGTATGTCCACGTTGGATGTCCTGGCCGTCGATAATAAAAGATTATCTAATTGTAAGCAACGCATCCTCTTACATTTTGCCAAGAAATTTTTGTAGGACCTGACCCCTGTACTGTGGGCACATATGTGGAGGAAATTAGGCTTGAGCAAGCAATCATAGAATTGGGGAAGTTGATATGGTTTTAATGAGTCAGCACTATGGTATCCCTTTTTTGTTGATTTTTCTTTCCAGTATGTTACAGGGCCAGTGTTACTGAACCCAAAAAGGAGGTGTGATTGTGAAAATACGTTTTGCTTGCTTGGCTTAAAAAGTTCTGCTTTAATTTCTGTATAAAACAAAGTCTGTATGATTTATAGTAAACAATAATGCCTAGATTATAATAATTCTTGTTCAGGGAGGACTATTGATCTCTCCTGCAAGTTGAGTTATCTGTCCTTCAGGTAAACGTGTCAGGTTATGCCTATTCCTCTGGAGTGGTTTGGTTGCGATGTGTAGTTGTCCTTCTTTCAAAGTCTGATTTTGATGGCATTGTGTTTGCAGTACACACCAGCAATTGATATATGGAGCATCGGATGCATCTTTGCTGAGGTGCTTACAGGAAAACCGTTGTTCCCTGGTAAAAGCGTAGTACATCAACTAGATTTGATTACTGATCTTCTCGGGACACCATCACCGGAAACTATTACTGGAGTATGGGCTATTTTCTTCCTGTCTGTTTTGATCATTTCGTTTCGTGCCATGTTTCCTTCATGTAAAACTGAATACTAATATAGGAAGCATTTGAAACTTATATTTAATTTTGCAGGTTCGTAATGAGAAGGCAAGGAAGTACTTGACAGAAATGAGTAAAAAATCTCCTGTCCCATTTGAACAGAAATTTCCAAATGCTGATCCATTGGCACTTCGCCTATTGCAAAGACTTCTGGCATTTGATCCTAAGGATCGGCCAACTGCTGAGGAGGTATCTGTTCATCTATCATGTATTTGGTCATATGTTAACCCCTGGGTCTTGTACGATAAGAAGTTTTTATTTTCAATATAAATCTATGGGAACTGACTTTTCTGTGTGGTTTGTAGGCACTAGCTGATCCTTACTTTAAGGGCCTGTCCAAGGTCGAGAGAGAACCATCTTGTCAGCCAATTTCAAAGCTGGAATTTGAGTTTGAGAGGCGAAGGGTGACTAAGGAGGGTGTTAGGGAACTAATATACAGGGAGATACTGGAATATAATCCTCAGTTGCTTAAAGATTACATGAATGGAACTGAAAGCACAAATTTCCTCTGTCCCAGGTTTAAAATATGCTTTCTGCAGACTGCCTGCTGTATTTTTTAATTGGTTTAATATAATTTCATAGTGAATATATGTTTATGTTCTGAACATATAATTTACCAACGTATAATCCATTACAGTGCACTTGGTCAATTCAGAAAGCAATTTGCTTATTTTGAGGAAAATGGTGGTAAAAGCGGCCCAGTGATTCCTCCAGAAAGGAAGCATGTCTCCCTTCCAAGGTAAGACAGACATGCATTTATCTTTGACCATTAATTTCTGGCTTCTGCTTGTATGTCTACATGCTTAGTTTGGTAGTATTTATTGAGTAAAAATTTTGTTTGAAGGTCCACTGTTCACTCTAGCCCAATTCCTCCTTGTACACATGGCGCTGCATATGAGAACAAGGAAGTACCAGGAGAGGCATCTAAGAATTTTAGAGCAACAGAGTCAAATTCTGGAAGTCATTTAAGGGGTTCACGACCTCCTCCAAGGGTGCCGCCAGGTATAACAACCCATATAAACGATGCGATGATTGCCTCTTTAGTCACAATTAAAAATCTTTTGATTTAACAACCAAGGTTTAGCTCAGTGGTAGGATTGTCTCCAATGCCGAAAGATTTGAGCTTCAATCTTAGAGCCAGATTAACCTAAACGCAAGTACACTGGAGGATAATTTATATAATTGCCTTGGAGGATCAGAAGATCATTTTATCTGTTAGTTAGGGTCATGATTTTGTTTATTGGTGGAGCCTATTGTATTTTAGTTCCATAATTCGAAGCCCCGTATGATCTGTTTTTTTCCCTACTTCTAGCTGGTCTTCATATAAATATAAACTGTACTGACTGTTTTTCTTTCTTCTCACAGCCAAACCAGGCAAAGTTGTAGGGCCAGTTCTACCCCCTGAGAATGGGGTGAATATGAAAAATAACTATGATCCAAGAATCTGTAGCAAAAATGCTGTTCCTCCTTCTGTATCTCCCCAGTGTTCCTTTAGGGTTCAACCCACAAACCCGGCAAAAATTGTGCCAGCAACGTGCAGGGATCTGTCACAGGGAAAACTATTGACCTCAACACCACTGGCCAGACAAACTATTGACCTCAACACCAACCCTTACTTTCAACAATCCAAGGTAGGTGACATAAATGATGCTGTCACCACAATGGATGCTAAGTTGCTGCAGGCACAGTCTCAGTTTGGTGCTGCTGGTGCTGCTGCAGTGGCCATTGCCGCTCATAGACATTCCTCTGGGCCTTTTTAGTGAGGGTTGTCGTAGTTAGGTTTTAAGGGCTTCAATGCCAGTAGTTGAAACTTAGAAGGAAGAAAGTGATTAAATTTTAGATGGGGGTTATGTTTGGTTTTCGCTTTCTCCTCTCGGATTTCTGTATTTGTACATTATATTTCTACATCATTTCATTGTTCACTAAAAACTTAGCTAGCAAATTACTTCACCTCATCTTGATTCAAGGATTCTCTGTGATATGTTCTAAAGATGTTAAATTTGATTAGTATATTGCACAGAACCCTCTTATTTTAAGTCCTTCATGAAAACATCTGCATCAGAATCTCAAAAGAGAAATTTTAATAAGAATTCTCAGCAGTTTGAGATAGAACTCTTAACAGAGCAAGTCACTCCTGCAGAAATTGCTTTCTTTCGTGAGGCAACAAGGCCTCTTTAACATTTAGAACTTCATAAAAGCTGTGTATTTGGTAGACAAGTCTCAGAAATAAATTATACTCAAGTTTTTCTTGACAAGATTTACATATACGGAGCCTCGATATTTATAAATAAAAAAAGATAATAACAACTCCCTAAGAGTTTGGATTCCTATACACTGAGTTGAATGTATTTAATAATAAAAATACTTTGACCTAGCATATAATTCTAATTAATTCCACTTAACCTTAGACTTGCTTAGCACTTAACAAACCACTAAAACCACTACTAAAACAACTAAAATAAATATTGATAAAACAAAATCAGATAATTCAATCCCCCTAAAATAACCACCCGCTTGGTACTCTGATAGAGTTCAATAAGCATGCTTTGGAATGATGATATCAAAATCGCTGACCGTCCATTCTGCTATTTGGCTGACATTACTAATGTAGATTTCAGTCCCTAAGTCAATAGATGGCCAGTATCTCTCCACAGATCTTGTACCTGGATCCTGCATCAACAAATATTCATAATTATATCTTAATCCCAAGTTCTGAAAACACGAAAAGAAAACCTTGAAAAGTTCATTCTTTTGGAACTAACTTGATAGAAATGAAGCGACTGAGAGAGCCTTCCAACATCAAGCTCCCAAGTTCTCGGGTCCCCAACCCACCCTTCTCCTTTCTTGGTTGGGTACCCGTATTCGCCCCAAACCGGGTGGGGCAAAATCTGCAAAATCTCCTGTGGCTGCGGGTTGCTATATGGATCACAAGTATTTGCGGGTTGCTCCAAGTAATTGGCATTGCCGGGAGCACAGTAGACATGGTAAGCATCGTAGGGGAAGCGGGCGGTGTCGTTCCGGTGAACCCGTGTGCCGTTTACAAAGGTGTGATACGGCGGGCATTGGTCGAGTCGGGTGGGCTTGCACCAGGCTTCAATCTCTGGGTTGATGATCATTTCACTGTAACGAGTGACGTCAGAGGTGACGTCGCCGTTGCAGGGACGTCCATCGTTCTTCCAACAGCTTCCCATGTCCATGAGGTAGAATTGGCTCTTTGGACCCCCTCCTCTTTTTATGTCAAGTGTGAACCTTACCTTGAAATTTGGCGACTTTGGTACCTATCAAAGTTTTGCATGCAAATCAATAATCAAGGTCTATGTTCCACTTGTAAATTTTTAACAATTATTTAGCATCTAATAATATTGATTATTTAAACATTGTCTGCCTTTAAAATGCTATTTAATACATATAGGGCATCTCTTAGAAGAAATATTTGATCTATAATATAAATCACTCAGTAAATTAATAATAAACTTTTTATAAATATTACCGTTGTTACAATTTTTTCAGGAGAAGACTTGAAGTCTAATGTATTGCTTCTCATGTCTAAATAAAGCTAATAAATCAACTACTTGTTATTGATTCTGGTGAAATAATCAGAGGTGACTTATAATTCATAAAATCAACCAAAAGCAGCAATAATTTGTGAGGTAAGGTGAATTAGGAGATATTTGATCTAATGACTAGGATTCAAACCTTGGACCTTTGTTAACAAAATACACCCACTTATGATTCTATGAAATTTGTAGAATTAAAATGGTGAAAGAAACTTACAATTTTGGACATGCCTCTTGTTGAATAATGGTAGCCTCCAGAGAAACCAGAGGTAGCATCTGATCTCAAATAGAGCATAAGCCATGGATACTTGGATGAAGTCTTCAACAAATGGTGAAACACCCAACTTCCCTTACCCACTGGCTTCTCCCAAGTCACAGAGTAATAAGAAGTGTCATTCATATCAACTGCTTTATCCACTTCATCTTCATCAATCTCCAGATCCCATGAGCCATAGAACCTGCCCTTCATCATCAAGCTACCACCTTCCTCATTCTGATACAGTGTCGTGTAATGGTGGTACGTAGAAGGCATGTTCATGCAGCCTTTCCCAAAGCAAGGAAACCTACTGGTTTGGTTAAAAGGCTTTGCCTTTTTGCCATTTTCTGGGCACATGGCAGCTAAAGTGTCCATATTGCCACTTTTAAGCATTATCATCCAGAACTGCCATGGCCTTGGAAAGTCTATTACTTGGCAGTTTTGGCCCAAGTATATTTCTTTCCATGCTGCAACGAGGTCTGCACTTTTGTTTGTGACTAGGTTGTGTGTGTTGGATATGCCCAGCTTGTTCTGCCATTCTTGCACCTTGTGAATCAGCTTGACATCCCCTGTTTTTCATGGATAAAGATTTCCCATTCAGAAACTGATAATTGCCAATTCAATGCAGTATAGCTAGTATGGAATTCCAGAAGATGGTTTTTTTTCAGAAAAAAAAAAAGGCTTATGTTAGAGTTTAGGTGTTTCTGGATTTTACTGATTTTTTCCTTTTTCAGAAATTTTGGAATGAAAGAAGGGAAATATGCGCAATTCTGAATATAAACCTCAGATTTCTTTGCATCAGTCCCTCACTCTCTATGTATAATATAACAACAGAATTGACGATCAGAATCAGAGCATGAAACATTCTTAATTTTCGTCAAAGTCTAAATCTCTGATTTCTCCTTCAAATCGCATCTAGATCTTTTTCAGATATAAAAAGGGTTAAGGTGAAAATCTACCAATCAAGTATTTTCCTATAGCCATCTAATACTATAAACGTTTTTTTGAGCAAAAATATATATGGAGTTCTCAAAATGGTGCAAAAATATTTACTATTTAGCAAATATCTAAGTAAAGAAAATGATACAAAAATACACATGAAATTTTAAAAAATGTGCAAAAATGCCACGATCTTTATATGCATTTTTGCACTATTTTATTGGTTGACATGTTTGTTAAACTATTGACATATTTTTGCACAACTTTGAAAACTTCAAATGTGTACTTTTGTCTGAACCCCTAGCAAAATACTTCATAGATAGATTTGTACCTTAACCCATATAAAAATGATTTAAATTTTTACTTTTTAGAAAGCTTTTTAAGGTGTTAAACTGTTAAATTTTTATAGATGTCCTTGAATTTGAGTTTGAATCATGTCATGTCCAACAAAAAAGAAAAGAAGGTTGATGGAAAGAAAGAAAGAAAAGCAACGGTAAATAATAATGAAAACTAACCAAAATAATTGACATCAAAGCAATCAGCCATTCTGGGGCTTCCCATGTTGGGAGCTTCTTCTCCAACCTCATTGCATTGATTCCATGACTCAATGGCAACTCTGAGGCCATCTCTGCTCATTCCTGGATCTCCAATTGCTGATATATAGTGATCTCCATTATCATAATTCCCACCAACCACTCCAAACACTGATAATAATATTGCTACCAAAACCCAGAAAAGCTTCACTTTCTCCATCATTCTCTGTTGCTAACCTTCAACAATACCCATATATTTATATATGCTGATTTGACCTGGAGCTGCCAATGTAAATTTCAGATTTTCTTTGGTTTTTTACCTTTTTCAAAGAGATAGACAGTTAAGGTTTCATTCTTATTTGATAAAATTTTCTAATGAATTATTCGATTTTTCCCCACCTTATCTACTATTCTGTAGATGGTTCACGTGGACAATATAGGGAATCTCTCTATATATTGATTCTCTTAAATTCTGTTTAATTCTCTTATCGTGGAAAATATAAAGAATCTCACTCCATATATAGTAAATCTATCTGAATTTTTTTTTTTTAATTTCATCCTTATCCTGTTTTTTTCTGGCTTTCTGTAATCTAATTGGCACGTTAAACTCAAAAAAAAAAAAAAAATCCTGACAGGACGATAACGATATTCAGGAATATTCAGGAAATTATTGAAATCCAAGCTAAATATTTGTACGGGAGGGATTCTCTAGCTAATCATATAGTGCCAAATAATGATAACGTGTGATAAATCACTTAGCACCATCGTATCTTTATAAATTTACAAGAATATTACAATTTATAAACACAATGCATGATCATCTATAATCTAATTATCAAATAAAGATAATGATTTACCCAAACACATAAAAATAATGATAAATCGGTATCTTATATGTATATTTTCTTTCTTTTTTTTAGCATAACGATTTTTTTTTAAAAAAATAAAGATAACGATTTATATGGATCTTGTAAAGATAATGATAAATGGGTATCTTAAATAATAAAGTAACGATTTATTAAAAAAATAAAGATAATGACAATATTAACAAGCAATAAGTTTAGAACATTAAAATTTCTCTCTCATCTCCCCTCTAAAAAAACCCAAATTTGGAGGAGATGCTGTGAAGGGAATAAGAGGGGAGAGGAACCCCTCCTCTCTTTAAAATTATTTTATCTAAATAATGGTAAGGGAGCAATTCCCCTCCCTTGAAAAACTTTCAAACCAAACTAATTTATAGACTTATAAAATATTTCCTCCGGTCCTAATTATAAGATATAGTTAGCTAATTTTGGAGAAATTAAGGATAATAGTTAAATTAGTTAATCATATTTAATTTTCTAAAATGCCCTTATCTAAAATTTAAAATGACATCAGTTATGTTCTACTTTTGTTTTTCATCATACCTCTCTTGCCTCTCAAATTTTTCTACCAAGAGGACGTCTATTTAATTGGGCATAATACAAATGCAAGGTTTTTTTTTTTAGCCAAGGGAAAAAGATAATGAAATTAATATTTTATTAGGTTATTTTTAGGAAAAAAATCAATCACTTTGGACAGATAGTTACAGGAACATATTTTTAAAGAAATCTTAAAATTATTTCATTTAAAAAAAAAATAAGAATCTCTCATTTGCTAGAATATAAGCGTGTTATTAAGTTAATTATTGTGATTAATTATTATTGAGAAAGTATCAATAGGGGATAGTTTAGGAATAAATTGGTAAAAATTAGAATTTTGTCCTATAATTAGGACCAAAATCTACTCTCAAATGTTATCCTATAATTAGGACCGGAGGGAGTAACGTATTTTTAGCCTTTAAATGATCTGCTCATTACAATGTAAAGAGATTCCCTTTTCTATTAAGTTTTTTCTTATAAGAAATTTGGCTACGGAAAAAAGAGAGATTGTCTCTTTGCTCAAGGTCAAGCAAAAGAACAAATTTAGGAGCGTGTTGGTTATCAAAATATTCTTGATTTTGTAGGTATTTTTCATGATATTTAATTGGCAATATATTTCGTTAATTTAGGGGGAGAAAAAGAAACTCAAGATTTCAGATGATAAAAGTTGGAAATATATTATTGCTGATCCAATTCAACTAAATTTAGGCTTATCTCCACAAAGATTAAATCTAAAAGATTGCTCATTAAAGAGAAGGATATCATTAAAACAGAAAATATAAAAAATAAAGGAGCAATAGCTCTAGTCCAGAAAATAAAGCTGCAATGGGAAGTTATTTGTTCCACAAATGAAAAGATGCAAACAATCATAATTAGATAGATTTGAGGTTAAAAATGTGGCTTCATCTCCAAGAAACCCTCAATACAGGAAACTCCATTGAAAGAGTGGCTATGGGGCTTTGGAGGGGGGAATATATATATATATATATAGAGAGAGCGAGAGAGAGAGAGAGAGAGAGAGAGAGAGAGAGAGAGCGAGAGAGAGACCAATTTTTGAAACTAATAGTACTTAAAAGGCTTAGGGTCAGGATCGATATTCACAAATGAGGAGCCAACAGGGGACGTTATCAATCTTTCTTGAGCTTATCAACCTTTGTCGCTGTATTCACTGAATATTACAGAAGGACCCTTGTAATATTTTCACAAAGCTACGAAACATAAGTGATACTTATAGCTCCAATTCATGAACGTCGAGAAATTCCTTGAACTAACTGCCAACAACACTTGGCCTAACTTTTTCCTCTTCTGCGAGTTTTTTGTGGTTTTTTTTTCTTGGAAGGTTGTCTTGATCCTCAGTTTTCCCCCCTCAGCTTTTGTAGGAAAAGCTCGTGCAAAAGGACATCGAATGTAAGAGAAAGGGTCTTGTACCCTGCAAGTATGAGCAAATTCAGAAATTAAATTCAAAAGCTCAAATCCCAGATCAACAGCAGAATCCAAAATTTAATATGGATAACAATGAATCTTCTAAACAAAGCATTACCGTTGAGTTTTTCAATCACTGCATCTTCAGAGAAACATCCGAGTCAAACAGCCGTTGATGTTCTCGCCAAAAAAGATCAGATTATCCCCATCCATCGTCTTCTTGAAGTCCAAAATCACAATTCAAAATCAGGATTTCACATCAACATAAGAAAGAGAGGTATCTACAAGTGAATTAATCAATGATTTGAAATTACAATTATTTTTCACAACACATCACGAATAATTTTAAATGAGAAAATAATTTCAATGCTTAGAAGTGAACAAATGCAGAGAATGTATGAAAAGATGCCATTTTTCTTGGGTTTTTTCAAGGAAATACAAAAGGACTATGATGAGAAATGATAAACATGGAAAACAAATCAGCAAACGTATCTGAGAACCTCACAACATTCAGAAGTGACTGATGACAAAAGCAGCAGCAACAGATAGTCCACAGGTTCCAATGGCCATAACCCTAAAAGCAAAATCATTCAACTATGTCACAATAAAGCAAACTTTAAGAAACAGGTAAAGGATAACATAATTCTAGGACAAAACAGGTAGAAACAAACTACTATAATAGAAGGCTGAGTGGGCTTTTTCATAGCTAAAACCTTTTAAATACAGAATGTCACGAAAGAGATATTAGCCAATTTGGGAAACAGAACCACATCAAACAAACCAATTCTGAACTTCACGGCAAGAGTTTGAATATCAGTCAAGCTGCACCAGTATGTGGTCCATACTCTTCGGGACATAAGTTTGTTTAGCAGTTAAGCTGCTATGGCTATAATATTTAGATCAGGAAAACGCGTATGCTATTCATGCCAAAAAAGACTAAATAGCAGCTAAGTTGCTATGAGATGTAGCTCTCATATATAGATCGTAATTGTGGATGAAAAAGAACATTTCATTGAACTACTGAACACACAACCACTCAGATAACTTGGTGAGCAACACTTGCTCCTAGCATCTCGGTAATTGCCAAAACTGACGAGAATTGACAAGGCTATTTTATAACAGTGACAAGACCCCCATTTATTCCTTCTTTCCTGGTTAGATGGCAAGGGCAGTACTAAGCAGCAAAACATGACAAGAAAAAGATAGCAATTGCCATGCCTTATGTAAAGTTGATTCATCATACTCATGAGCCTATTAGTAAAAATAAACAAAATATCCTCACCGACATCTGGAGTTTGTCACCTTCTCTGAACAATCAACTTATCATACCATGGAATGCCAGAGATACGGAATTTGGAAAAAGAAATTAAGGTGACTTTCTCTAAATGATCAACTTACAATATTATGGGTCTGCTACAAACTTAAACAATCAAAAGTTCTCCTTCAGCGCATTAATAAATCTACTCACAAATATCTTCCTCCAGTTTTACAGATCCAACTACACCTCTGGACATCATATAGTCCTTCATTATGATAGGCAAACTTAGTCAATCCCAGCTTTAAGGCCCACAAACAATAACAAATTATACACAGACCATCCCTTGGATAGAGCAAATGAGGAGAGAAACCAATTAGTCGTCAACCAACAAAACGAATTCAATTGACACAATAAACAGGGTGGAACACCCAATAAAATCAGAAATTCAAACCTAGCACTGAAGAAAAGCTATTAACTCATTCATCATTACGGGTAGTTCCCTACCAGCCTAAACACAAACACTGGCATCAATGAATGGACATAGGTGATTGTTACATTCATTGCTACACATAGGAGGGAAGAGAAAAGGAAAAGAAACAAAAGAATTTACACCATTTGGAAAGCTGCATAACTTACTCAACTAAGAACCCATTCAGCTGCTTCAGTGTTGAAAGTATCTTTCCAGTAACAGCATCATGCTACAAATATGCCTGGCTGCTTCGGAAATGGAAAAACAACCTCCCAATAGAAGACAGTACTCCTTCAATACAGCCTCACACCAAATCCATGATGGAGAGAAAGAGAATTGTACTTTACAACTAAAAGCTCAACAATTGGAAGTTTTCTTCCCATAATTTACATCGATGTCTCGCCAGTTTATCTATACCTAAATTGGTAAAACAACTTCTAGGCTAGTCTGACTACATAAACACCAAGAGGCATATTGTAACTAAAATATGAAGCTACAGTAACAAATTAGATTTTCTCCGCTTCTCAAAATTGGACTACAGTATAAGATCAAAGAAGCTAACAGAAAATGGCCTCTGCCACAGAAACGGGAAAGACAGGCTCACAGTGGGCAGAAAAAAACTACTCAAGTTGTTTTTCAGTTCCAAGATTGCCACGGGAAAAGGTAGGAAATGTAGTATGTAATGTGATGCATAGCCTTCATGATTTCGAACTAGAGCAGTGGTCTGGGTTTTGAAAATACCAAGTAGAAAAAAACTGGATTCACCAATGCTGCTAGGTCAGGTCACTCACCGTGAATCATTAGACAAAAGGAATCAAAGAATAAAAGTAGTTTCTAAATTAAAAATATCCTAAGGAAGGGAACATCCTTGGTAAAGAGCATGCATTATAAGAAAGAACAATTCATTGATTGGTAAATAACATGATTTTGATCGAAATTAAAAGCTAAAGTGCTTGAAAGATTCTTGGGGAATATTGAGGCTGTAAAGTTAAAGAATGTGTTCACCTGATACAGTACAAACCAACACCAATACATGGAGGCCCGGAAAACTATCACTTCAAAGTGTATTCACTAAGTTGGTTGGGAAACTGTGACAGATATCAAGTACATACAGACACATACACATATAAAGCGGGAGTGAGAGATTTGAACTTCTAAAAATCCTTTCCCTAAAATGGTGGTAGTAGTTGTTCCCCCACGAATAATTAAAATCCCTCAGCATCATGTTTCCAAATCAAAAGGAAGGAAAAATTAGTGAAGAACATGTATTTAACATGTCTTTCTTAGCTAGACTGCACAAACCCAGCTTGAAAGGGAGAGGGAAAACACATATCCAGGTCTTCTCTGACTATTGGAATGGCAGAGTTTAGATAGAAACAAAGATCAGCAGTTGTTCTGACAGTTTTGGCCACAATTCTCACCTATTTTATATCATGCAAGCAGGTTGGTTTGTTGACTGCCTTGTCAGATCGAACCATAAAAATTCAGATCATAACCCATACAATTAGAATACCACCGATTTAGACATAGCTCAAAGCATGTAAAGCATATTTGAATGCGTCGACACCTTCGTATTTATATGCTTTTAAATATATAGCCTATGAGCTTGTACTTATATTTTGGGCTTCACCATAAAATAGCCATCTCCCTCAGTCATAAATTCTATCTGGCCATCTATTTCCTCCTATTCACCATACGCTAGACTTAGTGTTGGCCAGCATAAAGCAATTGGCCGATTTGCACACCAAGTTTTTGAAGGATCCTATAGAATAGTACAGCAGCATGCCACTCACTCTTCATTAGTCATTATTAATCAGCAAGCGTTGAACATATACCTCAGGCTCACTATCTTTGACTCATGCAAAATTTTGAATTACATATTTGTGTTAAATCGTATGCTTAAATCCATAACAACCAAGCCAATGAAATTTTTGAAGCCAATTCAATTTAGCTGATCCGCTACAATATGACATAGGTGCATTAATATAGATATTTAAGTTGACAGGTCACTTACCATGCTTATATTTTTCAGAAACACGTTCAAAACTCAATGAACTACAAATATCCAGAAAGCAACTAAAAAACTAGTCAAATATGAAAGTAATAGGGTTTAGAAAGAAAGAGCTCTGAGCGCATCACATACTACAACTCTATCTTACTTTTCAAACTATTTTATGACCCCAGGCTTTCCCTAATCACCATCTAGATTTCAAGAAACATTTTACAACCTCTTCTCCGGATACACAACTTTCTTGAAATTATATTTTCTAACTTAACGAGTGATGCAGGAAAAAAACAAATAATAGAGAGCTTTTTTTTTTTGGAGGGGGGGAGGGGGGAGGACTTGGGGAAGAGGACTAGAAAGAGAATCTGAACTTTATTCATAATCGATTAATGTGTAAGCTAACCTAAATTAATGAAGACTTTATATTGAACCCAAAAATTCAATGTGTCATAATGATCCTCCATATTCAAGAGTTGCCACATATTCTGAATGTTTTTGCTACCCACAATAAGGTCCCCCTAGGTATTCATAATTTATTTGCACATGACCATGAACGAAAACAACTCATAGCCTTCAGCTAATTCTAGCAGTATAATGTACAAGGCAGAAAACAGGCCAAAGTGCCTGTACAATTTAGATGGCAATTGATGAGAACCTGGAAGAGGGATAGGTTTCCAGTTTAATTGTATTGTAGAATTCAAATAGAGAAAGACGTCAACCTCAGAGACAGTTACGCTGCATTTCCTTGTGGAACTTTGAGATTTGAATCGCACAACCTATAAAGGCTTGGCAATATACAGGGACAGTAGCTCATACGTTTAAAAAGTCTTGCATCCAGAGAGGATTTTAAGGAATTTAAGTTTTCCAGGAGAAACGATTAGAGGAAGAACTCATGCCAAAGACCAAGAGAAAGATTAGCATGAGTGCCACATCCTCAACAAAAACTACAAAAAAAACAATTATCATATTGAAGACAACAAGGAGAAACATCAAATAATGTGACTGCAACATCAATCTAATAACAATTTCAATAAAGTACAACTTCAGCTCTTCAAAAGCACCTACAGGACACAATCCCAAGATGTTCATGAATAGAAAACCACTTAAACCCTAAACTAATCATCTAGAAAGTTGCAGCCCAAGATACCAGTTATGAGATCGCTTAGCAAGATAGAGAAAATCTATCTGTGTCCTTGAGCTCGCTGCATGTCATATGCACCCCAAGCACCAGGTCCAGATCCATACTGAGGGTAATTCTCCACACCAGGCTGTACCTGAAATTTACCAGCAAAGAATGATATGCAAAGTGACCTAAACAATATAATGAAAGGTCCTCACCTTCCCATATAACAGGCATAATAAAAGCACCCACCAACATTCACTTGATACGTTTTGGGGTTAAAATAAGTCATTTGTGAGTTACACAGTCTCAGCAAGGCTTTTCTATAACAGAGAAGCTTAAGACAACATTATACTTTTTTTTTTTGCCAACTTAAGACAACATTATACATTCACACTGTTTTAGCTTTCAACCAAATTTTGAATATTTTAACTTGAACATTAGAATTCAGTAACAAACATCATCCGCATTTTGTATTTGCTGTAATTGGATCCCTTAACTGAGAAACCCTATTATTACTAATTACAACCCATCAATTCAGCAGTTGCACTCAAATTCGTCGGATTCTGCTCACTGCTAAAAAGGCATATTATAAAGCTAAGCAAGAATCAAGAATTGACACTAAAAAATCTAAAGAATAAATGGCAATGGTTTGATTCAGGTTGAGTTCAAGTTTGGCATATAATGAGTGATCTTGAGCTAATTAATATTCAAGTTTGTTCATCCATAGTGTACTTAATTTCAGACGTGAAAGCAAACTTACAGGATTCATGCCATAGTTGACAGCGTAAGCATTTCCAGCATACCCAACCTCAGCACTGCCATAGTTTGCATTATAACCTGGACCTGCAGATAATGTTAAAACAAATAATGACAGAAGAAACAATTCAGAGATCATTGATAAGTTTGACTAAAGTGTATCAATCAGAAAAAATGCCCAAGCATGAATGTCATAGTTGGCTATAGAATGCAAATGATAAAAGGTTCAAAAGAAAAGGTGGTCACTATCACAATTATATGATAATGATTAAGATTACATCACTACTATGTGACTGCATGCACATAGAAGAAATTGCATCACTTGATTATCCGCATTAAGATTGCATCACTATTTCACAAGTTGATCCATTAGGTACCTGAATTTCCAACAGCTGCAGAAGCACGCACTCTTTTCTCAGCATTAGCAGCCTCAGCACGTAGCTTCTCCAGCTCCCGAGCCATTGTGATCAACTTCTGCTCCATCATTTGACCATGTTCATAGTTTTCTGCATAACCTTTCTTCTCATACTCGATGGCAGCCCTATAAGCCAAGAAGCCCAGGAAAAATTACATAACGAATCATTTTTTAGTGAAAGATACACAATGTTTTCAATCATTTAAAAGACACACACAAAGATATTACCTTGCACGTTGCAACTCTTGTTTCATAGCCTCAATATCCGCCCTCAAAGCAGGAACCTGTTGCAAATCTGCCATCATTCTGGTTAAATCTTGGGTCATTAGTTGAACTTGACCAGTGAGGTCCTGCTTCACAGCAGTAAGCTCCTTAATGTCGGAATGAACCTGAAGAAGTTCAGACCTCATTGCCTCAACCCCACGAAGATCCACTTCCATTCGGACAGACTTGTCATACAATTCTCTCATCTGCACGTCCTTATCAGCCCTCAATGACTCTGCAAAATGTGCCATCCTCTGCAGCTCATGTTGAGCTGCTTCCAGTTCCTGTTTTAGCGCAACATGGGTTGCAGCCAGCCTCTGGTTATCCACTAAGAGACTTTGAATTTCTTGATGTTGACCAGCAAGACGCTCCTCAATTATAGCAGGGTGAGGAGGAAGAGGTCTGGGGCCCAAACGTGATTCCCTCATCTCTTCTAGTAGAGCTGGGTGTGGCAATGGCCCTAGCCCTCTTCCACCAAAAGGAGGTTCATGCATTGGAGGAGGTAGTCCAGCGTGAGGAGCACCTTTCATTGGAAGAGGAGGTCCACGATTTCTTCCCGACATGGTATGTCAAAAAATTCCAACACCAAGAAATATATTGAAGCCCTCGAAAGCAAAAGCTGCACAAAAGTCACGTAGGAAGTTAAATAAATAGCTGTGTCATTATAAAACCAAGAACGCCCATTTTAAACCGATAAGCCTGTAAATATGCAAAATAAAACCTGAACAAGAAAATTAACTCCAATGAAATGCCCCAAAAAATAACAAAGAAGAAAAAAGATGTGAAGTCATAAAATTGTAAAAGAAAAAGAAAAACTTCACTATGTCTATAAAAGTATGAGCGAGGGATGAAACCACTGAACAAAACCACAATCTTTGCCCTTCAAAACTTTGTTTGACGCCCCTCGTCAGTAAAGTCTTACCCAACAGATTATCGGAATTCCTGACGGAATTTCATAGCTGAACCATTCTGTTTCGATACCGATAAAACCTTGCTGCTCAAAATGAAACCGACTCAACGCGACCCAAGTGAGGGTGAGAAAATGATGAAAAATGCAGCCTAGAGACTCAATTATCTGGGAAACTAAATAAAATATATATTATAGAAGAAAATAAAGCTCACTCCACTTCTAACAACTATATAACACGAAAAGAATTATAAAAGAACGCGTTTTTGCCGATGAAAACCTTGGAATTGCAGAATACATATCTTGAGTAGGGATAAGACGACAGACCTCTCAGGAGCAGAATCTGAAAGGTTGAACGGATCGAGGGCTCATGCGGCGATTTTAGTCATCTTAGATTCAACCGGTCGAGTTGAAAAAGCCCTAGCTGGAGAATTTTCTCTCCGACGATCAGGATCAAAATCAAGAGGGCCAGAAAAGAAAATGAAAGAAGGTGAGCAAATAAGGCTAGCAAATAAAGGGAAAGTTCCAGTTAAATAAAAGGGAATAACACGAATAAGTATATTAAATTTTAATAATTTCAAAAAAAGGACTGACTTAAAATTTTAAAATGTTATAAAATTTGAAAAATTATTTAATTATTCTTCATTGTTTTTAAATAAAAAATCCTTAATTTCCTTGCAGGCTACTAGAGCTCAGGCCGCGGTTGCCGGCGACCGACCGCAAGGCTAATATATATTTTTTGAATTTTTCAAGCAAAAGTTGTTAATATGCATACTTTAGTTGTTATAGCGATACTAAAATTGTAAACAGAGTATTTACAATTTTAATATTACTATTAATTACTTAAATATTCATATTGACAGTTTAGCTTGCGAAATTTTAAAAAAAAAAAAATCCAATGAAAGTTATTAGGAAAAATTCAATAAATACCTAATTTATAACTTTAGTATCGCTATTAATGACCTAAGTATTAATAATAACGACTTTTACTTGAGAAATTAAAAAAAATACATTTGGCTGCCATTTATAGCTTTAGTATCGCTATCAACAACTCAAGTACCTATATTGATAATTTTTCTTTAAGAAATTCAAAAAAATATATATCAGGCCACTAGAGCTCCGGTTACTAGTCTCTGGTGCCAGAGCCCAGGCGGTTGGTCGTTGATAAGGTCACCAAAGCTACAATGTTAGTCGCTACCAATCATCAGCGTCGAAGCTCTAAAGACCGACAAGGGGATTGAGGGTTTTTTGTTTACAAAAAACTATAGGTGGTTAGGTAATTTCAAAAAATTTTGTAATATTTTAAAAATTCAAATCAAGGCATTTGGAAATCATGAATTCATCATGCTTATTTGTTTTTTATCAATTTTGATGGTATTTTCCTGTTTGTTTCCTTGATTACAATTGAATTTGCAAAAACCCCAAAAGGTATGTTAAAAAGGGGAAAGGACAAATAGGTGATAAGGTCATAAAGGTAGGAATTTGTCCATCTCGAATTTTGAAATGTTGTGATTTTATGCCCTAATTTGTTTTAAATAAAAAAAAAAGATCAATTCTACTAACCAGGTGACACCACCCTGCCAATAGATGTTGCTCTGGTGACAACCTAAGCAAAGTGATTAACTACTTTGTTATAAAGATTGCCAACATGAGTTCCCCAAGTTGTCACTATGTATGCCCAACTTGCCAATTGCTATTTTGAAGTTATCATTACATATACTCAACTTGTAAACGACACTTGAGACATCGTTGACAACTTGAGTAATAATTAGTAACTTGATTATAGAGATTGACAATTTAGGGAGCTCTTGTTATCGATCTCTATATTGAAATTGTTAATTTCTCATACTCAAGTTGTTAATGATTTCTAATAGGAATAGTTGCTAATTGTTATACTCAAGTTGGCATTCATTATACTTGAATTGTCAAGCGTTGTTAACAAGTTAAATATAGGTAATGAAATCTTAAAAATAGTAATTAGCAACTTAAGTATATAAAGTAAAGACTTAAGGAGCTTACTATCAATCTATATACTAAAGTAGTTAATTATTTTACTCAAGTTGTCACATGAGCACTGCGGTTGATCAGCAAGTAGAACCTGCCTTTTTTATTAAAAAAAAAAAAGTGAAGGGTATTTTAGTAAAAACACAGCATTTCAAAATCTTAGATTTTTACCTTATAACTTATTGGTCCTTTCCCTTTTTTAACATACCTTTCATGGTTTTGTAAATTTAAATGGCATTTAACTGAAATATGCCTGTAACATCCCAAATTTTATTCACCAAGAATATATTGTAATTATTATATATATTCAATGAAATGGTGAATATTTAAGGCCAAAAGAATTAAATATTGAAAATTGAAGGTTGAATAGTGTTTTCAGTGAAATCGCCTGCGAGGCAGTGAGATTGTCATATAGTTTTGGAAGACCAAATGATGACCAAAAATTATGAAATTTTATAGGGTGAAAGTAGACATCCTAAGCTTTAATTTGATAGGTCATATGGCTCAATTGAAGCTATGTAAAAAAACAATGAATTTTTGAAGTTAATCCAGAAAATCTGGAAAGTTTCTGGAGCAGCGGTCAAAGATTGAAAATCTGGGAATAATATGATCATTTCCAGTAAAATTCCATATTTTTCCTTGAAACTAGACTCAATGAGGGTTCCATAGGCTTTGGAATCGACTCGAAACGATGTCTACAAAATTAGTTATGATTTTTCAAGGTTAAGGCAGAAAATCTGCCAGAATTGGCATTATTCCGAAAATTGATTAATGAAATTAAAATGCCAAGTGTCATGAACATATGAAGAGATAAGACCCAAGTACACTCATGATCACAAAGTATGACATAAAGTGGAGGGAGTATGGCATAATGCAAAGTGTCATGAGGGCAATTAAAGTGTTCATGAAAGGTGGAAAAATCTTGACCATTGGCTAGATCAAGGGTTAAGATTAAATATGAGAGAAGACAAGTAGTACATAAAATTTTTCCTCCTCCTTTCATGCCATTCACGCACAAGAAGAGAAAAGAGAGAGAGAGAGTGATTTTTGGGAGCTCTTGGAGATTTAGAGAGCAAAAAGAAGTAAGATCCAAGGTAAGCTAAGATTTCTTAAAGGTTTCTTCTTCTAATCTTCCATAAATCTCTTCTCTAATCTCTTCCTTTCCATAAATTCCATGGATTAGCAAGCAAATCTTGAGCCAAAGAGAAAGAGAGTGGAGAACTTCTAGAGGAAGAAAAGAACTCAAGAAGGTAACTTCACAAATCCTAAGATTATGTTAGATGTGGTTGTTGTTGATGATTATGGTTGGATTTGGTTGTATTGTTAAGTTTGTAAATTTGGAAAGTCATAATCTTAAGGGGTTATGCTGCCCAAATTTCTTTGAATCATGGTTAAGAAGTGTTTAAATGAGTTAATCAAGGGTTAGAAGTGAAAAAGTACAAGTTTTAGAAGCTAAAACACAAAGCTCCATTTTTTCCAAATTGTGACCAATATTTCGGCCAGACCAGATCTGGTAGTAGGAGTTGGATTTTCATGAAATAAATGGTTCCATTGGACTCAGTGGGCAAAAATAGGTGGGGTTACAGTTGGACACTTTTTCGGTAGAGGCCGAAAAAGCATATTTACGAAAACGCCACTGAAATCACTAAATAGGGGCTGTCAAGGGTATTTTTGTAATTTGACCATGAATTTGGCGATTTCGAGGCCGGAAATGGATTCCTTGGGCGAAAATAAGTCAGAATAGCCCTAGTCAAAATTTTGGGAAAACGTGCCATCGGGCCGGGTACGGCGGGGCCGGGCCGGGTTCCCGGGGGCATTTTTGTAAATTTTCACCATAGACTAATATAACCACAATAAACACTATGGAATAGTCTAAAATGATACTTGGATAGGTTATGACCTATTTCTGGTACATTTAATATTTTAGGACCGAGTCGGACGCCGGGACAGCACACTTTACGAGACACTACTAAATAGGGAATATCACAGCTTTGAGGTAGGGACATTATCCTTTATACACTATGCCATAAGTTATGTGATTGTGTGGATGTCATTGTTTTGTAAATGCACTTTATTAATAACATGATTTGCCTAGAGAGAGGCTGTTAGTGCCAGAGGTGCACTTACACTGGGAGTTGGCAGAAGTCCAACCGGTGTAGATTGTGGGGCTGGGCCCTACTCATGTATACATGACGATGATGTGTTTATGTTGTTCATTAATTTGTGCATACCTTGGCGCATGACATATTTACTTTTCGCATTTTCTATGAACGATATTATGTCTCTACGGAGATTCTTCGGAATCTCACCCTATTTTTAAATAAACACCTCAGCGAGTACCAGTGGGAAAAAGCGCAAAGAAGTTGTCGCCGAGAAGTGAGTGGCACGTGTCCCGAGGCGAGGATATGCACGCGGTTATGCTTTAGTCTATGCCTTAATATTTTGGATAATTTGTAAATATTAAAACTTCCGCTGTATTTTGTTTCCGTCGACGAACAATATTGGAATTGTAAACAAACGACGTTGGGATCGTAAACGAATATTTCTATCAGTATAATTGTACTTTTCTGTATGCCCATTGAATTCCGTCGTTATTACTCTTTGATTATCGAAATGGAAACGAGTGTTGACAATGCCCCCAAAAAAAAAGTTAGAAACTAGCCTTATTTTTAAAAAAAACAAGGGGTTTATCAAAAAAAAACAAGGGGAAAAACAAATATTCTGGTTATTATAAAGGACGGAATAGTTAAATTTTACTAGAGTATACATTGTTCATTAATAATAAATTCAATAAATATTAAATATTATACAAATAAGCTATCTCAAAATTTGAACTTTTACAATAATAATATTGAATTTGATTTTTTTTAATTTTTGGCAAGATAATAATTGTTATTTGGTTGTGAAAATATAATGATTCATTTAAAAACATAGTTCATTCCACCAAGTGCTTGAAGGTCTAAAGTTGTTCCAATTTCACTAGTTGTCTTATGTTCAAGCTTTGAGTATACAATTACGATAACTACTTGAAGGTAGTAAAGTTTCCCCATCGAGTGCCTACATTCCAGCTAACCAATTGAATAGTTTGAATTTATTGAAAACAAAAATTATTTTATCAAATAAAGATTGTTTAAACGGTTAAACCAATTGAGTGATAAAAATTACTTGAAGAAATCATACTTTTTCCCTGTCAAAAATGAGAACAATGGTTATCATACATTTTGAAATGAGAGATGAAATAAGAGTAGGGACTTTATTATTTTTTTTTTGAGTCCTTGGGAACCATGAGTGAATTGTGTTTTAACCACTTATTTAGCCTTGTTTTACAACTTCACGAGGCATATTAACAACCGCATGAGTTATTTGTGGAAGGGTTTAGAACTTGACAACTCCCATCAATCACAACTGGTTATTTGTCGTTTAACAACTTATTCAGTCTTGTTTTACAACTTCATGAGTCATATTAACAACTACATAAATTATTCCTGGATGGGTTTAAAACTTGATAACTCCCACATGTCATAATAGATTATTTGGTTTTTAACAACTGCTTCTACCTATTTTTATAACTGCACAAGTCATTTGTACAACTTAATTGTAATTATAGGAAAACTTAAGAAATTTCACAAGTCCCTACTTTGACATCAGTTAATCAAAATTTTAACAATAAGTTATACCTATTTTGACAAATTCATTCATCTTATTCTTACCAAACCACTAACATATTACATTTCATCTTTTCCACCATTTGAAAACTCCTTCCTAAACATGAAAGGAACACAAAAGATTATTTCCCCAACTAGTCCCCATTTGTCATGACAATCTACAATACAAATTTTGTATTAACAACTGCCTCAACAATATTAACAATTATGAATGCACATATTAACAACACTTTTTTATATTATATCAGCATTTTGTAATCAATTTAACCACCATCATATTCAGTCTTTTCTACTTCAAACTGATCAATCCCTTTATTACCTTGCCCAAAAACACAGTAATCCCTCTATTACATTGTCTAAACATAGAGCACAGATTCTATAATAACAACTACAACAACATTATTTATAACTATAAATGCAAGTATTAACAACACTTTTTAATATCATATCATCAGCTTTTTCTCAACATATGAACCATGATGACATTAAACCAACCCCAAAAACAGAGCACTCCCTTTGTAACCAATCCCAAAAACAGAGCACAATAAAGTTCACATAACCCAACCAAAGTGAAATCCCAACTCCAATGCTCAAGTTCACATTTTTAGTAAAATCTTAGCATTACTTATCTACCTCCTAGCACATAGTTCACTTTTAAGCTCAAACTCCAACCTTTGACCAACCCTTCAATCTCAATCCAGTCAACACACCCACCAAAAAAAAAATTGAGTTCGTTGTTCTACCTCTGTACCAGTAGATCAGGGCTACAAATTATAACCTTGCCTAAGGACTTGAACACCACACTTGATCCCTTTAATGTTGCAGCTCCAACCCGTAGCCTTCTTTCATTTTCTTTTTCTCACTTGCTTCGGTGGGAGGTGAGATCCAAAGCTGAAATGGAAAAGGAAGAAGATAAAATAAAGGGAAAAGTTGGGTAACATAGTCATTTCACATTAATCACAAAAAAGTCCTATTTTTTGATATTGGAATTTTCATAGGGATTTTACTGTTATATTTTTGGGTCCTTGGGACCTATGGGTGATTTTCCCAAAAAAATATTTAAGCTGATTTATTTAAAACTTCAAGCAAAGAGTTAATGATAATTTAATTTACCATTTAAAAAAGAAAAGAAAAAGAAAACGAAAATGCTAGTGAGAAGGTGTCCTTGTAACAGTTAACTTGGCCCTTTGCTTGATGAACGACTACAGGTGGGCTTCAAAAGATCTTGCACAATTTTTTTCTCCTCTTTTTTACCCCCTAAACACAACTTGTGTTCTTGAATTTCAAGACTCGTGCTGATCCTTTTGGAATGAAATGAGAAAACTGTGCTAGAGATACAAATTACACGTTAACATAGAAACAAATTTAGAACGTGTTTGATTTTCAGTCGGCTAAAAACTTGCTTATAAAAAAATTCATATGCCAAAGGTCAGTTAAGTAAAAATTTAGTTATGTTAACAAAATTTTTGTTAAATACAATTTTTTTTTTTTTGAAAAAACAGTTTGATAAATGGAAAGCGTCTTAGAAAGCAAATCAACTCCGTTTTTATCATTGAAAACAAAACCTTATTCAAAAATTTAAAAAAAAAAAAAAAAAGGAGTATATCATCCAAAAGTTATTTATCTGGACTAGAAATTTTTTTTTGGGAAGTGAATTGTATTTTGGAATGAAAGCAACAAGCATACACACCAAATAATGTAAGCCTTGTTTATAAATGGCTTTGTAACATTGGGGCTCGCAGGTTCACCGCTACTTGTAAGTTGTAACCTCGTCCCTCTAAATGAAAAAAATGTAAACCTCATTCACTCTCACTGTTGTATTGCATGTTAATTGCCGCTGCAGTTGCAGTTTATAGTTGTGGAGCCACAATGCATGATGAATCACCGTTGACAGCAACAAAATTCAATGGCTCATCAATTTACTATAAACCAATTGAAGGCAAAAAAAAAAAAAAATTACTATAAACCAATACCAACTTCTTAACCATTATAAAAATTAGTGTTTTTTTAAAAAAATTCACCATCAATTATTATTATTATTATTAAGTTTTCTGAGTTGGATTGACAAGGTTCCCGTGGAATGCCATTATTAGCTTTGAAACGGTGAGATTCCTCAGAACACATAAGTCTCAAACCATTAAACGGCTACAAAAACCACAAGCATGTCCCACAGAAATAAATGACGGCATTTATTTCAACTCTCATGTTAACTAGCGGTGGACCCTCATGAGAAGCTTGCTTCTTTTCACAACCCCACATGCTCATTTTCAAACTCACCAAAAATATATTCCTATTCAGTGTCATCTCTCACTTTCACTTCTCATCCTTACACACACCACACACTCTAACACATTCATGGCAAAAGCATTGTGGGACTTAGAAGACAAGCTAAAGCTTTCAACCCAAGGGGCTCTTCTTATACTAGCCTCTGCATGTTTTGCAATTGCTGCAATCTGCACCTTTGTTGTTGTCCTCAAAATGAAGGCAAGGAAGAACAGAAACAGAATTGCCCACCAAGAAGGTGACATTGGTGATGATGGTGAGGCTGAAACTAGCACTATGGAATGGTCAGGGTCGGGCTGTAGCTGGATCTCGGTGAAACACGTGCTAATGGGGTCGGTTTTATGGAGCCGGGCATGCAAATGGAAGGAGAATGTAGGGAGCCAGAGGAAACTGCTTGGATTAGAAAGGGGTGGTGGTGTGGAAATTGGAAGGCAGAGTCATAACTCAGTGTCTGCAGTGTGGCAGAGGCCTATACTGAGGGGGGAGAAGTGTGAGCTACCAAGGTTTAGTGGCCTTATTCTCTATGATGAAAAGGGAAGATTGCTTAGACATTCTTATGAGCAGGAAACTCACTGCAATGCAAGTTTGAACCAGGTAATCAAATCTGTCACCTTGACATTCTTACTTTGCATGGTAACAGAACCCGGTTCTTAACATATTCAAGTTCATTCATGGTACAACATAGCGAGGCAAAGACAAATAGTGGGATGAACTAATGAACCACTAATTATTCTCTCATTCTGATCTTATAGCTTGTTTCCTGATGCCCACAGGTAATCAAAATGGTATATCTGAATCAGAACTTAATAATGCAATAACAAGTTATGCATAACTCATCTGTCATATTAGACTAACAAGTAGATCTGATCAAGAGAAGTAGACAAGTTTAACATGCTTATTTCTAATTCTGTGGTTGTTTTGTGCAGGAAAAAGAAATTGGTACTGTGAGAACTACTCTAAGAGATCTACTGTCTTCTTAATTTTCCTGCTCCTTGTAAGTTGTAAAAGGCATCCAAGTTTCACAGTAGAGACATGTGATCTAAGTTATGATATGCAATGATCATTTTACCAGATTGAAGCAGTGTATTTCCGTTTCATTGGTAATTACTGAACCCATCTAAATAAGACTAAAAAAGCCTCAGTCCCACAATTCTATATATAGCATAGACAGCAGTAAAACCAGAAAAAGGAGACACACAGAAATGGCATAGAGCATGGGGAACTTGAGGACCACTTGGAAAATATAGAAGCAGACACAATTATTGCTCGCCTTCCAAATTTATGAAAAACCTTATTTTTTTTATAATGATATATTAACTTTATAATTAGTGTCTGCATGTGATTTGACAGTTAATTATTGAAGAGTGGTGTCAAATTATCTACTTCGAGAATTATGTGAATCCACAAACGGTCACTTAAAGAATTAGATCGAGAATCGTATTACACCATTTTGTTCTATCATCAACCCACTCTTTGAAAATACTGTTTTGACAAAAAGTCTCATCCAATAACTTCTTTGAGTTAATAGTAACGGCATGTTTTTAGCTTTCAAGCATCAAGGTTAAAAGGAATAATTGAATATCATTCCATGAATGAAAGGATTTCCGTTATCTTACCCACTACTTTCTTTCATTTGAGCGTTGGATCTTACAACAAAGAGGCCCCAAGTAATTTCACCACAGGCTGTGAAAGAACAGATAAAATGTGTATCTGACTTTACCTTCTTGTGGAATGTGTCATGCATATGGCACTATCAAAGGTTCTCTACAGTCTTCTATAGATGCTCTTTTGTAATAGAAGTATAATACCAACTGTATCAATCCCAAAATGGTTCCTGCCCCATTTGGTGCCTAGAAAGTCAAACACAGACCTATAGTTGAGTGACATTATATGCGCATTATAAATCACATATACGAGTCAATTACAGAAAGGAAAGGAACCTTACATAAATGAAAGCATCCCAATGGAGCAATCCATAAAGGAAAAAAGAGGTGCTCATTAAGAAGGTGGAAAGAGAGAGATAAAATGGCATATATTCAACACTTCTTGTCTGTATCACCAATTTCTGGAAAAAATACATTGGGATTCATCACCGAAGTCAATGAACTAAGCTGACTGATGCAGAAAATTTTACATTAGATAGATACTATGAAGCAAGAATACTTTTCATTTTACACACAGAAACTTACAATTATAACCAAGGGAGAGGCAAACATTGCTATGAGAGTAGCACAGCTCAGAAATCCCACAAACATTCGCCGCGTTGAATCATCAGTTATTTGCAAGCTTGTAGTTACTATGATTGCAAATATTCCCAAAACAGCCAGCAGCAATCCAACCATTCTTACCTACCAAATCGCAGGTCTCAGATTATGACAATCCAATCAATTGTATTGTGTTACCATCATGTGAGTAAGTTTGAAGTTTTCAGAAAAGTAACCTTTTTTGCATTCTCTGCGTATGCAGTGAAGATAATAATGTACACAAACTGAAATGCAGCTCCAACTGAATTGACCGACATGACCAGCATATTATCAGAAGATATAAGAGGCGTGCCATACCACATGCTGATTAAGCAGTTCAATAGAGCATATATATAAGGCAATCCTGAGAACATTTCTGTTGACCCATTCCTGATAATTCTCTGAAATGTGGATCTACATTTCAAATAAGAACAAGATTTAATCGAGGGAGCAAACATTCTAAGTTCTTCCGAATACAAGAAATCCCAGAGAAAAAACTTACACGGGTGAAACAAACAAGCCCAAAGCAAATATGTTCCCTGCATTGAGTCAAGTAAAAAAAAAAAAAAGGTTAAAGGAGTAATCTCCAGAAGATGGGGCTTTTGTTTGGGAGGTTTGTTATGAGCGAAAGGTCAAAAGCACAGAAACTCAGACACAGACGAGAAATACCGGCGATTCCTGCGGCATCTTTGCAGATTGTATAGATGGAAGGTGCAGAAGAAAGAGTCATCAATCTTCAAATACAATTTCCAAAGGAAGTTCGGCGAGAAATCTAAAGAATAAGAAACGTTAAAAGACAAATCAAGACAAAGCAAGCATTACAAATTTATCACGTTTTCCTCATTTGGTATATAAATACTTATCCATTATCCACTCGATACTTTGGTGGTGAATTGATAAGACTAGTTGACTTTTGAGCTCCGATCGGAACAGATTGTGTAAGGTATACTCATATCTCTGAGCAGGCCGAAGACGACGACTTGGATAGTTGGATTGCAAATAAACTTGTTTATGTTTACTACTCCTTCCGTGTTCTTGATACAAAATACAAGGTTCAGCAAATTTAATTAGATTAAAAAAAATTAATTAAGTTGGTTAATATTTTTTTTAAAAAAAATATTTATGTCAAATTTTTTATATCTATTTTATTAAGTTCTTCAATAATATATGATCATGTGTTCAGTTTTTGAATTATCATCATTTAACTATAAACTCATATTAAAGAAAAAAAAAGGACATATTGTCATGTGTGATTAGAGAATTTAATGTAATAGATATTAGAAACTTGATGTAAGTATCGTTTTTTTTCTAAATTATCCTAGTCATCTTTCATAATTCTCTTATTTCTCTCTTCATTGATTATTATTAAAAAAATATCAGTACGATAAATTAAAAAAAAAATTGACATATAAAAAATTATATTTTATATTTAAAATCAAGATCAACTTTTTAAATATGTCTTTTACCAACAATTGAAGGAGTAGTATATTTTTAACAAACTGTATGTGCATAAACTTAAGTAGGATCCGGTGGGGCCGTGGGGGCGAGGGTCAATCTTACGAATTTTGGTTCGTTCGAGCACGTTTTCTCCTCATTTTAGGAATTGCTACTAATTATATAAATTAGTGTTCGTTTGGGATAATTTATTTTTGAATAATAAGTGTTTATAAATCATGATTTATGGTATACGAGGTAAGTATGTGAAATGAGTTTTATCTCAACTTACATAATAAATATTTATTGACCCCCAGTAAGTAATACCAAACACATATTTAACTTTCATGTCACTGGATCGCTGTTGTCAGAATTCTGGATAAAGATGTTACAGGGATGACCCGTCCCAATTTGATTTCTATATGATATACGCATGCTACTAATCCTATTCCATTTTGCTAATCTGGATGTTCTAATATGTTCCGAATCGTAGGCGACGTTAAAACTTGGGACTTGCATGTGTTTGGACCAATTGATTTTAAGCAACTTTAGTAGTAAAAAGTAAATATATGAAAAAAATTCATAAAACTCAAAAGTAGTGCGTTTTTGTTGATTCTCAAAAGGCAAGGAATAACAAGTTATGATCCATAGATTCGAATCAAAGGCTTTTGTTTTTTTTACACTCTTGTACGCAAGATAAAATCATAAAAGCTTCCGGCTAGGGGTGTTCAAATCCCGGGACGGGACCGGGAATACCCATTCCCGGTTCCCGTCCCGGGATTTCCCGGGACTGGGATCTCATTCCCGGTCCCGGTCCCGGTCCTGGGAAATTCCCGGGACAACCGGGACCGGGAATTCCCGGGACCGGGACCGGGAATTCCCGGGTCCGGGATCGGGAATTCCCGGTCTTAATAATATAATTATATTAGTTAAATTTTTTTATAATCTAATGTTTAAAGTAATTATTTAACACCTAATAAGGTCATAAAAATCACATAAATTGAGTTAGAATTGAAAAATAACATATTATTATCACATTCATCATTTTTGTTATTATCTTTATACATTATATAGTTAGGATTTGTATCACGATATATACAATTTAACTCTAACTAAATATGTGATATACATTTTATCAAATGATAACTTAATTTATGGGGTAAAAAATACAAAAATAAAATAATAACCTATTTTTTAAGAAAAAAAGAAAAAAAAAAACCCGGGACCGGGAATTCCCGGGATCACAAGGTGTGATCCCGGTCCCGGTCCCGGTCCCGGGTTTTTACATCCCGGTCCCGGGTTTTCCCAGTCCCGGTCCCGGCCGGGACGGGAAATTCCCGGGATAAAAAATCCGGGACCGGGCCGGGACACCCGGGACCGGGATACTTTGAACACCCCTACTTCCGGCGATTCACGAGGATTTTTACTTTATGGGAAAATCTCATTAAAAGATAAAAGTTATTTTGAATATTTATAATTTTAGAGAAGTCTTAGATTTAATTTGACTTTCTTTAAATTAAAAGAAAAAGACATATTTATCCTTATATTTTTTTTAATTTAAAAAGAATGTACCCACCACTTGACAGGTAAAATATTCCCTTGAGAATAAATATTACTAAAGTGGTGGGGTGGGATTTGAACCCCACCACTTATTTGCACAAAATATTGGTGACCATTCCTTAATGGCCATTCAAAATAATTAATGCAAACAAAGATATATTCATATATTAATCTTTAATCTTTGATATAAGAAGATTAATAAATTTAGATAAGGAATTTGGAACTTTTATTTTTTAAGTAAAAAATCCACTTACCTTCTCATATCATTCACAAGTTTAAATAAAAGATTTACAAGTTTAAATAAGGAATTCGTAAGTTTAGATAAGAAATTCACAACCTAAAAAAACCTTAAACCCTAAAAGCAAATGTATGTCAACGAATTAATACAAGGCAAAATTCTGACATTATTTTGATTCTCTAAAATATTAAAACAATGATCAGATCATTTAATTTGAAAGAGAGATGAGGTGATTTTTTTCCCAAAAAAAAGGGCACGAATTTTGTAAACAACTAACTCACAATAACTCACAATGTTCTTCATTCTAATTTTGTTTGTGTGTATTTTCCAAAATTTATCTTGTATGTTTTTTCTAAAATTTATCTAATATGTGGAGATAACAAATACAAGAAATCTAGCTATTTATGTTTGCACTAAAGGAAACAAGTAGAATAATTGTAGGCTTTTACTTTAAACATATGTATAATGAATATTTGTATATATTTGAAGTTTTTTTTATATGGAAAAATATAGTGATTATGTTGTCTATACTTAGCAATTCGGATGGCTTAGTATTGTGGGGAAAGTCGTGGATGATAGCTAGTGTCATAAATCAAGTTGGAACGCTGGCTTCAAATTTGTAGTTCTTATTTGAACTTGTAAATTCCTTATATAAATTTATGAATAAGTTGAGAGAGTAAGTAAATTTTTTACCTAAAAAATGAAAGTTGTGAATTTCTTATCTAAACTTGTAATTGGCCTGAGAGAGTAAGTGAAGGTTTTACTTAAAAAATGAAAGTTGTGAATTCCTTATTTAAACTTATAAATTCCTTATTTGAAATTGTGAATTTCTTATCTGAACTTGTGAATAGCCTGAGAGAGTAGGTGAATTTTTTACTTAAACGAAAGCCGCTTAGCTGCGAATTCCTTATTTGAATTTGTCAATTCCTTATCTGAACTTGTGAATAGCCTGAGAGGGTAAGTGAATTTTTTACTTAAAAAACAAAAATTGTAAATTTCTTATCTGAACTTGTCAATTCTTTATCTGAACTTATAATTTTCTTGTTTATACTTGTAGATGACCTGAGAGGGTAAGTGGATTTTTACTTTAAAAACAAAAACTACGAATTTCTTATCTAAACTTATCAATTCTTTATTTGAACTTGTTAATGGATTTGGATTAAAGATTAGAGGTTAATACATATATATATATATTTTTTATTTACATTAGTAATATTGAACGGCATTAGGCCACCAATTTTCTATGCAAACAAGTGGTGGGGGTTCGAACCCCACCCCTATCACTTTGGGAATATTTATTCTTACCGGAGCTTTGATGGCGGCGGCTGCCTGCGGTGGGGGCACTTTTTTTTAAATAAAAAAATGTAAGGGCAAATGTGTCCTTTTTAAAATTTTAAAAAAAATAAATTGAATCTAACATCTCTTTAAAATTATGAATATTAAAAACATCTTTTTATCTTTTCATAATTTTAAAGTTCTTTTTAAGAGATTTTTCCTTACTTTATCCCTGATTTTCAAAAAGAAAAGAAAAAGGGAGAATTGTGAAAAAATATTTCAGTAAGAACTTAATTGCCTAACAAATTAACTAGTGTAGCTTTTCTTCACCCATGTGCAGCATATGTTCAGTTATGCACAAGATGATAGATGTTGCACGCATATGAAAAAGAGTTGCATTCACACAAAATGAGTTACGCATATATGCCTCGCATGTCATTACCCACATAAATATATATATATATAGTAAAAATATAATTAAAAGGAAAAGGTAGATTGTATTATGAATATTAAATATGTGGATGTCTATTGACTTATATCACTCTTCCAGTCAACTTGACATAAAGAAGAAAAGATGACTTGACAAAAAGCAAAAGTAAAAAATGACTTGACAAAAAGCAAAAGCAAAAGAAGACAAGGACATAAAGAAGATGTAAAGTAACCATGGTCATGTAATCAGGGTTAAATATAACCATGGTCATACAATCAGGGTTAGATTTCTGCCTCTATATAAAGGGTTGTAATCGATTGTTTCAGTATAACTGAATGAGAACATCTCTCTATAAATTCTATCAATTTTCTCTGAATCCTATCAATCTTCTTTCTTATCACATATACTTTTATAACAGATTGGCATATATTAAAGAGAATGAAAGAAAATCATTTGTGATGATTTAAACAAATATAAAAAAAGCCGCTCGACGGATGGGTCAGCGATAAGGATAAATCAGATAATATGGAGCTTCAAAAAAAGTAAAGGAAAATTAAAGAGAATACTCAATAAACTTGTTAAACAAAACCTTCTAGTTTATAATTTAATTTATCTAAGGATTTTATTGTAGATATAATACAATAGGGTTACCAGTTACGTGAACTAAGTAGCCAACCCCTGATAGGATAAAGCTTATCCTTATCCTCATCGGATCCTCATGTGGAGGAGCCTTACCAAAGGAAAAATAGTAAAATAACAAATCTAATTTAACGTTGTTTTGGAATCTACTTATACTTATAAATAGGATTGGAGGTAATAATTTAGGGGAAATTACCAAAAAAGAAAATCTCACAGTGTAATATATTTTGTGCAAAGGTCCCTAAACTTTGTTTAAATACTGTATCCATGAGTAAGTGTTAGTTTGAAATAGCTTATTTTTGGATAATAAGTGCTTATAAATTATGATTCATGGTATATGAGATAAGTATATAAGATGAGTTTTGTCTTGATTTATATAATAAATACTTATTCTTAAAAAATAAACTAATCCAAACATGCACTTAGCACAACTCTTTTTTTAACTATATGTAATATATTTTCAATTATGTGAAAATATGTTCAATTGCTTACAGCCCAATGACATCAAGCCCATTCCTTACAATTCTTTGCGCAAGGTTGAAAATTCGAACCTTCTTTCAATATAATGAATGCGTGAATTATCGGCGGGAGGGGGGGGGGGGGGGGGGGGGGGGGGGGGGGGGGGGAAGAATGCGTGTATTATGGGAAAAAAGTGTCTTCTATTTTGACTATGAAATCGGAGATGTGCAACTTATTTTCAATTGTGTGCAAACCTACATTCAATTATGTGTAGAAGTTTTTAAAATGAAAGGCATTTACGCTGAAGATAATTTGCACTTATTCAATAATTTTGGTCATTAATTAAATTTCAAGAACGCTTACATAATAAATCAATAAAGGATCTTTCAGCAACTTTCCTTAATATAGTTTACACAGAAAATAAAATTAAAAAGAGGAATAGTGAATCACATTTGGCCCCCTTGTTACTCCCTCGGTCCGTATGGGCTTGTTTGGTGGGAAAGTGAACGAAGGAAAATTTTTTTTGAGTTGAATTTTAAAAAGTTAGAGAAGTGGGAATAAAAATTTTTAATTAATTTTTCTTACTCTTTTATCTTATATATTCTCTTTATTAAAATTTTATTACCCCAACTCTTCAATCTTTTAAAATTCAACTCATTAAAATTTTCCTTCCTCTCCCTTCCCCTTCAAATCCCTCACACCAAACAGATGTATACAAGTGTTTTTTTTTTCCCTTTAACGGGTTTATCCCTAAATATAAGATTCTTTTTTAATTTGTCTCAATAATAAATGCATTATTTCCTATTTTACCCTCAATTAGTTATATACTATCTCTTTCATTCTATTCTCATTATTAATCTCTCGCACCCATTTATAAATAGGGGTTTTTTGGAAAAAAAATATATTTCTTACATAATTATTACATTTAATTATTTTAATTGTTTTTAGAATATCGTGATTCGGATGAAAAGCTGAGGGATTATCTTTTTTTCCTCATAAATTTGGACTGATACATGAACATGAGCATGAGTCAGTAAGAGGGCAATTGATCGAAAAAAAAAGTAAGAGAGCATCGTGTTTTTTGTTTTTGGATCACAACTCACAGCAGCTCGGAGCAAGCGAGCATCGTATTTATTCCCCAATAACTCTTATGACCCAAAATAACCCACGCTCTAGTTCGTGGGTGCAAACTAGCTAGCAATCTCTTTCCTCTAAAAACTTATTGTTTTAAATTATTATATTGTTATTTAAAAAATAATTTCTAAATTCTCATCGAACTGATGATCTATAAATCTTATTTTTTTTAAAAAAATAATTTGTATCTTGTACATTTTATTGAAATAAAAGAAGATTTGAAGCAATGGTAACTATGTCTTATATTTCGGATTAGACATAAGAAGTAATATTTAAAAAAAAAAAAAAAAACTCATGTGTACATGATTCATGAATCCTGGGTTTCAAATTAATATTGGTATTAATTGTGGGGTTGTTGTTGATATGACAAGTGTTTTGGAACCATATATATATATAATCAACTAAGTTATTTTGGCCCAACAAATTTAATTGAGTAACTGAGTCATGATCAAGAGGTATATTCTTATTATTATTTTACGAAAGCAATTTTATTTTTAATAACTTTGAATTATTTTTTAATAATATTAAAACTTGATTTGAATTATTTTTAAAATAATTTCAGTTTACTAAATTATTTTTTTTAAAGGACATATTCAAACATAAATTTCTTTGCATTAAAATTAATAAACAAAGTGTTTGCAAGGAATATTCAATTCGTGGGGCAATACATTAGTTGTAAAAAAAGGTGGTTATCTTATGGTTTAATTTAGTTTAAAGGAATTAAACGAAAACCATTCTTTTCAGTTTTCAAGGGGCTGAGTTGTCATTACAGAGAAAGAAAGAAAGATCTCATATTCATTGCAAAATATAAAGCTTATGCTGAAATTCCACTTGTTAAAAAATTGCGGTTTAAAAAATTCCACCAATCTTCAGCTCGCTTTCTCTCTCTCTTCTTCCTCTTATCATTGTCTTCCCTTCGTCGAAGAGCAGAGAGCCTGTGACAGATGCTCCGTCTCTCGACGGCGACTCTAGCTGGTTGTGGCATTAAAGTTTGGTTTCTGGCGTGGTTTTGAGCTGCGTCTTGTGGGCAGTTGTCAGGTGGTCGGTGTGCTTTTCTTCTTCGTCTCCGTCAGAAGCGTGTTGAAGTCCGACGGTCTGTTGTGGTACGGTTTAATTAGGAAGGTGTTGACTCAGAGTGTGGCCAATCTGTTCATGCAAGGATTTTTGAGCTTGGCTGGCTTTGAAGTGTCCATCTAAGCTCCTCTGCTCGTCGATCTATTCCGTGTCGGTGATCTGCTTTGGCCTGTCAGCTTTAAAGCTTCATTAACCAAGATCTCTCCCTGTACTTAAAGTTCCATAGTTGTTACTTTAATGTTTGAATCCGTTAGAATGAAACCATGTTTGCTCTGCTCTTGTCTCCGATCTGTCATCTGCAGCTAGGTTTTTTGCTCTCCTGTAGTCAATGATGTTGTTATGCTGTTTTTCCTTTTGTTAGCAAGAAAATATGAATCAATATGTTGACGTGATTCAAAAAACTGTTCCAACCCATATCAGATTATATTATAGTGAACATTTATACAGTCATAGAGGAATTTCCACAAGCAGAATAAGTGCACATATGAAAAGGCCAGAATTCACATTTCATTAGATTCATGTCACATGAAAATAGGACAAAACCAAAACAAAACACAAGGATGGCATCTTGGAATCAAAAGGGTTATGTGAACCCAAACCCATAATTCGATATTAAAGCCAGCATAACAACATCAAACCAATCATCTCAGGAAACAACAAAATCATTTACCCGTACTTCTATTTTGGCATGTTTTCATGATATGTTCAACATGTGTCATTTGACAACTTGCGGAGAGCTCCATCTTAGCCCGTTATTGTTTAACTATTAAACATATTATGGGATTTTCATCTTCATAATTAGAGTAAGAATCAGGAGACGCATTTCATGGCGATAAAGATTGCCTCTTCTGCATAGAAGAACTAAATCAAGGGCATTAGACCTTACCTACTTCTTTTCACTTTGATTGCGTCCTTGATTCAGGCCATGGACACGTCAAATCCTGCAGCATTTGTAAATGCAAAATTGCTTCCCAATTTCATAGGGAAGACAAACAAATTAATGAAGCAACTAGTTTTACTTAAATAAATGAATTCGTTCATTTATTGTTTTCTCAATTTTTTTCTTGTTTTGAAGATAATATTAAAAATAATAATGTTGTTCAATTGGTGCTTTCTGTACATTTAACTGAATATTGTATTCATTCTTACACCATAAATTTCACTACAACAGGATGGGTGTGACCTGTTTCTTGTCTAAACGAAATAAGGTTACATTTTTTTTTAATCTATAGCAGCTGCATTTTGTTTTCATTTTATGTGCTTTCATGTGTGACTTTGGTTTATAGTGCAGGTAAATCCTCATATTAGCATCACTGAATGTTAAAAGAACCTTTTGCATTTTGAGGTGTGTATTTGTTATGTGTCCAATTTTTGTTATAGAAATATGGACAACAAAGTAGTATGGGATGTTGAGACAACTGAGATTTTTATCAACGCCTGCATTGAGCATATATATAAAAAAGAATGCCATGGGTTGTCATTTACAAAGAATAGGTGGAAGAATATTGTATCTACATTTAATGAGAAAACTGAGAAAGTATATGAGAAGAAACAATTGAAGAATAAGTTATGCCTCGTTTGGTATCATGGAAGAGTTTTTGATGAAAGTAGAAGTGAAAATTGAAATGGAAGTGGAAGTGGAACTAGAGGTGGAAATGAGGTTAAAAGTGTGTTTGGTATAATCATGGAAATGAGATATAATTTTTAATTAAAATATATATTTAAAATATGCAAATACCAAACTGCCCTAAAAAAAATCCACACCCAGCTCATACCTTCGTTGAACCACCGCCAGCCTGAAAAGTGGACGCAAATCGGAACAAACGAGAACTAGAACAGAACAATGAAATCGTAGGACAAACAAGAACCAGAACAGAGTAATGAAATCGCAAAAAGATCAATCCAAAACTTGAACCCAAATGCTAGACAGAAATTGAAATTGCAAACTCAGATCTAAAGGGAAATCAAAATCGCAATCCCAGATGTTGCGTGAACAAAATTCGTTTGCACCTAGCTGACTCATGTTCGTCACTAGAGGGAGATGACGGCGAAGTTGTGTTCACTACCAGAAGGAGTCGAGGAGGGAGATGCATTTGCTATTGGAAGGTGGATTTGTGTCCGCTGCAATCACCGATAGAATCAACCAGAGGTTCGCCATGAAGGACAGTCTTCGTCATTGCTGGTTGGGAGATGACTCATATCTGTCAGCTTGTTGTTGTCGTCACCGTGAAGGACGGTCTTCGTCATTGCTAGTAGAATCAACCAGAGGTTCGCCGTCTCCGTTGCCGTTGAAGATCTATGAGTTTCAGTCAACATTGTTTCCTCCGCACATCAATCAAAGGTTCGTCGTCGCCGTTGCTGGTGGAGGAACGTCGCTATTGGTGACAGTGGAGGTCCACCACTGTAACCCCCTGCCTAATTACTGTAATTAATATTCGATAATGCATAATAAAAAGGGGTTTGAGACCGTCGGATAGTTCAAAACGTATTAAATTACCTACCAAGCAGTAGGACCTTACAAAATTTTTTAAAACTTCTTTCCTACCCGGGTCTCGTTTTCAGTTACCGAATATAATCACCTGTGCAGTTAATTTACATTCACCTATATCAGAGTTCGTAATTTAAACCCCGGCAACCCCCGGGTTCATCTATATATATATAGAGTTTCAAATTCCACGTAGGGGATTACAAACCAAAATATCCACACTATTTACATCTCAAAATGTAATACAATAATCCCTATCCAAAATGATTAACCAACAAAAGCCAAACTAATGTCCCTAGGAAGCTCTAACCGCTCCGGGTCACACGCTTCTCCTTAGAGCCAGTCGCCCTGTCTGAAAGGTTAGTTCAAAGGAAAGAATGAGATTCAAAAGAATCCCAGTAGTAACTAAACATTTATACCACACATAAGCACATAACATGTAAGCAAATCATCATGCAGCAGCAGCACATATCACACTCCACCCTCATCCCCTTTCTCCGCCGGGAAGGCACACAGCCCTAACCCGAACCGTTGTTAGCTACTCAGGGACTATTGGCGTGGCAGTGCATAAACATAGCCTTATAGCTCATACAGCTATCCGGCTCTCACAAATGGCCCGTCGGCCTCACATATAGCCTTTCGGCTCACATATCACATATATCACACTTCATCCTCATCCCCTTTCTCCGCCGGGAAGGCACACTGCCTAAACCCGAACCGTTGTTAGCTACTCAGGGACTATTGGAATGACAGTGCTAACACAAATCCACAAAGGTCGCAGCATACAAATCCATTTCCAATCAACGATAAAACACACATGCAATGCATCATATTTGGTACAAAAGAAAAGTCACTACCTGATCCCTTCCTGATGTCTCTGGGCACAGCAGGCTCACGAGGATAGCAGATGTCAAATCCTATAATCAAATAGGGACATTTGGTTAATTTCCTTTTCCAAGTTCTTAATTCAATAACACTCTAAATTGGTATTCATTTGGACTCTTTAGATGGCCATTAAATGCCTAAACATATGCCTAAAGGGTTGGGTTAACTATCCCCAAAGATCCCCCTTTAGAAGGCTAACTTCTGCTTTTTGGTCTCTTCACTCAAGCACAGAAGGCCGTGCTCGAGCATGACCCCCCGCTCTCACTCGAGCACACATGCGAGTGACCTCCAGCGAGTACTTGCCCGAGAGCAACTCCCGCGACAAACCTACACTCTCACTCGAGCACAAGAGGCTGTGCTCGAGCAGAGACCTCGCCAGCACCCGAGCACCACGGAAGTGAGGCTTGCGAGTGACGACCCGAGAGCATCTCTCAACATCTTCCTCCATATTTACTCGAGCACAAACACCTGTGCTCGAGCACAGATCCTCAATGCTCGCGAGCACAAGGAAGTGCGGTCCCGCGAGTGTCCACCCGAGAGCAACTCCACTCCCAGGCAACAGATTCACTCGAGCACAACTCCAGTGCTCGAGTGATCTCCCAATGCTTGCTCCCAATACTCGCGAGTGCCAGCGCACTCTTGGCAACCACCCACGAGTGATCACCCGAGACGCTCACCCCCAGTGATTTCAGGCACCCTCACTCGAGCACAACATGCTCACTCGCGAGCACATTCATCCTGTGCTCGAGTGAGTTCTTCCCTCACTCGAAAAATCACATCAGATACCCAAAACGCAGCAACTGAGTTGATTTACCAGAATTCACCAAATGAATTCCAATGGTCCTATAACTCATACCATTACTCATTCTCATCCAAAACTTCACCATAAACCCATTGGCAACCACAAACAACCCAAATTTCCACTCAACAACACATTCTCGCTCTAAATCATCAAATCACTCAAAACCTCCTTCTAACACATTTCCCTTATTCAACTTCAAATCAACTTCTAATCACTTTCAAGTGTCAAAACTGACCAAATGAACAGTGACCCACTAATCCAAGCCTACCCTTTAATTAACATCATGATTAGGTCAAATTTCCAGAATTCTCATTGATTAGGCAAACATCTTGACATATATATCAAAATGCATTACAAACCTACCTCTTCAACTTGCTGAAATCAACACCTTGATTCCACCAACTTTCAGATTTGTCCCACAATCAACCACCACCAATGGAAATTCTGAAATCATAGAAACCAAGCTCTCAACCTCTTGGTCAACATTAGTGAAGGGTAGCTAAGCATATAAGATCATTTACCTTGACCAATTTCAAGCCCTTAGTTTCTCTTTCTTGCTTACACCGCCGGAAATGGAAGAAAGGGAGAGAGAATAGTGATGATCTCTTCTCTTGGTCCAATACACACACATGACCGACTTTGAGAGTGGGAGGGAAGAGAAAATGGTTTGATTTTTGGACTTCAATCCCATGGCTCTCCTCTTGCCACTTGGCAAAATCTCATTCTTCCTCTTATGAGTTTATATAAACTCCTCCACACAAGATTCCACCCCTTGATCTTCCAATCTCAACCCTTGATCTTGATTACCAAAGGGTTTTCTCATCAATAACTAACCAGACAGTTGGTAAATTTACCGTTTTACCCCTGTTTAGCACAATACTTATTAAATCATGAATAATGATCTTATTATCACATTACACAACATAAACTTCAAATATGATTAATTAACATTAATTACATCATTTGAAGTCATAATTCCTTGATTAAAATCCAGGATGTTACAATTCTCCCCCCGACAATTTAATTTCGTCCTCGAAATTGTTACACTGCTTAAGCCATAAACTCCGGATATCTTCTTCGCATATCTTCCTCCGCTTCCCAAGTTGCTTCCCTCGAAGTCATTCCCTTCCAGATCACTTTCACATATGGAATGCTCCTGTGTCTGAGCCGTCGCTCCTCTCGATCAATAACTTGCTCTGGCTCCACTGCATATGTGAAATTGTCTTGAATCTCGACATCTTCATACTCAATGATATGAGATGAATCCGGTTGGTACTTTTTCAATTGAGAAACGTGGAATACATCATGAAGTCTGCTCAAGCTCGGAGGTAGAGCTACTCGGTACGCAACAGGCCCAATCCTCTCAAGGATCTCAAAAGGACCTATGTATCTTGGGCTTAACTTCTTTCTCTTGATCGCTCGCCCAACGCCCGTGACAGGAGATACTCTTAGAAAAATGTGATCTCCAACCTCAAATTCTAGAGGTCGTCTTCTCTTGTCAGCGTAGCTTTTCTGTCGACTCTGCGCTGCAAGTAACCTCTTCCGAATAATCTGAATCTGTGCTGAGGTCTGATCAACAATATCCGGTCCATAAAGTTTCCTCTCGGATAGCTCGTTCCAGCACAATGGTGATTGACACCGTCTTCCATACAACGCTTCATACGGAGCCATCTGAATGCTCGCATGATAGCTATTGTTGTAGGCGAATTCCGCAAGTGGAAGAAAGCGATCCCAACTTCCTTTAAAGTCGAGAACACAGGCTCGCAACATGTCTTCCAGTGTCTGGATTGTTCTCTCTGACTGTCCATCCGTCTGTGGATGATAAGCCGTACTGAACCTTAATTGAGTTCCCAAGGCTTCATGCAACGCTTTCCAGAATCTTGAAGTAAATCGAGGATCTCGATCAGAAATGATATTCTTCGGTGTACCATGGAGCTTCACAATCTCACGAATGTAAATCTCTGCTAGTTTATCAGGAGAATAACCAGCATTGATCGGTATGAAGTGGGCTGACTTCGTTAGTCGATCCACAATAACCCAGATCGCATCATAGTTTCTGATCTTGGGCAAGCCCACAACCAAATCCATGGTCACACTTTCCCATTTCCATTCCGGAATCTCTGGGCTCTGGAGTAATCCAGGTGGTCTCTGGTGCTCAATCTTCACTTTCTGACAAGTGAGGCATCTCGCCACATACTTTGTCACATCACTCTTCAAACCCGGCCACCAATATACCGATTTCAGGTTATGGTACATCTTGGTCATACCAGGATGAAGGGTGTATCGGCTCTTATGCGCCTCATCCAGAATCTTCTGCCTCAACTCCGCCTTAAGTGGAACACAGACTCTTTTCTGATAGCGTACTATTCCACGAGGCGATAGGTCATAACCTGGGACTTCTCCCCGTTCAATTCGAGTTAGATTGCGCTGTATCCAGTCATCTTGCCCCTGAGCTTCTTCAATCTCAGTTCTTAGATCATGTTCCTCTTGGGAAACAGTGTAGTTGGCACAGATGATCTGGTTTGTCAAATTCAAATCACGAAAATCTTCAATTAATTTCTTCTCTCGTATCATCATAGCTGCAACGAGCACGGTCTTTCGACTAAGAGCATCAGCGACTACATTGGCTTTACCCGGATGATATTTAATTTCCAGGTTGTAGTCCTTAAGCAATTCCATCCAGCGACGCTGTCTCATGTTCAGTTCTTTTTGATCATACAAGTATTTAAGGCTCTTGTGGTCGCAGTACAGTTCTACAGTCACACCATACAGGTAATGACGCCAAATCTTCAAAGCAAACACAATGGCCGCAAGCTCCAGATCATGAGTGGGATAGTTCAATTCATGAGGCCTGAGCTGTCGAGAGGCGTAGGCCACCACACGTCCCTGCTGCATAAGGACACACCCTAATCCCTGCCCACTGGCATCAGAGTACACAACATATGTCGTACTGGGATCGGGCAAAATCAACACTGGTGCCGTAGTCAACCTCTCCTTCAGCTCCACAAAACATTTTTCACATTTCTCATCCCACACAAACGGCTGATCCTTTCTCGTGAGCCTGGTCATTGGTAACGCAATACAGGAGAAATTCTGAATGAATCTCCGGTAGTATCCGGCAAGACCCAGAAAACTGCGTACCTCTGCCACAGATTCTGGCCTCTTCCAGTCCAGTACTGCTTCCACTTTACTGGGATCCACAGAGACCCCTTCTTGCGAGATAACATGGCCGAGGAATCTCACCTCCGATAGCCAAAACTCGCACTTGCTCAACTTAGCATATAGTTGCTTCTCGCGCAAAATATTCAACACAACTCTCAGATGATGCTCATGTTCCTCCATACTCTTGGAATATATCAGAATGTCATCGATAAACACAACAACAAACTGATCCAGATACTGTCGAAAGATACGGTTCATGTAGTCCATGAAAACCGCAGGCGCATTGGTTAGCCCAAATGGCATCACCAGAAACTCATAATGACCATACCGGGTCCTGAAAGCAGTTTTTGGAACATCTTCTGCTTTCACTCGCAGCTGATGGTACCCTGACCTTAGATCAATCTTCGAGAATACACACGATCCAGATAACTGATCTAAAAGGTCGTCAATTCGAGGAAGTGGGTATTTGTTCTTGATAGTAACTTTGTTCAGCTCTCTGTAGTCGATACATAAACGAAGACTCCCATCTTTCTTCTTTACAAACAACACTGGAGCTCCCCACGGCGACACACTGGGTCTGATGAACCCTTTCTCAAGCAAATCTTCTATTTGTTTCTTTAACTCCGCCATCTCATTTGGGGCCATACGATATGGGGCCTTTGAAATAGAACCAGCTCCAGGTGTAATGTCAATTGGGAATTGAACTTCCCTCTCAGGAGGCAATCCGCTAAGGTCATCCGGAAACACCTCAGGGAATTCATTTACCACGGGTATATTACTCAAGGTTTCACCAGTTTCCCCCTGAACGGAGAAGAATACCATATACCCCTGGCAACCCTTCTCAATATACTTCTCAGCTTTAGCCGTAGAAAGGAAATTCATACTCGCATTCACAACCTCAGCCCTCTGAGAAATAGGATATACTATCCTCTTGTTCCCACAATCAAGTAACACGTTGTTTGCCGTTAACCAATCAAAACCCAAGATGATTTCCAATTGGTAAAGCGGTAGACAAATCAGGTCTATAACAGACTGGTGCCCTTCCACAGTTATAACACAATTTAGACAAACTTCTGTGGTCAAGGCCTTAACACCCATCGGAGTTGACACTACCAAATCGAATGGTAACTTATGCACATGCATACCCAGGCGTTTCACACAATCATACGCAATGAAGGAATGACTGGCACCTGAGTCGAACAATGCTTGTAATAGATAGCCATTTAAAGAGATTTTACCTTGTATCAACTCAGGAGATCTCCGAGTCTCCTCGTGGGTCATCGCGAACACTCGACCCTGTGTCTTCGGCCTCTGTTCGGCTCGCGGTTGCTGACAATCCTTAGCAAGATGTCCTGGCCGCTTGCAGTTGAAACAAACCATCTCTCCCTGACAGTTTTTCCCATAATGCGATTTGTTGCAACGGCGACATTTCTCCTCAGTCACAAATCTCTGAGGTTCACGGTCTCTGGGCTGATAGGGTTTCTTATCACTGCCCTTGAATGTCGAGAATCCTTGCCCTTTCCGCTTCGGGGCGGCGTTACCCTTACTGGGTTCACTGCGGTGGCTAGTAACTCCGGCAGGATACAACTCTCTCAAGTTATTTTCCGTAATCCTGCACTGTTCAACCGCCTTGTTGAACTTAGTAAATTGATGAGTAGCCAGGCGCTTCCTCAACTTCCGCCTCAGACCGCGAATAAGCATATCAGAACTCCATTCTTCATCATCCTTAAACCAGAGATAGGAGGAGTATCGAGCCAACCGAACAAAACGGGACAAATAATCGTCAAAGCTCTCTGTGTCCCCTTGCCTAATATTAAGGAATTCTGTTTCCTTCTCCAGCCGCACTGATTTGGGAAAGTACTTCTCGTTGAACTCTTGTTGGAATAGCTCCCAAGTCAATGGCGTCTTATTACTCTTCAATGTTGAGGCGATATTCCGCCACCAACGATCCGCATCACCCTCTAGTTTGTAGACTGCCAACCGTGGCTTTACATCGTCTGGACAACAAAGTACTTCAAATATTTTCTCCAGCCGGTACAACCAGTCTTCAGCCGCTTGTGGGTCAAACCTTCCTCTGAATGCCGGAGGCAGATGCTTACAGAATCTGGTGACCCAATACTGCAAATCTCTTTCCTCTCTGAGTGGCATTCCATGTGACTCTCGATTCAGAGCAACATGGGGTGGGGACTCCTGAGGTCGTGTTGACCCCTCAGCCGTATCTTCAGGTCGGGTCTCCTCTTGAGTTTCTTCCGCAGTAGACTGAGCCGGAACTTCCCTATTCTTTGCCTTCTCAGCTCTGAGCTCTTCTCTTAGCTCAGTTATCATATCCCGCTGATCCTTGATTAAACCCATTAGCTCATGCATTGGATCTGGTGGATTTTCATTATCAACCTCCACCACAGGGTCCACACGCGGAATTTTGGGGCGTCCTCTAGTCTTCTTCATTCTACAAATAGCTTACCCCATTAATTCAACAGAAATGGTATGCACATATAGTCACAAGCTTATAGATATCCACATCAATAAAACATATGTGTGCATACACCACCATCATTCACAGATAATCCTATATCCCTAAGCCAACTAAGGGATCTATCCTAGCAACCTCTACCCTTGCCAGGAACTACAGCTCTGATACCAAAATGTAACCCCCTGCCTAATTACTGTAATTAATATTCGATAATGCATAATAAAAAGGGGTTTGAGACCGTCGGATAGTTCAAAACGTATTAAATTACCTACCAAGCAGTAGGACCTTACAAAATTTTTTAAAACTTCTTTCCTACCCGGGTCTCGTTTTCAGTTACCGAATATAATCACCTGTGCAGTTAATTTACATTCACCTATATCAGAGTTCGTAATTTAAACCCCGGCAACCCCCGGGTTCATCTATATATATATAGAGTTTCAAATTCCACGTAGGGGATTACAAACCAAAATATCCACACTATTTACATCTCAAAATGTAATACAATAATCCCTATCCAAAATGATTAACCAACAAAAGCCATACTAATGTCCCTAGGAAGCTCTAACCGCTCCGGGTCACACGCTTCTCCTTAGAGCCAGTCGCCCTGTCTGAAAGGTTAGTTCAAAGGAAAGAATGAGATTCAAAAGAATCCCAGTAGTAACTAAACATTTATACCACACATAAGCACATAACATGTAAGCAAATCATCATGCAGCAGCAGCACATATCACACTCCACCCTCATCCCCTTTCTCTGCCGGGAAGGCACACAGCCCTAACCCGAACCGTTGTTAGCTACTCAGGGACTATTGGCGTGGCAGTGCATAAACATAGCCTTATAGCTCATACAGCTATCCGGCTCTCACAAATGGCCCGTCGGCCTCACATATAGCCTTTCGGCTCACATATCACATATATCACACTTCATCCTCATCCCCTTTCTCCGCCGGGAAGGCACACTGCCTAAACCCGAACCGTTGTTAGCTACTCAGGAACTATTGGAATGACAGTGCTAACACAAATCCACAAAGGTCGCAGCATACAAATCCATTTCCAATCAACGATAAAACACACATGCAATGCATCATATTTGGTACAAAAGAAAAGTCACTACCTGATCCCTTCCTGATGTCTCTGGGCACAGCAGGCTCACGAGGATAGCAGATGTCAAATCCTATAATCAAATAGGGACATTTGGTTAATTTCCTTTTCCAAGTTCTTAATTCAATAACACTCTAAATTGGTATTCATTTGGACTCTTTAGATGGCCATTAAATGCCTAAACATATGCCTAAAGGGTTGGGTTAACTATCCCCAAAGATCCCCCTTTAGAAGGCTAACTTCTGCTTTTTGGTCTCTTCACTCGAGCACAGAAGGCCGTGCTCGAGCATGACCCCCCGCTCTCACTCGAGCACACATGCGAGTGACCTCCAGCGAGTGCTTGCCCGAGAGCAACTCCCGCGACAAACCTACACTCTCACTCGAGCACAAGAGGCTGTGCTCGAGCAGAGACCTCGCCAGCACCCGAGCACCACGGAAGTGAGGCTTGCGAGTGACGACCCGAGAGCATCTCTCAACATCTTCCTCCATATTTACTCGAGCACAAACACCTGTGCTCGAGCACAGATCCTCAATGCTCGCGAGCACAAGGAAGTGCGGTCCCGCGAGTGTCCACCCGAGAGCAACTCCACTCCCAGGCAACAGATTCACTCGAGCACAACTCCAGTGCTCGAGTGATCTCCCAATGCTTGCTCCCAATACTCGCGAGTGCCAGCGCACTCTTGGCAACCACCCACGAGTGATCACCCGAGACGCTCACCCCCAGTGATTTCAGGCACCCTCACTCGAGCACAACATGCTCACTCGCGAGCACATTCATCCTGTGCTCGAGTGAGTTCTTCCCTCACTCGAGAAATCACATCAGATACCCAAAACGCAGCAACTGAGTTGATTTACCAGAATTCACCAAATGAATTCCAATGGTCCTATAACTCATACCATTACTCATTCTCATCCAAAACTTCACCATAAACCCATTGGCAACCACAAACAACCCAAATTTCCACTCAACAACACATTCTCGCTCTAAATCATCAAATCACTCAAAACCTCCTTCTAACACATTTCCCTTATTCAACTTCAAATCAACTTCTAATCACTTTCAAGTGTCAAAACTGACCAAATGAACAGTGACCCACTAATCCAAGCCTACCCTTTAATTAACATCATGATTAGGTCAAATTTCCAGAATTCTCATTGATTAGGCAAACATCTTGACATATATATCAAAATGCATTACAAACCTACCTCTTCAACTTGCTGAAATCAACACCTTGATTCCACCAACTTTCAGATTTGTCCCACAATCAACCACCACCAATGGAAATTCTGAAATCATAGAAACCAAGCTCTCAACCTCTTGGTCAACATTAGTGAAGGGTAGCTAAGCATATAAGATCATTTACCTTGACCAATTTCAAGCCCTTAGTTTCTCTTTCTTGCTTACACCGCCGGAAATGGAAGAAAGGGAGAGAGAATAGTGATGATCTCTTCTCTTGGTCCAATACACACACACGACCGACTTTGAGAGTGGGAGGGAAGAGAAAATGGTTTGACTTTTGGACTTCAATCCCATGGCTCTCCTCTTGCCACTTGGCAAAATCTCATTCTTCCTCTTATGAGTTTATATAAACTCCTCCACACAAGATTCCACCCCTTGATCTTCCAATCTCAACCCTTGATCTTGATTACCAAAGGGTTTTCTCATCAATAACTAACCAGACAGTTGGTAAATTTACCGTTTTACCCCTGTTTAGCACAATACTTATTAAATCATGAATAATGATCTTATTATCACATTACACAACATAAACTTCAAATATGATTAATTAACATTAATTACATCATTTGAAGTCATAATTCCTTGATTAAAATCCAGGATGTTACAACCACTGCTACCATGATGGAGGACCATTGTTGCCGATAGAGGGGAGGAGGAAGATCAGAAGGGCAAGGGAGGAAAAAAACGTTGGAAGTTGCGTTGGAAGTCACTTCCATTGGGGTAGGCAAGGAATTGACTTCCATCGATTTTGATGGAAGTGAGTTCCAAGAGGAAGTGACTTCTTGGATACCAAACAAACAAAAAAGAGAATTCACTTCCACTTCCACTTCTCCCTTCTTACTTCCAGTATACCAAATGGGGCCTTAGATATCCTGAGAAAAGATTTCATGACTTGGGATTCCTTAATCAAAGAGATTAGTGTGGATTGGGACCCTACAACGAATAAAGTCGTTGCATCAAATGAGTAGTTGCAGTGGAAAATACAGGTAAAAAATCATTATACTAACTTATATGCATAATTTTTTTTTTCTTTAAACTGATTCATTTTGGTTAATTAAGTGCTTTTTTGTTTCTTTTATGCATGCATGACAGCAAGAGAATTCATCATACAAAAAGTTAGGAGCACAAGCCTTTGGTTTGAAAAAGAATTAAGAATTATATTCAAGGAAGTGATGGCATTTAGAGAGGATATTTTTGCACCATCTTTTTCATAGCCTCAGACATAGGAGAAGATCAGGAACACGTGTATCAACCCACCATTGATAAAGAAGCAGGCTCAGGGGATAGCGAAGATGATCTTTTTGGTGCTAATCCAATTCCTTGTATAGGAGTGACAGATGAGCTAGCAAACATTGACTTATCAACAATGACTCCACCAACTGTTCCTATTGATTCAGGAAGTCAAGGTAAGAGGAAGATAGGTGAATGGTCAGGTTAGAGAACGAAGCAGAAAATTCCAGCTTCAAAACAAATTATGAATGCAGTAAATGTTATAGCTAATGAATCCAAGGAAAGAGCAACAACATTAAGTGAAATCAATGATGTGAGTGTTGATGCTGTTATGACTGAATTGTTTGACCTTTAGGAAGTCCAACCTGATGAGTTCTTTCGAGTCCTCTTTATAAAGCTGCTGATAGATAAGACTAGATGGGAAGCGTTTGTTTCATTAAAATGGAACAAGCGGTACTTGATGGAATAGTTGAGTTTTATGGTTGACACCCCCTAAATATGGTTTATTGTTCACGACCTCTACTTATACCTGAACTATATGTCTATATAGTTGACATTGTGATATAGTATTCTATGACTTTAATTTATTGTATGTTGCTTTGTGTACCTTGTGACGTATGTGATCTGATGATGACTGACTGTATGCTAAGCCACCTTTTTTAACACATTGATGAATGTGTTTACATGTTTCATTGAGTGCTTTTCCTCCTTTTTTGCTTGCTCACACCTGAATTTAACCACACTTACAGGTTAAGTAATCAATGACAAATTGGAACAATCAAAACTTGATAGACGGGATGGAGGAAGATGACCAATCTTGAGTATTATCTCTTATAGATGAAGAGATAACGAAGTATGAACAATTAAGTGCATTGCTGCGTCAATATTTGGTGCCTTATGTGTACAAAGAGCCGCGTAAAACTAGTAATCACACAGGTCATTTGTGGGTCCAAGAAATATTGGCAAGCCATGGTTCACGTTGTCATGACATGTTTAAAGTGGAAAAACATGTGTTCTACAACTTTGCAATAAATTGGTGGAACATGGGTTACATCATTCGAAGAATGTCGGCGTCAGAGAAATGGTAGCCATATTTTTTATTACTGTTTGCCATAGAGTTGGCAATAGGGTGGTACAAGAACTATTTCAACGTTAAGGGGAAACTGTCAGTAAGCTTTTGCATATGGTATTAGAGGCTTGGCTTGGTCTAGCACGGGAAAAATAAAACCGTCTGATCTCGATTTCCATGGATGCCATCCAAAAATACTCAACGATCACCAATATTATCCATACTTCAAGGATGCTATTAGAGCAATAGATGAAACTTACATAAAGTGTATGGTCAGTGGTTCCACTGGAGATAAATATATTGGTAGAAAGGGATATCCAACACAGAATGTAATGACTGTATGTGATTAGGATATGTGTTTTACGTTCAGGTTGGCGGGATGGGAAGGTTTTGCACACGATGCACGGGTGTTTCACTTTGCTATCTCAAATCCGTTTATGAATTTCCTTCATCCACGTGCAAGTATTTTTTCATCAACTTTAATTAAATTACTTTCATTTCACATTTCAATTAATTTGACACTTTGAAAATGATTTCATCATTTATTAGACAAATAATATTTGGTCGATGCAAGATATCCAACACTTGTTGGGTATCTTAGTCCCTATAAATGTGAGTGTTGTCACATATCAGAATTTAGGCGTCAACTTGCATTTGAAAATTCTAAAGAGACTTTCAATTTTTATCATTCAAGTTTAAGGTCCACTATAGAAAAGACTTTTAGCGTGTGGAAGAATAGGCTTGAAATCTTATAAAAAATGCGCAAATACGACTATCAAACACAAGTCTATATAGTTTGTGCAACAGTGATCATACGTAATTTTATTAGGAGAATATAGATCATGTAGATAATAAATAGTCTAGATGAAGAGCCTTCCTTAACAAATTATGCAACGTCATCTTCAACCTAAATGAATAATATTTATGACACATTTAGAGGCTAAATTGTATAGCGCATGTAATTCAACTAGTTATGTAATATTATTTTATCAAATGGTGTATTTTTGCATTGCCAAATTTCCCAACTTCACCTTTTTACCCGTTTTAGATTTTTTATTTTAATTTTTCTCTTATCATTATCAGAAAAAGCTATTATCTTCAATCCAAACGACTTTCAGTTTTAGACAAGCACTTATGCTACCAACAATTCAGTTTTACACAATCTCACTTTTATTCAATCTTAAATTTTCATAAGTCAGATTACAAGCAAATCACTTTTTCACTGCTATCCCAAACTCACTCAATATTCCCCCCCTCTCGATTTTCCCACGAAAACGATAATTAACAAGAATAAATACACAGGTAAAAGAAAATTACATGCCAATCAGCAGCAACCACATTTGTTTTCTGGACAATCATAGAATTAAATTATTTAGTTATTCTATTTTTATACTTGACGTTTTATTCTTTTTTTTTTTTGGTGAAACGCAGTTTCAGATCAAATCATCATTTCTTAAAAAGTCACTAACACATGAATTTTCTTACAAGTTACAATTTTACAATTTCAGTTTGTAAATGAAATAAATATTAATAAATAACCCTGCTCAATAAAAATAATTAACAGACAAATTGCTTCTTTACAGAGCCATTCTACCTATTTCACATGCACAGCACCTCGTAAATAATACTCTCCTGTTTTTAGTATAAGATCAAATTAACTTTTTTTCAGAGATATTAAGGATGGTAAATAAATTATTTTAATTTAAAACATTTATACTCATAGTTGTTCATGCAAATTAATTTGTCTTAAGTATAAACTGATATATAACCTAATGAAACATAACATAAATATGATTAAGTAATTTATTTAGTTTTTTTTTAATTTTTTTTTAAAAAAAATCAACTGAATCTTATATTTTAGATAAAAGATGATCTTTTGCTAAATATATATGTGATCTTACACTGCCGAGGGCTGATATAGCTTATAGATTTTAAATTTCGCGCAAAAATAGCATGCCGATAAAGTATCACTATTTTTTTCGATACATATGAAATAGATAAAGTATCACTATTAGCCTATAGTTCTATGGAAGGCCACAGATTATATTATACGCGGAATTATAAATATTATTTTTTTTGAGTCGCATGATTTTTTACTGATTTAAATTTAAAATATTTGAAATAAATAGTTCAATATTAGTTTATCTAAAATATAACATATTTCTCAAGCGCATTTTTTAAAAATCCCAAATCAAAAGAATTCTTGCTAAAAACGCAATTTCATTTAGTCATCAAAGTAAAATAAATAGCTAATAAAGTGTAGGTAATGATATTTTGATATTTCTATGATATTATATTTCCCTGATTTTTTAAAATTTTGTATACATTTATTTTTTACCAAATTTATACGGTTATTATGCAAAGCACTCTGTCATTCTTTTTTATTTTAAACCACAATTTTTTTTTTTTTTTTTACAATTTATAAATACACGATCATTTCATTATCATCACTACATTGCTTGCCAGCTGCCGCCGCCCCGTCTCTATCAGCAATTCACATCTGTCATCACGCGTACGCGTTAGCCACTACCACCCACGACTGCGTTCTTGAAACCTATAAAATAATTTGGCCAAAAAAAAAAAAAAAAAAGAAACCTATAAAATAAGAACACTATATTTTAAAAATTTGTGACTAATGACTTAATTTATGTATTTAACGCTAGAAATTTGATCATAATATGGTGATTTTTTTTTAATGATTTTCAGCTCAATCACGAGTTCACGACCATATAAGGGGCACAAAATAAAATAAGAGATGCGTTTAAAGAGGGAAACTGATTTTTTGCATATTTAATTTTAAAAAAATAATTGTTAAAAAATTTTAAAATAAAAATTATTTGTTAAGTGAAAAAATAAAATTTATAAAAAACGAACCCAACTTATCGTAACTCGTGAGTGATGGGGGCTCTAATTATGTGTCCGTTTGGGATAACTTATTTTTGGGCAATACGTGCTTATAAATCGTGATTCACGGTATACGAGGTAAGTATGTGAGAGGAGTTTTATCTCGACTTACATAATAAGGACATATTGTTCCAAAATAAGTGATGCCAAATACTCACTACATTGTGTTGGCCAAAAAAAAAAAAACACAGCTGCTACAAACAAATTAACACGCAAGTATTTTTTTTTTGAGTAAAATACTGAAATTCATTAACACATTATTAGAAGATTAATACAACCCAATGGCCTAAATTAGAAGCAATTCAAAATATCCCTCATCAACGACCCCTACTGGCAGATCAGGTAGTGGATTATCAAAGATAACAAAAGTCTCAGTACTATTATGAGCTAATTTTGCAAGGCGATCATCTTAACGGTTCTAATCTCTAAAGATATGAACATGCAAGTATTTAAAATGGAGAATTATACTCAAGTCCTAGCCAATAAGGAAAATAAAATAATGATCTCTTAAAATTCCAAAATGAAAAAGTTGGTTCTATGAAGTTGTTAATGACACCTTTAGAGTTGATAATAACTCGTATATGAAGTTGTTAATAAGATCATTTTTTTATTTTATAATTTGATAGAACCATTTTTTTCTTTCATAACACTTGAACGTAATTTTTCCTATTTAAAATGTATACCAGTCGTAAACATTTACTGAAGTCTTAAATGATCCCAAGTGGGAATTTGTCAAATTTGACGAAGCCAGAAACGTTCAAAGTCTATTAATTGGCAGTCCATGCCGGGAAATGGAAAATGAGAAGGAATCGCTTCTCCTTGCGCGTTTGCGCGTTTGACACACTTCTTCCGTCCTTTGCTGCCCTCCTTATTTTCTATATTTCCAATAATACAATGTTAAATACAATTTTATTTTTCTTCATGTCATGGATATTTTTGTCATATAATCTTCAATGTATTCATCCCTCCATCACTTTTTATTGTACTTCTAGACAAATTATTGAAAAACTATTTTCATCTCGTTTTCCATTACACCAAACACTTTATTTATTTTTTCGTATTGCATTCTGATAATCAATTATATTTCATTTCCACATTGTTGTGCTTCCGATGATCACTTTTATGTTTTACAGAACAATATTTCTTTCATATGTTTACTTTATATAATATATAAAATTACTTAAAATGAGCTAAATCAAGCATCTCTAAGTAAGTTGTAACAGTCTAATTTATCAAATTTTTTTATGATAACATTACACATTGATAAAATAATATTGATAATCAATAGTGTGCGTTCAAATACACTGAATTAGACTATAACCAGACTATCATCATTCTCTAAATCTAATGGCTTTTGGGAAATTACCATTCAACCAAATCTGGGGAGATTCTTTCAGGTATGAACCCAAGTCCACAAGCCACGCCTAAGAAAAAGGATACTTCGTGGTACGTAACGATTCCAATTTCCAACCAATACATTTTCTCATCTTAGTCGGTGGTCCAATAGTGTCTAGCGGGAGCTATGCTGCCTCTAGTCCCGTCCGCAGATGATCAAAAGTCAAGACCCTTTACGTCTTTACCCCTGACACCGGACTCAGTGAGGCCCCCATTACGTACGGCAAGGCGACGTAATTTTTGGGACCAAGCGAGGGCATTTAGGTCAGTTAACTCCATTTTCAAAGCGTGACTGTCCAACAAGTCGAGAATTACAGAGGCGTATATATATGCATATGGTCCCCTTTGTTTCATTCTTGGTAGGAGGCTCCCATCATTGCGAGGTTGCTTCTGACATTTTGTTCGTCTTTGATTTTTCATTCGTTCTTTCTTCCATCTTCGGATCATATTCATAGGCGTGGATCTAGTGCCATTTTGTAAGTCGATCCAGCTCTCTGTTTTTATACAAGCTGTCTCTTGTTGTGATCTGTGTATTGCTCAATTCCCTTTACGTGTTTTTCTCTTCCTGAAATCTAGGACACTAGGTGTAATGGGAATTGTTCATGATCTGCTTTTTGTTAGATCTGTTTTGATTCTGAAGATAATCGTCGTTGGTCCTTCTACTTTGATCAGTCCTTTGGGACATTTGAGCTGAAACGCGTGAAATATCAGATCTGTGTGTATATTTTGATATGGTTTTTTATTTGCAATTCTAAGTTCCTCCTTACGTCTGAACATTATTAATGTGTTAATTTTACGTTCTGCACTGCCACTGATCGTGCTAAATTTCGATTCCTGATGCTTTTTTTGTGGATTTTGTTTCGTAGATATTAGATAGATAGATTGATTGACTGAGAGAGGGAGAGTCTATACTACTTTATTGTTCGTTTTCCTAGTTACTGAAGTCTAGGCTTGCGATTTGCAGATTGGTAATAACTCGATTTTTCCCAAAGTAAAAGTGTGTACATGTTTTAATAGTCCGTTAATTTCCTCTCTCGTGGGATTTGTGTGAGAATAGAAGGAATGAATTTTAGATCATTTTCTTACTGGTGGACAGTCATCGTGCTGTACTGTTAACTTACTATTTCGGCTTCGGTTTTTTTTCCCCTGATCTGTCTGTTTTTACTGTAGAAGTTGCTTGAAATGGCAACATATACCCCAAAGAATATCCTCATCACTGGGGCAGCCGGATTTATTGCATCTCATGTTGCCAACCGGCTCATCCGGAACTACCCTGCCTACAAAATTGTTGTTCTCGACAAACTTGATTACTGTTCAAATTCGAAGAACCTCATTCCTTCAAAATCATCTCCTAACTTCAAGTTTGTGAAGGGGGACATTGCAAGCGCCGACCTTGTCAATTACCTTCTTATCACTGAGTCCATAGACACAATAATGCACTTTGCTGCTCAGACCCATGTGGACAACTCGTTTGGTAATAGCTTTGAGTTCACCAAGAACAACATATATGGAACTCACGTCCTGTTAGAAGCCTGCAAGGTCACTGGTCAGATCAGAAGGTTCATTCATGTGAGCACCGATGAGGTCTATGGGGAGACAGATGAGGATGCTGTTTTTGGAAATCATGAGGCTTCCCAACTTCTTCCCACAAATCCATACTCTGCCACAAAAGCTGGTGCAGAAATGCTGGTCATGGCATATGGTAGGTCATATGGGTTGCCTGTGATCACAACTCGTGGAAATAATGTCTATGGGCCCAATCAGTTTCCTGAGAAGCTAATTCCAAAGTTCATCCTCTTAGCTATGCAAGGCAAGCCTCTTCCAATTCATGGAGATGGTTCGAATGTGAGGAGTTATTTATATTGTGAAGATGTTGCAGAGGCTTTTGAGGTTATACTTCACAAAGGAGAGGTTGGCCATGTCTACAATATTGGGACAACGAGAGAAAGGAGAGTTATTGATGTAGCCAAAGATATATGCAGACTTTTCTCAATAGACCCTGATTCTAGTATAAAATTTGTGGAGAACAGACCATTTAATGACCAGAGGTACTTTCTTGATGATCAGAAGTTGAAGAACTTGGGTTGGTCTGAGAGGACCACTTGGGGAGAGGGGCTGAAGAAAACCATAGAGTGGTATACCAAGAATCCTGATTGGTGGGGTGATGTCAGCGGGGCATTGCTTCCTCATCCAAGGATGCTGATGATGCCAGGTGGGATGGAGAGACATTTTGATGGCTCTGAAGAAGATACGCCCGCATCCTTTGCTTCCAGCAATACTCGGATGGTGGTTCCATCATCTAAGAACACTAGCACTCAGCATAAACATGCTTACAAGTTCTTGATTTATGGTAGAACAGGGTGGATCGGGGGTCTGTTGGGGAAACTCTGTGAAAAACAAGGGATTCCATTTGATTATGGAAAAGGACGCTTAGAGGATCGCTCATCACTCATGGCAGATATCCAAAGTGCGAAGCCTACGCATGTTTTCAATGCTGCTGGAGTGACCGGCAGACCCAATGTTGACTGGTGTGAATCTCATAAAACAGAAACCATTCGCACCAACGTTGCTGGTACTTTAACACTGGCAGATGTTTGCAGAGAACAGGGGCTCTTGATGGTGAATTATGCCACTGGGTGTATATTTGAGTATGATGCAGCACATCCAGAGGGTTCTGGCATTGGTTTTAAGGAGGAAGACAAACCCAACTTCACTGGTTCTTTCTATTCGAAAACTAAAGCTATGGTAGGTTTACTTTCTTGACATGGTTTTATTCCCTCTGCATTAGTATTTCCAAAATAATAACTTTGAATTTTGAACAGGTCGAAGAGCTTTTGAAAGAATATGACAATGTGTGCACTCTGAGGGTTCGCATGCCAATTTCATCCGATCTGAGTAACCCGCGCAACTTCATTACAAAGATCTCTCGCTACAACAAAGTGGTTAACATTCCAAATAGCATGACTATCTTGGACGAACTTTTGCCTATTTCAATCGAAATGGCAAAGCGAAACTTGCGTGGCATCTGGAACTTCACAAATCCTGGGGCCGTGAGCCACAATGAGATCCTTGAGATGTACAGGGATTACATTGATCCCAACTTCAAGTGGGCTAACTTCACACTTGAAGAGCAAGCCAAGGTGATAATTGCTCCAAGAAGCAACAATGAGATGGATGCATCCAAGTTGAAGAAAGAGTTCCCAGAGTTGCTTTCCATCAAGGAATCATTGATCAAATACGTCTTTGAACCAAACAGGAAAACCCATACAAAATAAGCAGCTTCTTGTTTTGAGGCATCAAAATTAATCTCTGCATCTTTTGTTGGCCGACATTGTGTTCATTTAATTAGATTGCTTATTAGTGGTTAGTTCCATCCAATCATTATGTGTGGTTGGCTAAGCACCATAGTTCTGTTAGGTTTGGTTCTTCCAAGTTTCATTCTTATAACCTTTTTGTAGTCTTAGTATCCTGTACTACGAGGAGTCTTGCATAGATGGTTGTTTACGATATTTGAGCTTGTAATGAGCAACTTTTGCATCCTGCAATAATTTATTCTTTTTTTTTTTTCTTACACTCAGTCCATAGCCATCTTGTGAGTCATATTTGATCGTTGTTGTATCGCATTTGTCGAGAGATGGATGCTATCGAGAATTTGAGATACTCTTTTCATTTCTTCCCGTTTGGGTCAAATTCTGGTGTTATGGTATAGAACACGGACCTCGTGTAAAATATGGCCGTCTTAACCTTAGTACCCACCAGTCCTTGTTACCTATTAGATGATACTAGTATAACGTTACCTTATTCTGCGCATTAAGTCAATTAGAGACGAACTTGAATTATATTTTATCAAACGTAATTTTCAAGTCCAACCTATGATCAATGCCAACTCAAATTCATTATCTTCAACATAGGGAAAAAAGAACGCTTTTCGGGAGTCAACCAACTGCTTGTGGGTAAGAACAGGAAAAATCAATATATAATACTCGTTTGGGATAATTTATTTTTGACTTATAAGTACTTATAAATTATGATTTACTGTATACGAGATAAGTATGTAAGATGAGTTTTATCTCAACTTACCAAATAAACACTTATTTTCTGAAAAAAACGCTATTCCCAACATAGCTATATTAAATTCCATTCCTTTCCTTTATACAAGGAGGGAGAAGAACTGTTCATAAGCCAATGATTGGGCTTCGCATTCGATTTCAAATTCAACTTTTTAACTTCCTCCCGAAACTGTTATCGTTATGGCCCGTTTGGTATGCTGGAATTGATTTTGATGTATATGGAAATAAAAATAAGGTTTAAAAGTATATTTGGTATGTCATGGAAATAAAGCCTAATTTTTATCTAAAAAGACCAAAATGCCCATATATTTTTTTTTTTGAAAAAAACACCCTCTTCCTCCCTCTCCCAAAACTTCCGACCACCCACCATACCTCAGGCCGTAAAAATAATGAACAAAAACTCAGAAATTAAATATATGGAGCCACAAAAATCATGAAAATATGGGAAGTACAAATCACAAGCCAAATCAAAGAAACTTAAACACAAATTTGTAAAATCCATGAACATATTATGATGAATAAAGTTGCAGATATGGCTGGAGAAATCGACTGAAAAATACGATATTGCCGTTGGTGATAGTGACGAAGCCGGAGAAATCAAAGACGAAGTGGATTCCTATTTGATGATTATTCTGTCATGCGAGGCTTAGCGGAAAAAAATTCTTCTGTCAAGAGGAGCATAATTTTTATTAATGAAAATAATATTTATATCTAGATGAGCTTCCACTGCTGTTCTTCATGCACAGTGGTCTTGCAAGACAGCGATTTTCTGTCGATCGATCAAATATTTGCCGTAAGGTTGACGACGCTCTCTGCCGCCGCTGCCGGATTTTCCAGCACAAGCCGCCGTTTCTCCAAATTTGCCGACATTGACCAGTGGTGGTAGTTGGTGTTGTGCCCACTGGTGATGAGGAAGACGAATGGGTCCGTGCAGTGAGAAGGGTAAAATTAGAAACCCATGGAGTTTCTTACAAATCCTAGCTTAGTTCATGGATTTCAATTCAAACATTTTTTGTGGAAATGGAAATGGATTTTATTCCAATTCCATCAAACCAAACACACAACCTCATGGAAATCAATTCCATTTCCATTTTCATACCCCTTAATTCTACCGTACCAAACAGACCCTCAATATTTCTAATTGGTTTCTTTCTCCCAAAAGCTTCACCCCATTTATTTTGAGTTCCCATGTTTTCTCTTTCCCCGAGGCACAATTCTCCTCTACTTTTTTCGTTGTCTTTCCCTTTCTCATATTTTTTGCGTCTCCAAATTGACTTTAGGGCTCGTTTTCTTACCCGACTTTAGCGTTCGGTTTGTGCTCCTCCATTAAAATGGCCTATTACTTCCTTTCCCATCAAATACCAGTATTTATCCTTGCCGCTGATACATAGTTTTTCCACTTCTGCATCTAACACGGATCGAGAGAGGAGTGAAGATCAAGAAGAAACGGCGGAGGAGCTTGAAAGCTTGAACCGACTCCTTTAAGGTTCGATTTCAGCCCAATTTTTTCATTTCTCTAAGAGCTCAGACCTCAATCAGTGTGTAAAAGCCTTCATTTTTCCCTTTCCAATTGCAAGTTGCAAACTCTTTTTCGTTGCTTTGTGTTGAAGAAGCAACGACAAGGACGATGTTGACAGATTCTTTATGGCCGTGGCTCATCTCTCTTTGCCCATGTCTAGGTAAGGTGATTTCAGCTTTTAGGTTCTTCGATTTTTTGTATGCGAATGTGGTTTTCTACTTTTCATTATGACTTCATCATTTAACACCGATCGCAGTTACTCTTTCGGGAAGATGCCTCCATCAGTTACTTCAACAATGCTTGACAGATGAAGAAGGCCCTAACTATTGCTTCAAAATGGTCATGAGAGCTTTGGTTCTACTCCGATTTTTATGGTACATGACTGGTGTTGTTTTTTTGGCTTCTCTACGTTTTTTCTACTCTAATAATATAGTATGTTTTTTAATTCCAGTACTTCGGTTCTAGATTGAAGTTGTCAGGGGTGGGGCTGTCTTTTCGATAATGGGCTATAGGTTTTGCAGAAGGGAGAAGCAAGCAATTCAAAGAAGATATTTACAGATGGTGTTTTTTAATTTTACCTTTTGCTTTTATTTCCTAACCAATATGATCCAAGGACCATATTCCTTTGTGGCTTTTTTAATCTTTCCTTTTCCTACTACATGAAAGCTATTATAATCTTTTGTGTTTAATAACTCTTGCAGGTTATGTTTCCATACCATGTTGTGTCCTTTGTTGTCCCCGTAAATTTCTTCTTGATATTCTATTTTATGTATTGCATTCTTCATATACTACAAATTTTAAGCATCAACTATTCAATCTCATCTTTATATACTATTCTTATCCTATCTTACTATATTTTTTATTTTTTTTGGATTTAAGATTTTAAGATTAAATATCTTTAAGCATTTATCTCTTCCTTATCATTCTTGCAAGATTTACACAGCTTCAGTTTGCTTTTGGCATTGGAGAAAATCTTGCAGAATAGTGCTGGTGCCCCTTATCAGTGTTATGTGTTGCTCCAATGGCATTGAATATTCATGGCTTGCAAATTGGGAAGCTAATCTAAAAATTAGAGAGCAGGTTAGTCTCACCGTTTTTTAAGGCAAAGCATCGGTCAATAACATGATTCCACCATGGATACTCCATTAGAGAATACAAATGAAATTATATTGCAAAAGCATATATGTTATTTACATTTAGGATTTCTTTGTGGGGCTAATTTTTTTGTGTGGTTTTTACATAGGTTTCTAAGAAAAGGGAACAAGGGCTTGCAAACTGGGAAGTTGATCATAAAAAGAGAGAATTTATTAGGGTTAAAGGGTTTTCAAACTTAAGAGGGAACAAGGGCTTCCAAACTTCCAAAGTAGTGGCGTTTAGGATTTCTTTGGTTAATGTGTTAATTTTATTTTAAACAATATCTGGAGACTCAGCTTTTGACTAAGGAAAGTTGATTTATTTTTGTTCACACTTGCACTCTAAATGTGATAATGTTGGCATTATGCATAAACAATTAAGTATGCAAGGTAATAGTGATTTTATTGATGCAGCACACCAGTCCACATCATTTCCATGCTTACTGCTAAGTGATTGTTTTTGCAACCCAACCTTCAATGAAATTCATTTCCTAAGGAGGTTATTGCTTCAGAGTTGAAGGAGGACATTGCGAGACTTTTATTGATGCAACCCAACCTTTAATGAATTTTATTCACATATTTATATTTTCATTATTAATTATTAATATTTTTGAAATTTTTTGTAGGTTGCCTATTCCCCAATTTTTCTGGAAATCTAGGCAAGTTATGTAAGGCAGTATTTTAGGTTGGTGTGTCCATGTTGCTTAAACCTCTCAATTATGCGCAAAGCTTTACAAAATGACAAAGATCATTAACACAAGCAAGTGTAAACCTAAAGTCCATGTCAAAATGTGATGAAGCACATCTCAACCTTAAATAAACTTAAAAGGCATGAACCTTGAGCTGGCAACTTGAAAAAAACATATCTCAGTCTTAAACAAAGGTGATAAAAGCACATGATGGACTCAATGTTTTTGGATGTTGTATCATTGACTCATACATTGCTTCAATGGAAGGGGGAATAATATGTTTGAGAAAAAAAATAATATCATATTCCTCTCAGTCTTTATCTCATTGCTTAATTAGTAATTCTGCTGTTTAGAAATTTGTCCCTTGATTTTATTATGGCAGTTTGAGGATTACCAAGTCACTTGCTATTGTTGCTTTCAGTTAGATGAGAATATAAGCATTTTGAATTTTAATTAACTCTTAAAATAATAATAAATCTTATCGAAGCTATGAATATGAAGTCTTGCATGTTATAATGTTTGGTTGATGTCTATCATATGATATGTAATAATGGCATGTTAAAAGAGTCTCTACTTCCATTTGCCTTTCTATTTGCTAATGAACCACTATGCTACAACTCACGTTTAAACATATTTTGTTTCTTTTTCATGCTAAGCAGTTGATATCTATTTTTTGAATTTTGCAGACCATAAACCTTGAGCTAAATGCAACAATTGCAGACCATATGTTTTGTCACTTGAAAGGTACCCACTTGGTAATCTCTTTCACTTATGGTTGTCAAGATCGGACTACCAACTGTTGTAATTTTTTTTTGGTGACAATAGTTCTAAATTTTGTTACTTTGAGAGAAAAACGCTTCGATAATTTGCAAGACCACATTGTATAATGTGCTGGCAATGTATTGCCAATTTCTTTTGCATTGAACTTTGAAATGCTCCCTACACAATTTTTATTAGTAACTTGTATTTTCTTAAACTCAAAGAAGAGTCGCAATATTATTTCTGTGTCCATTTGAACTTTTAAATTGTTCTTATTTGGTGTTTCTTCAAAACTGATGAGAGCATTATATTGACTCCATAGGTGAGTGGCTATGGTTATTTTGTTTTCAACTTAAAGTGGAAACCCCTTTGTGGATCGTTTGCCACTGCATAGGTGTTGATATGATCGATCATGGATTAACTTTTGGCAGTAGGCTGTTATTTCATTACATAGTTTGTGCTATAAGCAAGGAAGGTTTAATTGTTTCTTTCTTGAGAAAACTGCATGTGTTTAGTAGAATAAAAGCAGAACATGTGCTCTTATTATTTAGAGGTTTTGTGTAAAGCTAGTATTGATTATATATGATCTGACATGCACAATGCTCAATAAACATGTTTGGACATGGGAATGTTAAAAGTTACATATTTAAGGAAACATTGTGAATATTATAGAAATACATAAGAACTCTTGGTCTTATTAGTTTGGGTTTATGTGGCAGGGCTTTTTTAAATTTAACTTATCTAAGACTCACATTTTTTAGTCAGCTTTGTCAGAAGCTTTATATAAAAGGCTTCCATGTCAAATGTGCAGAAGTCATAGTAGATAAATAAATTGTTAGTGTTGCTTAAGTTGTGTTTAAGTTGGTATCACAATATTCATGAAGTATTTAATGAAATATTCTGTGTATGGTTGTATAAAAATAATTAGATGACAAGGGACAACAAACTATTGGGTAATCACGGATTTGATGACGACACAAGAATATATTAGATGATAAAAGCAACTTCGGTATTGTTCTTCTGATTTGTTTCCATTATATTATCATAATCTTTTTTGGGTTTTGTGATTGTATCCTTGTCTTGCTTTTGTCCTGATTCAGTTAAAGATGAATTTTATTGATTTTTCACAATCTGAAGGTTTTTTAAAGCCATTTTTATATTAGGGTTAAGGTGTAAAAATACACATGAGCTTTTCTTAAAAGTGCACCCAACACCAAATGTTTTTTTGGGGCAAAAGTAACTATGTGGTTACAAAATATGTGCAAAAGTCACAGTTTCCGTTAATGTCAGCAAACATCCATTACTTTTCCTCAACTATGACAGCTGGAGCCCATGTGTAATTTTCTCATCCTTTGACTCCAGTAGACGTGGCAGTTGGGGGGTGGAAGACTCCTTTAAACCTGACAGCTACCCAGGACAAAGAAGACTTGGATTGTGGAATATGATGCTATCTTCTGTACAAGGAAGACTTGAAACGCAATCGAAACTGGACGCCATTGTCGAAGGTCAAAATCTAGCTTTCTTTTTTTCTTTTTTTGGATACAATCTAGCTTTCTTTCTGTTCAATTAAAAAAGATCTCAAAGAGAACGAAGCTTTTTAGATGCAAAAGAGTGGAATCTTTTACAGACAATAGATTTAGATGTAGAGATCTCCATCGAGAGATCAAAGATAGGAAATGAAAATCAACGGAATTAAGAGGAAGAAGAAGAAGACTGTGGAGCGGAGAACAAAGCAGAATCAGAAGCAACGGTCCTTATATTTGCCTCGCCGGATCAATCCACCCAATATCAAACGAAAAGGAAAATGAGGCTAATCAGCGACACCCACCCCACAAAAAACACCCACCCTCTCTTCTAATCCTCAAGTCTCTGAAACATTTCTGGGGAATGTTGGTTCAGGTAAACAACCCAGAAATCTTTAAACTTCTAAAATTCATGGCTTACCGCATCTAATAAGAAAACCCACTTCGATTTGATGGAGAAAAACAAAAATCCAATTATAAAGGAAACTTAGGTGGTTATGACATTGAAGGGATTGAATTCAAAGAAGCACAAATCAATGTCAGAAGATGTTAAAAAATGTGGAAGAAGGCTCAAATCAAACTCAGAACAAGGTTGATTATAGGCCACAAATTGAAGGCAACAATTAGGACATAAAGAACACAGAACATAAATCAACCAGCAAAGCTTTCATCAAAGCAAAAATCACAAATTAGCAAATTAAAAACTATTGGCTCATTGTTGTTCAGAAATTGTGACCTTTATCTATAAGAAGCTTCGACCGAACCAGAGGACAAGAGGGAGAAGATGAAAAGGGATCCAGGTTCGTAGCATACCCAGTCACATATCAAGAAGCTGCCGTTGACGGTAAAGACCCAGTCACGATGATGGTTAGTCGCGCGTTTGCCATTGCAATAATCGTGACCTCCACTATCACTACTGTCTTGGAATACCAATCGGGAACCTCAACCTTAGCTGAAAGTTAAATGAGGTAGTTTCTATATTTTACCAAGACGTCGAAGTAGAAGTCGGCGATGATGGAGTTCTCAACAGAGATTGTGGCAAGTTGGATGGTGCCGACATGATCAGTGAGGAGCAGTGTGATAGCGTTTTTTGGGAGTGTTAATGGACATTTTTCAGACTCCTTGAAGCCACGTATACACAGGTCAAAAGAAAAATGACTCCAGCTATTACAATAATGACAAAAGTAACGGAGGTTTTTCTAACATTAACAGAAACTGTGACTCTTACACCTATTTTATAACCACATAGTTACTTTTACCCCTAAAAAAAGGATTTGATGTTGAATGCACTTTTAAGAAAAAACTCATGTATTTTTGCACCTTAGCCCTTTATATTATATACTGCACTTTTTGTAGCTATGCAGGGCCTTTTCATGGAACTAAATATAGTAACGTTGGTCAATGGAGTATTTTTCTGATAAGGAAATCATGCATAGTTTATCTCTCATAGAATGAGAGCAAGCAATAGTACTCAAGCTATCTACTTTGTAGGAATATGTAATTTGCAGGATATGTTGTTGAGTTTCTTTAATGTGAGTATTTTCTTTGGTGAAAAAAAACTTTGATATTAACTTCTATTACGAAGTCGTTAACTATAAATGAGTTTAAAGTTTTTTCATGATACTGAATCAAACATTTGTATCCATTCAAATATATATTAATCAGGCTAAGCCATTTATCTTATATTTGGATTGAGAGAAAATTAAGGAGGAAAGAAAAAGAAAAATGGGGTGGAGAAACAAGATCCCCCCTTTTTAAACGTGGGTGAGAATATAAGTTGCAAGTTTTTTCCTGCATAGATGTGGGAAAGGAAAGTGGAAGAAAAGCATGTAAGCATACATTATTGTGATTTAGTGATTGGAATTAAAATAAAATGGCTTTTTGATTTACAAGCTACTCGTGTGATGTTATTATTTAAAATACAAAGAGAGATTTAGGAATTGTGATGCATCATCCTATTGAGTTTTATGAATTTAGAAGTTTATGAAGTTGTTTCAATTTAAAAGCTTTATGAAGAAGAATATTTATCGTTAGTGATTATGATATATTTCAAATAATATTCATACAACTCAAATTTATTGTATATAAAAAATATGAGTCTAAAAGAATCAAGTAAACAAAAATAATATCAAAATGAGTAGACTTTCTATGCAACGCACGGGAAATACATGCTTGTTTTAATAAAGAAAAGTAGTTGACTACTAGTTACCAGTGCTATTAGCAAGTCTTGCAGGGGTTAGTGAGGCTTCAGTTGGTTGACAAGCGGTTTGGGGAGAATGGGAGATATTCATGCCTAAAACTTATGCAGCAAATACTTCACACTTGAAAAGAAAGGAAAATCATTCTTACAGTACCTATAGCTTTTTTCTAATTTTTAATTTGGTCCATCCTTGTTTTTTCTCCTTTTCAAATCCTTTTAAATTTACTGTCAATATAATTATCTTTTATACAACGCCAACAACGCAAAATTACAGGTACTAACGGTATTAAAAGAGTAAAACTAAAAAATTTAATAAGGAGAAAAAACACACGGAGTACAAAATTAAAAGCTGAAAGAAACTACAAGAACCTGAAGAATGGTTTTCCTAAAAACAATCTAAAAGCATTTTTTTTGTTATTACTAACATTTTTTATTTTTATTAATTTTGGAATAAAAGGAACCTCAATCATCACTATCTTCACCAGAAAATACAAGTTATTAGCATGAACGATAAAATATATAGAGAGCTACACCCCTAATTTAGTGAAATATAACTAATTAGGATTGTATGATTATGATATATGTACAATAAAAAGTAAAATACTGAGGACAAGATTACATTAGAGAAACAGAATCACATAACTAAATTTTAAAAAATGGAAGCATACCGCGTGATTTTTAATTGGTGGTTGATAAATGGTTAGGAGAAGACGCTTGAGCCAGGTCCTTGAGGAAAGCAACAACATCATCTGAGGATCCAAGCGCATAGCGAGCATCTGTTCGGGTTCGGCCAACGGCACAAGAGAAGTAATTCTCCTTCTTGAGGTCAAGCACATTCCATGAGGAGATCTTCTCAGATGCTGGCCTCCTTGGTGCAGCATTACATGTATGGTTTGTGGTTTTCTTCTCAGAATTTGACACTGGCCTTTGTGCCTTATTTTGAGGCGATTTTGTTCCTGTTTTAGTACTGGTTGGCATCTTCAGAGATGTTCTTCTCTCTGCAGGAAACTTAACTGCTTCTGAAGTCTTGGCTCGGGCAACGCCCACGCTGCTACAAGGAAGCTCCGGCTCAAAGAAGGAATAAACATCTTCATCCTGCTGAAATTGCTCAAGTGAGGTTGCACCATGCTAGATTGCTAGTCATGTTAAGAAGACATTGACATATAACTTAATGCTAGGCCGACCAAATATATATAATGGTTGAAATTCTTTTTTCCGAACAGCTTGGGGTTACAAGCAAGATCGAAATGCAACCTTCCATTTATAGAGGAGCTATCATACCATTAGGCCATAAGGCCATTGGCATAGTGGTGGAAATTCTGATTTGCAAGCATGGTGAACAAGATTATGAAAGGAGCACGCTCATATTAGACAGATAAACAAGAAAGAAGATAAAGATAACAAAACTGATCTGCGGTAGATATAGGAATTACCTTTGATAGAAAATGTCCTATACACAGAACATAATCGATTGGTGCTGTCATGGATTTACTCTGAACTATCTCACCCAAGATGCGGTCAATAGCTGCTCCCTGATAGGGGAAAAGTTTACAACTGTATAAGAATTCCAGGTGATAACAGAACTGAGATATATGAATTATTAGAAACATGAGGTCACCTTCGTAACACCAACGGCTCGCACTTCAACTGATCGGCTACCTTGAACAACATCAACTGATGCATTGGAAATTGGACCAGTCCAGAGATGCTGCAACATATCCCTTGCTTGAAGTCTTCCAAACTCAACATCTACGATTACGACGAAAGGATAAGAACTAGAAACATTGGAGGAAAATTTGAAGAGTCCCCAAAGAAAAGAAAACAAAGTATGTACCCGCATATTTGTAGTTCCATACAAGAGAGGTCTCCCTTTCTTTAATATCAAAATGAGACCGGGGAGTTCTTTCTGTGAAGTATTCAAACACATGCTGAAAAATACAGTGTCAGTATTGTAAGTTGACAGCATGAGCAAAAGGGACAGTAATAATAGAAAACTGAAGCATCAATATAGGCACCTTCACACTGTCAACCCATTCCATATTCAGATGCTCTGGCATTGTTGTCATCCATTCTCCCTTTGCGGGGCATAAAAACATCCCGTTCTCTGCTGCTAGCCACATGTTGTATTCCTTAAAGTTCTGAAACACAACCTAGTTAGAAAGTAAATAAAGTCAATCAAGGAGCATACTAAACAAGGGAGGGCGCCAGTATTTACGTTATATAGGACATCTCGACCACTTCCACTAAGCACAACAATTGTGGTCTTCGGGTCATCACAAAGTGCTGTCAATGGTTGTTTTAATTCTGGATGCACCTTGAGTTCCATTTCCTTAATCTGGTCGCCTTTCCTTTCAACTGGTTCAGTTAAAGTTGCATTGAATCCCTGTAGGGCGTATCTCCAGAGTCAGGAGGAAATGTTCAAATAAAATTGTTAGGAAATAATGTTGTAAATATCCCACATAATCAGGGATAGTTAGTATCCCACCGAATTAGGGATTATGATTAGTATCAATCACCATAATGAGCCATTAATCCTAAGGCTCCTACTTTGTATATAAATACCCTACTGTATACATGAATGATATGACTTTTAGTGAATATTATCTTTGTAACAAGTTGGGCCTGATTAATATCTATGCTCCAACTTGAGGGGGAGTGTTAGGAAATAATGTTGTAAATATCTCACATAATCAGGGATAGTTAGTATCCCACCAAATTAGGAATTATGATTAGTATCAATCACCATAATGAGCCATTAATCCTAAGGCTCCTACTTTGTATATAAATACCCTAGTGTATACATGAATGATATGACTTTTAGTGAATATTCCAATTACAAAAATAATCATGATGAACGCTAGAGTTACTGAAGTGATTCAACTTAAAGTAATTCTTCATTCCATTTAATCTAAGTCCTAAAATCCTCATTTTTTATGCGCGTAACAGAGCTTGATACTACTAATCCCTTGTCATGCAAAATCTATTTTACAAGCATATTACAAGAGCATTCTCAGGATATGGTGTAATTAAGAATGCCCTTGTTATATGAGGAATGAATACAACAGAATCAAGAGAGGTTCACTTTAAAAAATAGCAGCGATTATTTCATTGCTTATTTTGATTTTATTCTCCTTTTTATATTTGAAGAAAAGGAGGAAGATTTGAAATTCAGTGGATCCCAGATAACGGCTTAATTTTCACATATGAAAAGTCTTTCTCCCTGACAACTGTTAAGTGACAACTCATGTTAACCAGTCTTCAATTGTAGCCTTTATTACAACCTTCTTAATCCTTGGGAACCATAAAACATTTTATCTTGACAATTCGAAAATTTAAGTTTTAAAATGAAAGAACAATATTCAGGAATTAATAAGCTTCATGTTGAGACAGCATACCAATATAAGCAATCGATTACTTGACTGCAAATAGCGTTCAACTGTAATCTTGGTTGGAAGTGGGGGTGGCTTTTGTCTTGTCCTTAGTTGTGCCTCGACCACAGTATCATTTAGTTCACTGTAAAGCATTCATGAATTAATTTTCATCGCAGCATCTATACAAAATATACGAGCAATAAAACATATTATCTAATAAGATTTTTTAATTAGTAAATAAAAACACCATCCCACATGTATTCTACTATCACATTTTAATTAGTAAATCAGAACAGGCATTCAGAACACTTGATATGCATACCTTACAAAAATCTCAGCCCATTCTTGAGCAGTGTGGTTTGTTACATGTGAAGAATTGTGCCTATGACGTTTCTCTCTTTCCCCAGGTGGCATATCCAGAGCCTGCGCAATTGCGGCTGCAACTTCTGTGATATTCCAGGGGTTAACCAGAATTGCTCCTGCACCTAGAGACTGTGCTGCGCCAGCAAACTACAAGTATAACAAGTTTCAGGCGCGGAACTATGGAAGAGAAACACAAGCAAAGGAGAATATAAACAAATCAAGTGTGACCTCTCTATCAACCAAAATTATGACTGAAATTCTTTGCCATGACAAGAACAAAAGGAAATGAAATTTCAAAATCCATCATCTATACAAATTACTTCAAATGGCAGAAGCTTCAGAAGTGCAGATGATTCCAAGAGGCTTGACATTGGAATTAGAAGCATTTTATTTAATGAATTTTCAAATTGATTATCATGAGTATGGGAGAATATACCAGAAATGGTTTCAAATTTCCTATTATTAAAGTCAGCAGCATTTGTTAGATCCCTCTATATTTTATGTGCTGCAGTGCTGGGGGTGGGGGTGGTTTCTGAGGGAATCAAGAATTTTTGGAGTATCATGCCAGTTTTGTCAGAAATAGTTTAGAAAGGATCATGACGTGACTAAAATGAAGAGAATATTTCATGTCCCTTACTGTTGACTTTATTACCTTATGAACAGCACTTCAAAATTAGAATAATGTGCATTAAAAAATTAAATACAAGGACAAAAACAAGTTTCATTGTGTAATTACTTCACTAAGAATGAGAACCCCTTTCTTATTTTCCTGGCAGGCCACAAATTCATAACTGACAAGATTCATCCCATCCCTCAAAGATGTGACCAGTGCTACATCTGTGTAAGAGATCAGTTAGAATACAATTAGTACAAGTGTCACTATAAAACTTGAAAATAAGCAATAAAATTTTCATGATTCAGAGAGAATTGAGAACTTTTGGAAGTATGCAATGGCACAAAATATCTTGTGTGTCTCAACTTTCAAATAATAGGTGTACGCATGCAACAAATTATCAGTGGTCAACGGGAAATGTATTGCATACCGTTATTCCCTAGCATAGTTGTTTCACATCAATCAATAGTTACTTTTCTTATCACCCAAGGCACCAAACACCATAAAGTACACTCAACATACTGAATAAAGTTACCTTTCATGAAATAGATGGAAATAACCATGTGCTGAAAAGTGCAAATTAAATGTTACAACTTACAAATGAGCAAAACAGGCATTTAAAATGTAAAAAACGGTGTAAGAAATTCATGTTCAAAAAAGGCATGTAGATTCTCATTGCAACTTCATATTTGTTGATGATGGATAAAATGACAACAGAGGTTCAGAGAGCATGCCTGTTCAAGGTGGGACAGACAGAAGGTGGTAAACCCAAGAGGAAAGCCTTCTATCAAATAAATTAATAAACAAAGAACAATACATGTACCTGTAACAGCATATAAAGCACATAGTTTTTGAAAATCAAGTGAACGGTCCTGCAAACAGAACAAACACATTGGATAATTTAGCATCATCACAAATGAGTAATGACAAAATCACACTTAATTTTATCTATGGTCAACTATTTTTAAAATGAGAAAAGAAAGACAATTGAGTAATTAATGCTGCCAGTAGTTGATTATTAATCCATTTGGATTACAATAATCTATTTTAGTCGATAATTGGACGCTGAATTTGTTAACAGTGTTTCATGTGCACCGCACCCAGCTCTGAAAAGGTGATGTTTTTCACCAAAGAAGAGTTGATAAACTTATTGAACAGAAATAGTACTTGAAATTTAGAATCCTCTTATTGTTTCACTGAGCTAGTTTACTTCTTTCACAATAGTAGATACAAAATAGGGTCAGGCTACTGTACTAATATCCAACCACAAATTCATCCAAAATAAACTTGTCCTTTATTTTCCATCTCCTGAATGAGATAATGGTTATTAACATTGTACCATTAAAAATTAACACCTAAACAGGGGAAAATATCAATACAATGTTTTTCGGATGATCATAGAGTTAAAACCTCACCAGATGATGTATAGGAACAGCAGTCAATGATCCAAATCTTCCATTGATGCGACCAACAATTTCATGGACCTGACTTGTAAGCTTCTGATCTGGGAAAATGCAAGAAATGAATTCAATTCATGATCCAAAAAGAGAACTAAAATCACAATTCATGCAAAGAAAAGTTGAAACGCAACACATGGGATAATGAGCTTCCATAGAAATACTTTCTCAATCAAAGCAAAATAAATAGTTAAAAAGGTAGGAGGATCTGCCATCAGCAGAATGCAATATTCCCAAGGAAAGTGCTCTGACGCCTAACGAACAGGAGAAAAGTTACTTTCCCTCACTCATTCCATTTCTCCAACTCTGTTTCCCCTCTACCAAAGGGGCCTTATGGTTATAGAGTATTCCAGAAGAAACTTCTCAAAAATAATTTGTTTCTTTTATTATAAACCTGCCAAAGACTTCCAATTCATTCTAGAATACCCGAAGTGCCTTTTTTCTTAGTAAGTCAAGAGGTTTTGAACCCTTAATCACTACCCACACTCCACCCTATTTTTACCTTGCCACTTGAGTTAGCGCCATGATAATTATATTAAATAAACCAGCAGAACTGAGTTGACAAAAGATAGAATCACAGTCATTTCAGTATATAAGTATCAACTTTCAACTCAACGCTAGTTTTTCAATCTTGCCAGAGAAGAAATTTTACATAAATTTCATGTCATAGCATAAACATATTATAATGGACAACTTAGAAAATACCAATCTTCCAATTGTTGGACATGGGCAATATTGTAAGGATAAGCCTATTTTGTTGACCTTTATACTGTAGAAGGCACAAAAGAAAAAGTAACTAGGAGCATACACTCAGGAACATCTGTTCTTGTTGGCACAGCAATTTGAAGCAAAACTACTTTATCACGCCAATGAACGTTCTCTTCCAAAAACTTTTCAAATGCAAGAATTTTCTGGGGAATCCCTTTAATCATATCAAGCCGATCAACACCTAACATTACCTGCCATGCCATGAAAATGTTAATATGTCAAAAGAATGTGCTAAATTAAATTATAAGTTTATAACTATACTCAAAGGACTAAAACAGAATAACATGGAGCTTCATATTTAGCAAACTAAACTTATGCAGTGAAAGCAACATCTTTGAAAACAACATGTTCTATCAACTAAAGTACCCAATCACTGGAAGAAAGAAACATAATTTGATAAAGACGTATCACCGTGTAGGGTTTAAGGGTGGTTAAGCAACAAAGAAATACATGTACCTTTCTACCCTCAAATCTGTTTTCCAATTCTTTGATATTTTCCTTCACTTCATTAACTTCAAGTGCACGTCTGAATCGACCAGAGTCTATCCCAATTGGAAACTTGAATTCAAATGCACAAGAAATACATAAGCAAGTAGTCAAAATCATCACGGTAAAAGACCTAAGTTAAAGATGAACAATTAAATAGCATTCCTTTCCTTTTTTTTTCCGTCATTTTTATTTTAATGGATAAATTTTGGTGCAGAATTCCAGGAATGTTAAAATGCTACGCATAATAAAATGTAAGGTTGATTTTATTGGGAAAAAAATTGTAGGCGCATACTGCAGCAACTCGAGTCAATCTCCCCTGATCCTCAACCCCTTCTGGAGTGCCCTCAAGTCCAAGAATGCGAGTACAGGCACTAACAAAATGGCGTGCATAATCATAGGTGTGAAATCTGTTTGAAAGAAATTACACTTGTGCAAATCAGAAGCAATGACCATATTGGAATATAAAAGCTTAACAGACTTAACATAGCATTAAGGGGGGAAGAATATGTTAGAATGTATAAAAACAGCCGCATGAAAGGAAGAGTCCTGGAGTTGGAACCTAAATGTAAAGAGGAGAAAACATCAAACTAAAACAGAAAAACTATAAAGGCAGCATAAACAATCTAAACATGCTTCTTCGAACTTTTGGTATAAATGTGAGCTTGATTTTCTTTAGGCACTGTCAAATTTATTTACTATGAGAAGCACTGAATTAAAACCCAACCTGCGTGCCAAACCGTTTTCGGGCGACTTCAACCACTAAACTAAGAGAAACTGTTGATATTCAGACTGCAGTCATAGACAGTTAGACCTACTATTAATGGGGGACCAGAGTCAGGTTACTGCCCTTAAATTATGAATAAATGTTGAATACCACAATAGTTCATGAAGGAGACATATTAAACCATCCACAGACTAGAGAAAAGTGCTATGATAAGTAATCATCACAAAAACTTCATGTGAAAACAAGTTAGTTTACAAAATATTCAATGATGCAGAATTGCAGATTCAAGGAAATTTGTTTACTTTTGATGCTATCTCAATCATGAGTAGAAAAATAAACTAAATTTTCTTCTTTTATTAATCCAGAGGTATAGGAAAGATGCAAGGCAGCCATAGCATCAGCTTCAATCCCAAGCACAGAATAAGTTTTCCTATCAACTTAAATGACGCCGGGAGAATCAGAGCAAGGGTTTGATGGTTGCCTGCCACCTGAACTCAATTAGCGGGTTATAACTTTGCGCAATAGCTCGAGTTGGATGGACAACATACAGTATAACTTCCAGAACTAACTTGTCCAAAGGTCCCGCAAACCAATGATATTCAAAACATGCATGCAAATATTTATCACATTTACTTTAAGCATAGGAAGTTCAAACATAGAATCAGGCAATCATTAACGAATCTCATTTCTAGTCAAAGGAGTATATTGCAACTTACCCTACTAAATCAGCAGCAAGAACAGAATGAAGGAGCTCTGAACGTGATGGTAGTGTCCTATGAATTTCAGAAGATGGAAATGGGGTGTGAAGAAACCAACCAACTTTCATGTTACTGTTATATTCCTTTAAACATTTTGGAAGAAACATAAGATGGTAGTCATGGCACCAAACAACATCACCCTCTTCATAGTGCTTGTTCACAACATCGGCAAACATTTGGTTTGCTTTCTTGTATGCTGCGAATTGAGACTGGAAGCTCCGTGTGGTAGCAAGGCGATCTTCTTGGGGTAGTCCAAGGTAATGAAAAAGGGGCCACAAGATGTTGTTGCAGTAACCATTATAATATTGGTGAACAATCTCTTCATCAAGAAATACTGGGATGCACCTCTGCAACGTAGATAAGAAGAGGAGAACATAATTCATAATAAACAATGCAGAGGAATGGATGGCATATTAATACAGACACTAGAAATCTTATAGTGTAAAGGGTTTTGTACCTTTTCAGCCAAAGCTTCAGTAAGTGCCTTCTGTCCAATCTCATCTGGCACATTAACACCAGCCCACCCTATCCACCTTGCCTCAAACTCCTTGACACCTTTGTTGAATAAGGCAGTGATATTAGATTTATTTTTGTAAAGAAGAAGACCAACTTCAATTTAGAGAAACCAATATCAAACATGATAAACCGTCTTAAGAAAACAAGTGGAGATCATATGCAACTTCAATGGAGGTACAACTTACTCTTTTTTTTTTTGGGGGGGGGGGGTGGTGTTGCTATAAAACAGATGGATGCATTAGAGGCAGGATTAGTCCTACAATTACATACCTAAAAGTGCGCTAACTAGACCTCCAGCACTGAGCTCCAGAGACCATGAATCTTCGCCTCTCCTAACTGCGGAGACTGGCAGCCTGTTGGCCACCACCAAAAGTCGTTGTCTATAAGGCCTCCCATCATGTCTATCACATACCTCAGCTCCCTCCAGGTATTGTGCATGAGAAGCCCCTGTGGTATTATCTTCTCTAAAACGCTGGTTATGCTCAAACAGTTCAGTTACCCCATTATTATTATTATCAGCTAACTCATTGAAATGAGAAGCCTTGATGTTTTTTCTTATCTCTCTTTCTCTGACAAGTCGTCCAACACGACCTGTAATATGATTAGGATTACCATTATACTTACTATTCCCAGGCATACGCTCACTCTGGAAGCGAACCGGGGAATATCAATTTCACCAATCCGTACCCAACTCCTCCGAGCGACTTCCTCCCCTGCATTTTGTTAAGCGGGTTAAATTTATATGAAATACAGCAGACAGACAGAATTCTAAAGAACAGAGCATCAACCAATGGATCTAAATTCAGAATAGAAAGGAACGAGAAAAATCACATACTCACTGAAACGTAAAACACGAAAGGTTCATAGATAAATTGAAACAGTATGGATGGACAAGAGAAAACGAATGCCCTACACAGAATCTAGAAAGGGAAGTAGGACGCGCTTAATTAGTCGGTGTCATGATACTTAGACCATAGAGTTGGAAATTTCGCTTTCATAAATTAAATACAGAAAAACAAAAAGCAGAACAACGGCCACATAGTAGGCAGGAGACTTAGGAAGTATTCGGTGAAACGCTGGGCTATGGAAGCCATTTCATTCAGGCGAATTCCACACACATTGTACCAAGGAAAATATTGAAACAAGTCAACAAGTAAGAGCATTGCCCATCTGATGCAGAGACTTTTAATATTCCAAAAAACTTATTTAGAAGAACAAATTCAAACACCAATACCTACAAAATCAGCTGACGCATAAACAAAGAAAACAAGATAAGGTTGTGTGTAGTCGTCACCTGTTTCTGGTTCAACAAGCCAATCTCGGAGGCGTTTCAGCAGCAAGGGAAAAGTTGGGTTAGAGTGAGAAGATTAAGGAGACGGTGTGATGAGATAGAGAAATTGGAAAGGGGTGGGAAATGAGCACAATCTGGAAGGGAGAGAATTAATGAGAATAACGACATACTGTGAAATGAGAGTAAGCAACAGAATCCTCGTGTGAGCTTTATAAGGAACATAGGGCCTCCCAGACATGCAGGTGACACCGAAGATATAGTTGAAGACAGTGAGGAAATATTCTCTCCTATCTTATTTATAAATAATTTTTCTTTTAATCATGTAAAACAAACAATCTTATTTATAAACAATTTTTCTTTTAATCATGTAAAACAAACAGGTAGCAAAATATAATAAGTTTATCAAAAATATTATATTTTTTTCATATATGTCTCTATTTATAAAAAGACTATAGAAGAGAAAATAGATAAAAAAATATGAGAGATAATAAGCATAATATATGAGAAAGAATGAATATCTAATAAGGATAAAATAGGAAAAAAAAGTTTACATATTCAAACAAAAAATAAAAATTACTTATAAAAATGATTAACCCAATAAAAAAAGAGTTGCTTATAAATATGAGAGAATGAGTAATTACCCATGAAAGTAAATATGCGTGTTAAGTTGGAGGCGCTTTTTAAAAGAAAATTACACTTAAGTCCCATAAAAGAAGAGAAATAAAAAATGGTTCTTTAAAATTATAAAATAAAAAAAATGATCCTATAAAGTTGTCAATAACCCACTCATAAAATTGTCAATAAAATCATTTTTTCATTTTACAATTTTAAAGGTTCATTTTTTTATTTTTTATTTTTGAGAATTAAGTGTAATTTTCCCTTTAAATAAAAATACGCAAATATCCACAATCATCAATTACGCAAATAACAACGCATCAATCAATATCCAATGCTCAATACGTAACAAGCAAGTAAGTTTGTACTCCCTCCCCTCCTTGGCATAAAATATGGTTGATTTTTTTAGATAAATAAAAAAACTAAATAAATAAATTAATCATAATATATATTATGTATTATTGTATTATATATTAGTTTATAAGTCACACAAATTAGTTTGAAGGAAAAATGATAAATATAAATATTCTAAAACAATTTATTTAGTTTATTTATCTTTAAAAAAAAAGTCAACTATATTTTATATTGAAGGTAGTAATAAATTATACTATTATATTATAGGAAAAACTCATGTTAAGTTTCTTATCCATTTTTGTCAAATTTTTTGATTAAAGGTGTCCTATTTATTTTAAAAGAATTTATAGTTAAATGATAATATTTTAAGAATAGGACAGATTATGATATATCATATATGATTCAACAACTTGACCTAAGGAATATAAGAAAATTGATCTCATGTCCTATATTATATTATTCACAAAGCATAAATAAAAATATGTACAATTTTATCTTCACGATACAAATGAAATACAAGCTTAAGAAAATGAGCATAAAGTCGATTTGCCAAATAGCCCCGTGCAGCTGCTTGCTCGGTTTGTAAATACCAAATTATTAAAAAAATGGCATTATTTGTAATTTTTTGAATAGCCTAGTTTATGTTCTTTATTGTTCTTTAATATAGGTTGCTTGGAAGAGAATTCTCATTGTCTGGAAAAAAAAGGAAGAGAATTCTCCTTTCACAGAAAAAAATATTTAGAGCATTAATTAATTTTGCCATTCTAGCTATTCATGAATCAACTTGAGGGTCAAAATACAATGAAATAAAAGTTCTTTCAATTTGTGACAAATTTAAGAAGTTTTACTATTCTAAATTGAACCACATAATTGTTCTTAATACTATTTGTGAACTAGGAAAATCATAGTTTTTGTCTGAAGTTATGGGCAATTTGAGTTAAAATAACTATAATTTTTTCTTAGGAAATTAGTTTTATAGTTATGATCACCTTTGATCAAAGTCATTGGAGAATGACAATATTATAATAAAGTATCAATGACATATTATTGAGGTGATAATAATATGTTTGCAAAAAACAAAAAAAGATGTGATAATAATGGTATTTGGTAACATTAAAAATTTTCATTAAAATTGAATACAATTCTGAGATTGATTCCTTAATTAACAAATATATAAGTAACTACAAAAATGTTGATTCTGGAAAAAAAAAAAAATATTTTCCATATAATATATATGAGTTTACGATCTTACTAGAAAAACAAGTGACAGTGAAGACGCCAGAAGACGTATAACGACTAATGAGGTTATTCCCGTGTGCGGTTCCTTTCCTTTCCCGCCACGTCAATGAGGAAACGGCATTGAAAATAAATGCTGATGCAGCATGTCCCAAATCTAATATAATAAATATATAATTCAATTTTTTCTAACCTCCACTGATTTTTCTTTACTTGAAAGAATAACTGGCCAAAAAATTGAAACTTAAAGAAAAATATAAAATAACTACACTTTTGACCTCCAATACGAAATTCAATTATTGTGTTTAATTTCCCTACATTCTAAAACTCTTGGAAATTTTTGTTTAATGTTGTTGGTTTTCAAAGCATATGCCATACTTTTTTTTTTTTGGTCAAAAAGCATATGCCATACTAATTTTTCATCGATAATAGGATTTGAACTTATAAGATTATGAGTTAATTCCTTATCAAATAGACCGACTTTTGTTGAATTTTTTATAAAACTTTATTAATTGGCATTTCAATATTTTATATTGGCATCAAGAGTTTATTATTATTTTTTTCCTTTTACCAGAAAGAGTTTATTAATTTCATCCCTATCAACCGGCCAATTTTGCAATGATTTGGAAAACAAATAAAACAATGAAACAATTTGTGTCAATCACACAACCAGAGCAAATCTATCGACTGCAATTGAAGTTTACGTCGTCTTCTTACTATGGTCAACTTTAATGGACTCCGCATTTTATTAACACAAACATTCGCTAGGTAACAAGGAAGCATACCCATTCACAATTCATCTTACTTTATAATAGAAGCATGTAAATTAATTATTTTTTTCATGCCAAAACATTTCGGCAGAACAATGTAATCCTCACTAGGCTAAAGGTGAGAACTTGTTGGATAAATAATATAGGGTAGTCGATCAATATTTAAGCCTAAATAATTGAGACATGCTTGTATTTTGTAGGAACCAAATAATATATATCCCTTGGCATATATATATATATATATATATCCCTTCATAATCAGTTTATAATCTACATATATGTCATTATATTATTCAAGTTTACACGATCAAAAGTTATGAAAATAATATGAAAGCTTTTCAATATATACAATTTGAAAGAGTTCGTATATCATTTCAATTGACATGGTTCTCTATTGTCTTAGAATTCATCAGGGTCGTCAGTTTAACTATAGGGCCTTGATTTTGTTAATTTGGTTACTTAAGACAACATGTATTATAGTTTTATGTTGAAAGACCAGATCCATAAGAGGCTAGCTTTCCGAAGTCTAAGGACTTTGATCATAAAATATCTCATTTCTAATGCAAAGAAGCATAAATGTTACTACCTCCAGCGGCATTAAATATAGCACGTCGATAAAATGATTTACTTGTACTTATAAATCCCAATCTATTTTGTCTCTCAAATTTTTTATTTTTTCTAAAATTTCTTTATTATTTGTTACACATATAGTGAGGGGTTTTTATTAAAGATAGTTGTAATGCATATGATTAAAAAATATATTTTAATAAAATCAATACATATTTACGACAAATAACTAATTTAACTAATTTTTTAAATATCTATAAATTAGTTATCTAATTTTTATATCAAGAACTGGGGAGTATTGAGCACACCAAATTGTGCAATTCATGTGCATGTAGCTAGCTATATAATTCTTTGTAATTTATTCAAACTAATTCTATATTAGATGCACGGGCGACGTCCAATATAAAATGCATGGTTGCAAATGAAGTGATCGACCACATCAGAAACTTTCGCCCCGCTAGTAAATGAGAACAAGAGCATGCATGGGCAGAGACAAATATATATTTCAAGGTGATGAAAAATTTGGTATTAACTGAGTGTTTGGAAATCCATCGTTACTCGTGTGAGAGTAATTCTGTCAGAAAAGTTGCAAAAACTTGTTTTCAACGAGTTTCCAAACAGAAGTCCAAATGCACTTTGGGTTTTATATATCTTCTGCTAGTCAATAGATATCAGAAATAGATCAAAATCAAGGGAAAGATATATATATATATATATATATCCACACAAACAAACACACACACACACATATATATATATAACTCATGCATGTGACGAAATATATAGACGAGCAGGTCAGGGGATAAGCGACAGAGGTTGAAATGTTGACAGACGCATGAAGCCATAAAGCAAAAGTTGTAATTTTCTGTGATAAAATATTGCAAATGGAGCTGGCATGGTTGCTGTCAACAACGATACGTGGGATACTGCTTTCAAAAGAGGAGGGACCACCAACTGTGGCTGGGTCTAATACCCGCCGGTGAGCTGCACGCATTCATTATGCGACGGTATCTCACACCACACAAGATTGCCGTTCGACAAAGAGATGCATGCGTCAAAAGATTTTTTTTTTTTTTTTTTTTTTTGCGTGAGCATCCGCTATCCAAGGCCAGACCATTTTTTAAATACATCAGCGGCCCAGATTAATCCGAATCAGGGCGGGTCTGGACCCTTACGTGTGAAACCCCTACCGCCTACACTGCTACATTTCTAAGGCTCAAACTTAAGACCCTTGGTTAAACTGGAACAATTCTTTTACTAGTTAATCTAAGCACTCAATGGTTGCGTCAAAAGATATTAAATAGAAGCTTCTTCTATTTCACTTATGTCAGACTACAGGGATCAAGCAGAGAGTATAAAAGCTCTTACCAGTACAGGAATCCTCTTTTTTAATGAACATATAATATAACTAGTAATTTCTTGTTTCAAAAAAATTAATTAAAATATGATAGACATATAAAATATATAAATTAATTTATAATTTTTATAACATAACATTAGGTTGATTCTTCAAAAAAATTATTTTATATTTTTACTACCCCCTGAAAATTTACCTATAGTCTATTCAGCAAGGGGCCAGCTAATATTGGGGTATATTTTTTAATGGAAAAGACAAACTAAAAATATGGAAAAATTTTAAATTAAATATCTTCAGAATTTGAAAGTCCTCAACATAAAAAAGAAAGAATTTGAAAATCCTAAATTCGTGATTCATACTAAAATGTATCATTATTTACTCATTAAATGTAGTAAATAACTAATGAAGTGTAGTGAATTAAACTGATTTGGGATTTTAATTTTTTTGGGGTATTTTTCTGAATTTTTTTCTAAAACCATTGTCCCCAATATTATAATGCTTGAAAAGTTTGACACTTTTCACCCTGGTGGTAAAGATGAAGAGGGCTAAAATCCGGGGGGGAAAGTTTGGCACTTTTGACTAGACGGCGCCCGTAGATTTATTGGGGAGAGCAGCAAAGTTTGATTGAAATTGAATGTCTTTGAGGTTCAAGCTAGAGGGAAAAAATATAAAAATAGCGCAGACGTTTTGAAAACATAGCTTTTTATGGTAAAGAGAGAGCAAAACATTCTTAAAACAGTTAAACTTGTATCATGGGATTTATTGGTAAGTTTCACTGGCCATCGTTCTTACCAAATAAGAAACTGTACCATGCAGAGTTTATCAATTGTTTATTCGATTTTAATTCTGGAGTCATTTTCATGCAATTACTTTAATTTGTCGCGCAGCGTCTGCGCCAATAGAAAACGATATGAGAGTTATGTCCACAGAATCCTCATGAATAGACTACGGTCCAAATGAACTCTACTTTTCCTCCTGACCCATCTGAATCTGCTCTCAGTATTAGCTAGTTTTCAAAATATTCCTAGGTAATTTGATGTATTAGTGTGTATGAGAGAGATAGAGAAAAGATACACACACATATATAAGTAATGTTAATACCCCAGCCTTGACACCCATTTCAAAGGATAAAGCAAATCTCTATGACTAAGAAATACGAGCTAGCTAGCTTCGATACCCATTTAACCCCAAGTGGCACACAAAAATCATGAATTAGATAGCTCAAATATGTAGCACTCCATACTTCTTCTCGCTGAGGAAGCTGTGGATTCTATACCTACACCATTAAGTAATCAATATAATAGTAGACGGTTGGATATAGCAAAATCAAATCTTATGGGTTCGAGGGAGTCCGTAGGTGGAGCCCCTCTGGTCAACTCACTCAACCAATCAAGATTCAAGAATGGAGCGTTACTTGTGGCGTATCTCGTGTTCGAAACCAGAGAAAGCTTCAGGAAAGTGCTGTATTCTCATGGGGGTGTTGTTTGAATAACATGCTCATGCTGGTATCTGATCCTATGACTACCATCGGAACTCTGAAGCCTATCTTTTAAAAGCGATGGCCCAATTCATTTACACCTCTTATTTCTTCATTACTTCATTGTCTGAAATCCGACCGCAAAGCACAAGCACTATGTGAAGAATTCTTAATTATTTCTTCCTTCTGGTGACAAATTTATCTTTTAAACGTTTTTAATATTTGGATTTTTTATTAATTCAAGTACAAATACTGACATGGCTGATACGTAATCATTTCTTAACACGTGTCTATCTAAACTAGGGCGTCCGCAGCTCATCAGGGTGATGAGAAAAAAAATTCTCATCACCAAAACCGCGTAGTTCTGACTTAAAAGATACAGAAATAATCGAGTACATTTGTGATGTATCAAGTATCTTAAAATATTTTTTAAGTGACATGTAATATTCTAAAATAATTTGTAGTGTTTTTAATCTCTTAAAATATTTTTTCAGTCATTCCCCGTGTATTAATAGACTGATTGCAATTTTACCCTTAATGTATTTTTTCAGCTTCAAAAGTTACTTTAAAATATTAGATGCTACTGAAAAATATTTTAGAGTGGGTGGAAATCAATAAATTAGTATCCTAAGTTTTGAGTGCTCATTACTGCTAAGAAAAATACATTAACTGTAAAATTGAAGTCAATCTTTTAAAACACTAGGTTCAACTGAAAAATTATTTTAAAGGATTAAAAGAACAAAAAAATATTTTAAAGTAATTTTTGGAGTTGAAAAAATAAATTAAGGGTAAAATTGCAAGCAGTCTACTAGCACACTGGGCACAACTAAAAATATTTTAAGGGGTTAAAAGTAATAAAAATTATTCTAGGATGAGAAGAGAGACTTAAAAAATATTTTAAGATATTAGATATATCACAGACAGCCCTGACTATTTCTGTATCAAAAGCTCAGATCTCTCTTTTAAATCAAAACTGCCTCATTTTGGTGATGAGAATTTTTTTTCTCATCACCCTGATGAGCGGGGAATGCGGATGCTAAACTAGGCAGCTTGGCTCTCTAAATAATACTCCTTCCGCTTCTATTTGTAAGCAAATTTTTCCTTTATTGCGCAAAACAAACTAATAGTTAAAAATAATATGTGTGTCAAAAATTCCATATTTTTTTATATATGCTCCTATTTATGAAAAACGTATAGGAGAGAGAATAGATAAAAAGTATCACTCTGGTTTTATTTATAAGTCCCCTTTAACTAATTCTCACATATCAAGGAGAATTAGTTAACTCATTAACTATGGGCTAAATTTCCAATTTCGCCCTTATCTATGATTGGTTCTGAAAGTCAACATGAATAAATTTCTTTTGTTTATATTGCAATTAATAGGGGTAACAAAGTACAAAATGCATTTAATACCATGAAAATGAACTTATAAATAAAACCAAAGTTTTTGGTCAAAAATGACTTATAAATAGGACCAAAGTGATATGAGAGATAATGAGTATAAGATATAAGAAAGAATGAGTATTTAATAAGGATAAAATAGGAAAAAGAAGCTTACATTTTCAGACAAAAAATAAAAATTACTTATAAAAAATGACCAGCCCAATAAAAGAGAAAGTTAGTTATAAATAGAATCGGAGTAAGTATATTAACATGACTTCTACAACCTCAAATTCTTAATATAAAATTCAGTTTATAGTGCAATTTGTACTACATTACCTCCCTCATCAAGTCTCAACAACCGAATTTATGATGTATTTTTCTAACAAATTAAAAAAAACCTAATAAATACCGAAGTGAAGGACTAAAATTGCACATGCCATCACAAGTCTGGTTTGAGGGTAGGGAAGGGGAGGGAAAGGGAGGGAGGGAGGGAGAAATTTTAATTTTAGACAAAAAAAATTCAAAAATTATCTTCTCGGTTTTTAAATTTTGGATTCCCGCCTAAAATTTACTCTCTCATTCTTTTTAAATTTCAGATTCCCGCTCAAGATTTAAATACATTCAACCTAATAAAGTAATTTATCCATCCTCTCATTCTCTCCCCTCAAACCAAAAACACCCTTAAGAAAATTTCAGAACAAAGAAAAAGGAACCGAAAGTTTTGACTTCTATATGCAGCATCAGCGACCTATAGCAAACAAAGTCATTTTTTCGTTTTGGTTGTTTTTACTCGTCAAATAATTCATCCAAATTAAAGCACATAGAACCAAAACAAATTGCTCAGAAAGGAAGAGTAGTTCTTCCCTGTAATTTACACACATGTATTAACCAATCCTAGAGTTCAATTCCTAACACAATCACAAGAACTGGAGCTACAAAATCACCGCATAGAATTAGAAAAGGCTAACTTAAGCAACACGAATGCTGCTTTCCTCTTCTGCGTACTAGTTTTAAGAGTCGGAACTAGATATGCGACAATTATTCATTTATTATAACAATAATCAAAAGAACCAGGAATACAAGATCATCAGAGTCAGAGAGACACGGAGGTCTTACCTGAAACGCGAAGCTCGGTGCGCTGCAATTGCAAATGCTAGACGTATTCCGTACGGATTTTGCAGGGCAAAACTGGAAATGTGGCAATTTTTCATTTGTTAAATGATAATCCAGAGAACTATATGACTCCGGGATCATCACAGACTAAGACAGAAGACTAACCTAAACGACGTGAATCTCTTACCCTGAGAATGATTCCTGCCTCTTTCTCCGAGTGAATTTCAGAGAGCCAAACTGGAAATACGGCAAATCTTCTTTTATTATGATAATCAAAGGAGACCGAACAACAAGATCATCGCAGGGTCAGACCGAAAACGAACCTGAAACGATATGATGCTCGCCAGTACAAATTTCAAAAAGCGAAACTAGAAATGCAGCGATTCATGGATTGTGCTGCGGTAATGAAAATAAACAGAGCAAGAAGATCAACAGGGGAGGAAGAGAGAAGGCTAATTTACTGAATATTCTTCTTGCTCGCCTTCTTCTGTGGAGAAATTTCGGAGAACGAAATTGGAAAAAGGTAAGGATTCTTCGCTCAATTAAAGAGCGAGGGAGGGTTCTGGAGGAGTGAGGAACAATGAGGTAGGCTGAACTGCTGAAGCAGTAGAGAGGAATCAGAATTGCAAAGGCGCATAAGCAGACATCGCATCGTTACTCACGCATTTGTTGCGGGGGCAGCTGGAGGAGGATGAGAAGGGAGGTGCTTAAATTGACACTCCTGAGTTGGTTGCCCAGCTTTATTTGTGCCCAATCACTTGGAGTGAATTTGTTCCACTTTTATTTATTTCCCCGTTTTTTTTTTAAATTTTCAATATACTTTTCTAGAATAAATCTTTAGTATATGACTTTTTTTTCTTTAATTTTATCTCTACCTTTGATAGTACACATTGGATATGGATCGGGAAAATAGATAGAGTTGAGTCAGATTTAAATAGATATAAAGTTGAAAAGATTTATAACAAATTTAATGGGTTAATTATTTTTCATTAATTATGATGAATTTTTTGTACTGGCCAAGTCCCTCTCCATGCACACTATCAAGAATCAAACATCTAATTATATGCTTAAATAAAGAATGCAGTTAAAGGTCTTTGGTTAATGCGGCGCTTGTATTTTGAATGAAAGTGTATTACATAAGGTTATGGTTGTAGTCTTTTTTTATGAACATATACGGTTGTGGTTTTAAAAGCATGTTCCAAGCCCACTGAGTTTATTCTCTATATAGGGTCTTGTTCTTTAGTACGAATGTTTTCTTTTTAAATCATCGTATGAAATTCGTTATATGTGCTACTCAATTCTTCTTTTTATTTTCACTGAAAAGGAAAATGGACTTATTCTTTTTAACTTTACAGCTTCAGCATCTTTTAGCTTGTGACTCTGGATCACAGCTTCACATCGCACTAAGATATTGTTGATGCTGTGCATTTAACTTGACCAGCCTAGCTAAATTTCCTGCAATCCATGAGACCATTTGATTCATTAAACTTTGTATTTTGAATGATCCAAACCTTTTAGTTAACATGGGTTAGTGCATTGATGAGCTAAAAAACAAATGAACGTAACTCGAGGGCATGAAGGTGGCTTGAAAAAACATAGTAAGAGTGAAGAGATCGATTAAGTATAGCTTTTTTTATACATTATGCAGGACTTAAAGAAAATATTATATTGCATATATATTTTGTCTGCATGGCTCAGTGCTAGTTTGGGAGCACTTAATATGAGAGTTTTACACTTCATGAGACAAAAAATTTATTCATGTGTCTACTTTGTACAGTAAAAAAAAATAAAATAAATTGATAAAAACAAGTACTTATTATAAATTTTATTATGGGATATTGAAAGAGGAGTTCAATTTCTCTCTTCATTACTTGTTATAGATATATAGGAGAATATTTTACTCTAAGGTGCTGTTTGTTATAAGGGATTTGGAGGAGAGGAATGACAATAATTTTTTTTTTCCAATTGGATTTAAAAATATTGAAGAAGTGAGATTAAAAGTTTTAATTTATTTTTAATACTCTTTTAATTACTGAGAAAGTTTTATAATTAGTTAGGGATATTAGGTGAAAAAGTTAATACTTTATAAAACATACTACATCTATAAAACATACTACATTTGGGCTTTAATATATAAGATCTAGTTGACTAACTTACGTAGATTAAGAAAATTATTATGTTAGTTATTTGTAATAAATATAAGTTGATTTTTCTAAAATATAATCTTTAACCATGATTTTTCTTGATAAAAACCTTTAATGTAAGCAATCAATACCAATAATGATATAATTTAGGAAAATATTATAAATGTAGGAGATATAATGGATTATGATTTTATATTTAATTTTACGAAACATGTAGATATATAGTCTCTGTAACAAGAAGCGGCGGAGGAAACCAACGGAAGTTGGCGCAGATGGTTAGGCATTTGCACCACACCAATCCATTCCTGGGTTCGATCCCAAAAAACGGAAGGTGTAAAGAATTTTCACTGGGAGCTCTTTCCCCTGGGGCGCCTCAAAGAGGTGAATTCTTGTCGGGCCTATCAGATTGAGGACGTCAGGGCTATTCGGTTGTCGGGGGCCCATGTCAATAAATCCGGTGTTGGCCTTCAGGTTAACGCCGGATACCTGAAAGGTGGGCGCACCGAAGGCTAAAAATGACCCATTGCATAAACCATAAAAAAAAAAAAAAAAGAGAAGCGGCGGAGGAAGGGAGCGATCAACTTTTGATGATACAAATTAAAATTAATATATAATTGTAGAAATTATCAATTTTGAGCCATCACTTTAATCCGATAATTATTATTTCCTATTGCAACAAACCAGTCACTTGTAAATTGCTTCCATAAAAAGATAATAGGAGGAAAATATTAAAAAAACATGTCGTCATTATGTTTCGAATTCTTTTTTTAAATTATTCAAATCAAAATTTAATTAATAATACAAATTAATTTATATATTAAAAATGAGATCGTTAAATCAAATCTATTTTTTTTTGGTCAAATCGTTAAATCAAATCTAACAACAAAGGATTGTTATTTCTATATATTTTTCTTTTGTCTTCGGGGTTGTTATTTCTATATTAAAGGCACAATAGTGGGAAGAAAATGAGGTAGGGGCCAATAACATTGGGTTATAACCCAATTAATCATGTGAAAATTTTCTTGTAAGTGGATCTCTACGTGGGTAAGTTTAATCACGCTTATAGTCTCATATCATTAGTGTATGCTAATATGTTTGAAAAAACAAATCAAAGAAAGTGAGATCGAGAGGAGAATCCACATGGAGGGGTCGAATCCAAGGGCGTAGATATGTATTTATAATGATGAAAGGAAGATAGTGTGTGGGATGTAGGCAGCTTTTGAGTTTGTCTACTTGTCTCGGTGGAATCAGCTTTGCTGTTTGCAATATATGTGCTGCTCGATACGCGATCCCTTCCGATTTGATGTCGGTCTCTCCTTTTATTCGTCCTCATATTCTTCTTCTTATAATATTATGTATATTTAAATTTAATTTTAATCATTTTTTACTGCACTTCTCTTCATCTCTGATGACGACAAGCTAATCTTTTTCTTCTTTCATAATATTCATTGATACCACTCTTGTTGCAAGTTACGGAATAATATTGAAACAAGAAAATCAATAGTTTAGTCAAAATTAACGCATTATATTAAGAATAATTTGGACAGGTCGTAGTCTTATAATAAAGAGATGAGGGAGTATTTTATATTTTTGGGCGCTTCCTTTTTGGCTTGCAGTTGCACTACTTTTTAGAGAAAAAGGGTTGGAAATCTCTATAGTAGTGTGGTCGCACTTAACGTTTCACGAACAAGTTAAAAGGCATCACTTTAAGAAAACAAGTTAAAAGGCAATGAAAAAATAAATATAAAGTGGAAATCTTTGTGGGTAAGGAAGATGAGAGCCCGAAAGAAAAGAAAGCAACAGAGCGCACTATTTGTTCTTTTCAGTGGCAAGTAATTTACGGCCAAGAGAAACGGAGAATAAAAGCACCAACAAAAAGGATCCACACATGAAAAGTGATGAAGAAAAGCCACGACCAAAAGTTTAGGTCAGGTTGTCTTTGTATCTGCTACCACTTATTTTAAATATAAGAGTTAGTTCTGAGATTTATGAGTAGTTTCACTGCAAATAATCTTTTATAGGCAAAGATAATTCTATCTAAGACATATTGATAGACACTAAATGTAATTTAGTTCGTCATATTGTTAAGGACTAACCTTTAGCTTCCATTAGATTAATGTAACCTTTGTTGGTAGTTCAAAAGTAAATGATTAAAAAAATATTTTAAGAAAACAAATACACACTATTGTTATAAATAATTGATTTAATTAATTTATTTAATTTCTATAAATTAGTTATCAAGATCCTATATATCAAGGACAGGAATGAGTATTAATTTTAAGAAAAGAAATAGTTTATGTCACCATATCTTATATCCATTAATTAAACTCCTGTAGTCCTATATACGTTGTTGGATATGCCAATGTATGACTGTGTACCAACTACTACGTAGCAAAGAAAAATTAGTGGTTTGATTTGGTTATGTTTTAATTTTTCGGCCAAAAAAGATTATATTTTTAATTATATGGAAATCTGCTAGGGTTAAATGGGTATTTTTTAATTAAGATATTTCCTTATTATCATAGTTTTAGATTTTCTTCGATATTACCCAGCCATCAACGATGTTTGTGCGTTTATAACAAAATCTATATTTTTTTATGGGCTTCGTTTAGATAGGAAAACATATGAGAGGAAAATAATAGGATAACTACAATTTCGCTAGCATGTTTTTGTTTTTTTAATTTCCCCAATTCCTTCCCCTTATTATGGTTTGGCGAAGGGACTGATGTTGAAAGCAGCAAGATATGCGAAATATAAAAGGGAAGATTCCGTTTGCCCCATGCTGCATGCACGTACTGATCCTGTAATTAGATTCTGTGTGACGTAGCATGCAATTTGATGTGGACATTTACCATAATCTCCCTATCTATCATCTCTCTCTCTCTCTCTCACATATTCAGGCCATACCCTACCACTCAAATTCCTACCTTATCCTATCACCTGTAACCTATTCTAGTCTCTCCCGTACTCGATTTCTCCCTTTGTTTCACCGGAATCAATCAAAGGAAAAATTAGTCTTTTCATACTTTAAGTGTCCCTTTGATTAACGGTGGAGAAATGCTTTTTTTTTTTTTTTTTTTTTCTATATCATCTTACTTCTAAAAAAGTAAGATAGGAAAAAAGTTAGATTATAAATGTGATTTGTGTTTGGATTAGCGGTGTGGCAAAGTGACTTTTTTTTTAACCTTAAACATGTTTGGATTAGAATTTGAAAAGCCTGTTTAGATGGAAAATGACTAAAAAGAGCATGAATCTTATTGAATATACATATATATATATATATATATATATATATATTATTTTTATATATTATGATAATTAAAGTTAAAAAATATAAATAAAATTTGAGAAAATAAAAAAATTAAATTATTATTGAAAAAAAAAGAAAAATACAGGAAAATACTTAATTAAAAATGGATAAATTTATAACATATTTAATGAATTAATTATAACTTTTCATCTTTAATTAAAGCTCTTATATTATAGATCGCTGAGTAGTTGATAACTCATTTAATAGAATTAATATTTGAGGATTAGAGAAAATTATATAAAAGGACCCCAAAATTTATGAAAATTATAAGTGAATGAAGAAAAAGAATCGGGAAAATCACAGAAAAATACCCAAATTTTTCATAAATTATAGTTAACCTACAAATATTTCAAAACTTTTCACTTTAATCCCGCCCTGAGAACTTTTGAAGTTTACACATGAGTCCTTTGGTCAAATCCTAATTTAACCAAAACTTCATCTTCTTCCTTAGAACAGAGCCACAAAATGAAAAACAGAGCAGAGATGAAGACGCGGACGTGCCTGCTCTGTTTCAACTCTCTCTGTGAAGCAGCTCACCGAACAGGGAAGGAGAGGAAAAGTAGCCAACCTGGGTTCGAAGATAATGAAATGGGGCTGCTATGCTTATCATGTGGGGAAGAAGAGGAAAAGCTCACGGAAACGAAAAGTAGCAGCGAGAAGGAGAGTGGCCCACCTGCATGGTGCTACCATGCTCACCGCGGGAGAGAAAAGCAAGGCAACGAGGCTTCTTCCAGAAGCCACGTTGGTGGGAGAAGCCCAGTGGCCGCAGCCGCAACCGCAGCCGCCTTCCCAAACAGTGGAAATCACGGTCCCATCTACTGCCGCATGTTTGTGCCTCCAAACGCTTTACCAAATAGGCTCTAATTTAATCTCTCAACTATAATTCTATACGATTTAGTTTATAAACTTTAAATTGGGTTAAAACGCAATTTTTAAACTTTTCTCATTTAACTAATTAATTATTTGTATACATAATTCGTCTTGAGTCATCACCCAGTTATTTTAGATGGCAAAAAATGTTAATAAGGCTTTTATATGGCTGGTATCTCGTTGTGTTGATCGCCTACAAATTAAGTTATTTCCATGTAGAAATTAGAATAACTGGGTGAAAGAAGAATGAGTTATATATTATTGATGCTTCACAAAATTCTTAATTACCTACATATCACTATAAAAAAAACGTCATTTAGTAGCGGTTAAAAATGGGTATTAGTAACTGTTCTAACCGCTACAAACAAGGTTAGTAGTAACCGCTACTAAATCGTATATTGCAAGCAGTTTTGTAGCGGTTATATAAAACCGCTATTCAATAAAAAATAACCGCTACATCATTTGTAGCGGTTCAACTTCACCGCTACAACACTCATATGGATGAAATTTTTTTCAGAGATAACCGCTACAAATATAAAAAAATTGAAATTTTGAGAGCGAAAAAAAAAAGACATTTTTTTATTTTGTAGCGGTTAACAAACCGCTACAAATATAAAAAATTGAAATTTTGTTGGCGAAAAAAAAGACATTTTTTTATTTTGTAGCGGTTAAGAAACCGCTACTAATTTTGAATTTCATGAAATTAGTAGCGGTTTTAAAAACCACTACTAATTTCATGAAATTCAAATTTGGTGCCAAAAAAATTTAATTTTAGTTGTAAAAATGCGCGTTATTTAGTAGCGGTTTAATAACCGCTACAAATATTTAAAATTTTTTTAAAAAATATACAATTATTTGTTTCTGTTTTTTCAATATTAAATTAAATAATTTATTTTTTTATTATTTTATCTATTTCAATTACATTATTATTTAATAGTTTAACTTATTAATAAATAAAAAGGAAAAATGTAATTGAATTGGATTAGTATAAAATTTATATTAATAATATTATTAAGGATAGGTAGGTAATAAGGAACTATTAAGTTATCTAATATAATATAATTGTGTATGAAAAATAGATGAAAATGAGATACAGTTATGATATATCTAGAAAAAAAAATTGTTAGAATAAATTTTATAGAAAGGAAAGAAGTATTGTAAAAAAAATTAAAAATCTTGTTACCATATTTGATCGTATTATTCAGCTCCTCTACTCATACGAAAGAAATTGTAAATGAGAGAAAATGAAAGAAAGGTAAGGTGAAAAGAAATTGGGGAGTGTTTGAAATGAGTTGTGGTAAGGGTATTTATAGGGACCCACGTACTATTTGTAGCGGTTAATGTAGCGGTTAGTGTAGCGGTTATTTGTATTTTTGTAGCGGTTTAATATTTATAGTGCTATTTGTAGCGGTTATATCCATTTTGTAGCGGTTTTTGTTTTTATTTGTAGCGGTTTAATAACCGCTACAAATATTATTTTAATTTTTTTTACATTTTATTTTAAAAATTTTTTTGCATTTTTTGTAAAGACAAAAGCATAATTTGAATTTGATTACTCATCGTCGCCATCCCTACAGAAATTTTGTAGAAAAATTATTGTTATTGATGTATTATTAATTTTAAAAAATTTAATTCAAATGACGTGGACTTAAAAAAACTCACCGCAGTAGAGGTAAATTGTCATCGCCTTCAGGGAAGTAGTTTTCAAAATCAGCTGGCTGAAATGGCTCACTCTCGTAGGCGATGTTATCGCCTTCACCCATGTCGTAAAGGTCTCTTGGCTTTAAATGAACGACCATGTGCCAATCCCTATTCCTCTCCTCCTCGACATAATAAACTTGATGTGCCTCTGAAGCTAGAATATACGGCTCATCATCTTGAGAAATACCGGTATGAATCGGCCGTGAGAAATTGACTGATGTGATCCCTAGGTCGTCAGTTGTCAGTCCCCGAGAAGTAGTGGTATTTGCCCACAAACACTTGAACAGTGTCACCGTAAAACGGCCTTGGTAATTAAGCTCAACCACATCAAGAAGCTTGCCATAGTAAGGGATGCCTCCGAACTGCATGTTGGCGTCACTGTTGCTCGCATAACTCCTTGTCCCAAATGTGCCATAAACACCCGAATTCTGTGTTTGCAATCCTTGATCCCGTGAAACCGTGCAAAACTTAAAACCATTTACATTGTATGCTGTAAACTGTTTTGCATGATCAAGAGGGCCGATTGCGAGAGTTCTGAAATTTGATGAGTGTGGGTTGTGGTCATTTAGTATTCTGCGCGCAAACCAGCTCGGGAATTCTCTGTGGACCCTCCTATCAACTTCCGAGGATGTCTGTGTACGGATCCTGAGTTGACGCTTAACATGACTTCTGAATTCCCTGTAATTAATAATGGAAAGGCGTTAGTGAAATGAAAGTGAGAAATGTTACGAAAGATATAGATAGAATAACATGTGAGTGTACAATTCTTACCGTATGAAAGGTTCAACTTGAGTGCAATTAATCAAGACATGTCTATGTGCTTACAACTTTTCAGTTGCCGTTAGTTTGAAGTTCTCAGTTGCTCCAACTGGTTTACCAACACGAGGGATAAATTCTCCTGATGTCGGCGCAGGTTCAGGACAATCGTCAACACGAGGCGGGCGGTTGTTTTAATCGGTCTGCCCCCTCCCTCTGCCCCCTACCCGGCTGCTGTCACCCCGTAAAATCGGTCTGGGGACCTCAGGGGCCTTCCCCTTATCCTCTCTTGAAGCCATATCAACTGTACAAATCAAAACAAAAATAAATTAGTTACATTATTATGCAAAAATCTAATAAAAATACAAATATAAATAAAATACGTGTTATATACGTACCTCAAGTGCTACTGAGAAATACTGTAGTAAAAACTCCTGCACAGACGTTTGAACGCTAAAATCTTGAAGAAATTACTCAGAGAAGCTCCAGGAATCAAAATGAGCAAAAGGAGGAATGAGGGAGGCGGAGGCTTTAAATAAGCTAGATTTTAGTAGCGGTTATTCAAATAACCGCTACTCTAACTGCTACAAATAATTAACTTTGTACCGGTTTAAAAATAACCGCTACAAATTCTGACAACGTTTGAAATTCTGTAGCGGTTATTGCCTAGAACCGCTACAAATTTCGAGACTCTTGAAATTCTGTAGCGGTTATAGGGGTATAACCACTACAAATTTCGAAACTCTGGAAATTCTGTAGCGGTTCTGGGCAATAACCGCTACATAATGCTGACCTTTGGTATTTTGTAGCGGTTCTCTTGCTGTAACCGCTACAAATAGCCGCTACACTGTTGGTCGCGCCAGGTGGCGGGAATGTTGTAGCGGTTTCTGTGCATTAACCGCTACAAAATCACCGCTACAAGTTTTGGCTGGAATTTTGTGCTAACTTCGTAGCGGTTTTTTGTACACAACTGCTACAGAAAAAGCTTGCCGCTACAAATTTGTAGCGGTTTACGTAAAAACCGCTACAAATACGATAATTTGTAGCGGTTTAATCTAACCGCTACAATTTCACCGCTACAAAATACCTTTTTTTTTGTAGTGTATTTTTAAATAATAATTCAATATTCGTGACGCTATTGCAACAGTATTTTATTAAATTAAATTTCAATCCTTTAAAAATTATAAACAATAATGAATTCTTTCCGACCATAATTCAGACAAATAAATGTTTGGTACAGAGCTACGATTTTTCAGTAATTCTTTCAGGAATATTTAGTCAGGAGAACAGCAACCTTGACTATGAATATGGTCTTTTAAAAGTTTCAAAAACATGATTTAATTTAACATAGCTAGCCAACTGTAAAGTTAGTCTCAAACTTCCTATAAATTAATTTAGTAATCTAATAGGTGCTCTAGCTGTTTCTTATGTCTAGGCAAATATGTGCAATATTGACTCCCCTCTTTCTTCACATGCTTGCTCAATTATCACCTCCTCCGTCACCTAATTTAAGTAAAAGATAAAACAATGCACACATATTAAGAATTATTTTTGTGTCTGAAAACAATTGTCTTCTCCATTTTTTCCAATAATAGTTCTCTAGAGAATCAATTAATCCCAATCCTGTATTTACTAGGGGTATTCTTAAGAAAAAGGCATCAAATATTCATAAAAGTGTATAATATTAACTACATCTTTAGTCTTATCTATGAGACACTTCTAATATATGTTTTGATGGGAAGTTTCGCATATGCCCTTATTAGGAACTTTTAATATATTTTACTTAAATAAAAAAAAATTAAGCCTAGTTAACTGTACTTTTAATAATAAATTTTCAATTCTACTATTATTTAATACTATTTAGCAATAAATTACTGATAAAATTATATTTTTATGTAATAGATTTAATTAGGTGACTTATGTTAACGACCAAAATAAAAAAATACGCCCTCCCCCATCCTGCAGAGGACCTAACTTGCCCATACAGAAACTGTTAGACTAAAACTGAAATTATACAGTGAGCCCCTAACTTGCCTAATTTGAAATTAGAGTAGTATATAAATTTGGATGGAAATAACATATAAACGTTTTACTGTGATTGCTCCTCACTAACTTTTTATTTCTAGTTTTCTATTTTTTAAGATAACTTTTTTAAAACCATCCGTATTGAATACTATGTACGGATAAATTCAAATTCAGGTTGCTAACAAAACAAAAAATTTAAATGTATATAAAATTTGCAAAACACCAGTACTTTAAAGACATTAATTCACACAATATGATCTAATTTCTATACCATATAGAATACCGAGTTGGCAAAACACCTTGTGCATGTAAAAGCGTTTTTACTAACTTTCACGACTCACTGTTTTTGTAACATCATATTTGTGATCAGACAAATAGAGAAAATGGTGCTACTCGTAAGAAGAAGATGATGAAGTATAATGGCACTAATTAAGATCTAAGCCGGTTGCCTCAATAATAAACTGATTAAATCCAACCAGCTTCATAACTGGGTTTGATGTTTATATTAACATTTTATAAATTACTTTAAAAATAATAATAATAGAGTACAAACATATTGATGAAGTCAACATGAAAACTTCTTTGTATGTAAATGTGAGAGATCGCGATGAGTTTGATATCGCTTTTGTAACCTCAGGTTATTATATTGTCCCCTCTGATTTAAAAAATAAACACACACAGTACGGACTTAATATAAAGTTTTTACTTCTCTCTTCTCATCTCTCAATGCCTAATTTGAATACATGATATGTTGGAGGACTCGACCTAAAAAGTTTGTGTGTGTGTGTTGGTGATATATACTATGCATTGAATGTGACACAAGGTTCTCAAGTATTGTTGGGACTCATCAGTGAACTAGGATGATTTTGTGGAATCTTGGTGGGGAATTAAGCATTGATTTGTGGAAACGTGAAGGCAGGGAAAAAAGCAGATTAGCCCCCGGAAGAAACTAGAAAAGATGATTTGACCAAGGGAGATAAAAAAAATAAAAAATAGAAGACAAAATTGAATTTGGTATTAAATGGAGGTGGCTAAGAATTAAAATAATGTGGCCATATATAAATGAAGGTAATTTTTTTTAAAAAAAAAACTTATATGGTACGCAAATTTCGCTTCTCCTTCATACTCTGCATTTTTTTTTATAAGAAAAAGTAAATAGGGACAAATAAAAAACCAGTTATATTCAGACTAAAGACTATTCATTAATTATATCGAGTGATGAACAACACCAAATGAGAAATGGGAAATCATGTAGTATTTGGTAGGAAACAACAAAAGAATTAAGGTGTCGATGAAGGGAAAGCATGATGAAATGTTTGGTGAGAAAGTGAAAGTCGATCGTTTGGCATATGGCATCATTAGCCAAACATGAAAAGAACTCACTATTAAGAATGTCACAAAACACAACGTACGCTCCTACCAACCAACCCACACCTCTTTGCCTATATCCAATCCCACGTAATTAGTGCATTTCTTCGATCTCATCCAAAATACCACCACCACTAGTCATCAATAATTTCAGCCACACCACATATATATACTCGCCACTTCGTCTTTCTTTTTCATTTTAAATAGTTAATTAATGCATTTATTCTTATAAGGACAAGCTCATTTAATATATATTACCTTCCCATTTGATATAAAAAAATTGGCATACAATGGACAATTTTTTTTTTTTGGCACGAGGAGTAGGCCTCGCTGACCATGGAGATTAACTTAGCTTCTTCAAGATGCTGCAGGCGACAAGTAGATCTCTTTCAAGTATTCCCTCCAGATCTAAACTATAAGTCACTCTCAAGTTTCAACCACCACATATCGGAACTAAGGGAGAACAATAAATTCATTAAATATGTTTTAAACTGATTTTTTTTTTCAACTTAATTGGCCCTTTTAAATTTGCCTTACCTCTTCCCTTTTTATTGATATTTAATTTGTACCACCAATCACTTTCAAAAAAATGTGATTTAGTAGCGGTTAAAAAGATGTATTTGTAACGGTTTAACAGCTACAAACGATGTCAACTGCTGCAAAATCCACTCTTACAAATGTTTTGAAATGTTACTCAAGTAACAAAACCGCTACTACATTTGTAGCGGTTTCTATCAACCGCTACAATATTCTAATATGATTACACATCATCTGTCAACATTGTAGCGGTTTTATAACCGCAACAAATTTAGGCACCACAATTTCAACCACCTCATCGGAACGAAGGGAGAACAATAAATTCATTAAATTTGTTTTAAACTTTTTCCAACTTAATTGTCACTTTTAAATGTGCCTTACCTCTTTACTTTTTATTGATATTTAATTTGTGATACCAATAAATAGGGATAAAATTAAAAAATGATAATAACTTTCTCTCCGTGACTTTGAAACAGAAATAAAGCAAAGCAACAATGACGCATGGGATGACATCTGAAACAGGAAAAGGTGGTTGGGGGGTTAGTGGCTGAAGGAGAAGGTGTCACCATTGTTGACTCTTGCAAGATTATACTGAATAATTAGTAGTATAAATAGGTGGTTTACTTTCATCGTAAAACATCCATAAATTGAATAAATACATTTGAGATTGATTTCTATACCATTTTGGTATCAGAGATGAGTTCCATAAGATCATAGAGAGAAAGAGTGAGGAGTTGGTGAGAAAAAGAAGTGAGAAAAAAAGGGTGTTGGATTTTCACTCTCGTAGCGTTTTTTGAAGAAACCGACCTCACCATCGTGTTCAGAAGGCCGAAAAACCTTAGAATGGCCTCGGTTACCTCTGTGAAACAATCCCAAGCGCCGCCACGGGACTTGCCGGAAATTCATGCTCAATCGTCAGAATTTTAAGCACAGTCGTCGGAGTTCAAAGGTTGAAAATGATGACGTCATCTAATATGTCATCCTGATATGCTGCATCAGCGATATGTCAGCTAACCACTGACAGCCACATGACTGTTCTTCCACGTCAACATCCTAGTCAGCAAAAACTTTCAGAAATTGTATTTTGACTCCAACATTTGGTCAGAATTATCTTTTTGCCCCAAAAAATTCAGAAAATTACATTTTGGCACCAGAATTCTGCCAAAATTACATTTCTGTCCCCTAAACTTTCTGAAATTATATTTTGACCTCAGAATTCTGTCAAAATTATATTTCAGCCCCTAAACTTTTCAAAATTACATTTTGACCCCTGAAACTTAACAAAAAATTCCAATTTTAGCCCTTCTTTTTCCAAATACAGCAGTCCTACCCCAAATTGTCCATAAAATTTTCAATTTCACTACTTTTGTTTCATAAATACCGATTCTACCCCTATACCCTTTCACCCTGTACCTAATAACTGTGTTCTTTAAGTCCTAACCTTATAAGAACAGTCCAAAATGCCTCCAAGATGCAGAAACACACACGAGATTGAGATGGAGGAAATGAGATGCCAGATATAGGAGCTGGAGACCACTGTAGAATCGTAGCAAGCCTTGCTACAATCTCGCAGTGAATATCCAGAAGATGATTCGGATAACAACAGTTCGTCATCCACTAATTACCGCCGCCATCCTCAACAATAGTCATTTCCCCTTAATGACATTAAAGTAAACATACCTGAAATTCGAAAGAAGACTTCAACCAGACGAATTTGTCGATTGGCTTCAAACCGTAGAACGAGTTTTTGAATATAAAGAGATTCCTGATGAAAATCAAAATTGTCACTATCAAACTAAAGAAACATGCCTCCATATGGTGGGAAAATCTCAAGAAAAGGCGTGAAAGAGAAGGAAAAAGCAAGATCCGAAAGTGGAACAAGATGCGACGTGAGCTCTCAAGTAAGTTTCTTCCTGAAAATTATTATCAAGATAACTTCCTTCAATTACATAATCTCTGCCAAAAGGCTATGTCTGTGGAAGAATATACTAGGGAATTTGAGAAGCTCATGATGAAGTGCGATATCCAAGAGAAGGAAGAGCAAACAATAGCCCGTTATATTGGAGGGTTAAATACCAAAATATATTGCTCATCCAGTGCAACTCCAACAATATTGGACTCTGGACGATGTCATTCGTCTAGCCATTCATATTGAGAAACAATTGCCCAAAAGGTTTCCGTTTCAACCGTCTCTGTCCATCGAAATTCCTTTTGATGGACATGAAGCACAAATGCATCATCCTATACAAATACATCACCATAACTCTTCAAGTAAGCCCACACAAGTATATCATTAGCCTTCAAGCAGGCCTCTATCAAAGGTTGCCAAGGAATTTAGCTCCAAAGCACCTAAGTGTTTCAAATGCCAAGGGTTCGGTCATATCGCTTCAGAATATCCTACCCGTAAAGTTGTTACTATTATTGAAGGGGAAACTTTTACAATATTTGAAGAAGAAGAAGAGCTTATGCCTGACAAAGAGCCAGTGTTTGATGATAAACCAATTTTTGATGAAGAAGTCATTCATCCTGATCACGGTGAAACACTTGTGATTAGACGAAGCTTGCATACAGCCATGGTGAAAGAAGAGCCTTGGCTACGTCATAACATTTTTCATACTCGTTGCACTACTCAAGGTAAAGTTTGTGACGTCATTATTGACAACAGAAGCTGTGAAAATGTAGTCTCTAACTACATGGTAGAAAAGTTGCAATTACCAACTCATAACCATCCATACCCATACAAGCTCTAATGGTTTAACAAAGGAAGTGTAGTAAAAGTGTCACAACGATGCCTTGTTACTTTTTCTATCGGTAAAAGGTATCACGATGAAGTTTGGTGTGATGTTGTTACGATGGACGCTTGTCATCTTCTTCTGAGAAGACTTTGACAATATGATCAACATGCTCTATACAACAGTTATACAAACACATATTCCTTCCAGAAGGATAATGTGAAGATTCAGCTCAAACCTTTGCCACCCTATAAACACATCAAAGTAAAAAATGAGTCCAAGTCATTTTTACCTAAGCATAAGGTTGCGGATCTATCTCCATATCTTGACGATGATGTTGTTTTTGACTCAAGGACGAGTTTTGTCTAACTCCAGGAGAATGAAATAGAAATAAAGCAGAGCAACAATGACGCAGGGGATGACATCTGAAACAGGAAAAGGTGGCTGGGGGGTTGGTGGCTGAAGGAGTAGGTGTCACCATTGTTGACTCTTGCAAGATTATACTAAACAATTAGTAGAATAAATAAGTGGTTTACTTTCATTGTAAAACATCCAGAAATTGAATAAACACATATGATATTGGTTTCTGTACCGGACTTGTATTATAAAGGAGTCAGCTTCTCTCCCTTTCCCTTTCCCTCCTTGCCTCTCCTTTACCCTCCTTACTCTTTATCACTATTAGATTAAAATTTCAATGGTCCATATTTATTATCTTATAAAAATATTATTATACTTTTGGACTAGAGGATGGAAGTTGCTATATACATAAGGTTGGGGTTCTAATTCCCAATCACTTGAGTTAGCTGGGACAGGAATTAATTTGGCTTTGAAAATTAGGAGTTGCGTGTTTGTGGAAAATTAGGCCTTGATTTTTGAAGGGGATACTTTTTATTTATTTATTTATTTTTCTTTTTGTTGGTATGGCAATGAATTAATGAATGAAGGTAATTAAGAGTGTCGAGTGGGTGCTGCCTAAATGAGGGAATCCGTGCTTGTAGCTCGGCCATCTTCCCCCCTACCAACTAACCATCTTTGTCCTTCTTCATGTGCTTTTGTTTCAATTCATTAATTCCTCTTTTTTCTCACCAGCTATATTTATTGACTTTGCCCAAAATTATCATCAGATTTCAAAATTAAAGTCTTTAATTGTCTTCTTCAATTCTTTTGAGATTACCAGAGGCAGCACGAGATTACCAGAACCCGCGGCGACCGGAATGCCATTAGGCCACAACACCATAATCAATATATATATATATATATGTATGTATGCATGTATGACTATTTCTCTTCAAATAATTGTGCCTGTCAAAGAGAATCTAAGTCGCCATTTAATTAAATTTATTCAGCATTCATTGGTACAGGTCAATGTTCAACTTCTGCTTTACGTCACGATGTATCTGATGGTTTCTCAATTTGACGTCCCAGAATTTAGTACCCGTTCTCTTCTTCCAGCTTCTCCATTCAAGAATATCTCTCGAGTCACTGTCACTGGATTTAAATAATAATAAACTAATAGAAGCAGGTTCTAATTTGATTGGATATCTATTATTGGAAATCAGGATCCAGATTTGTTAGATGTGGATAAGGATTAGGGTTGGAAATAGGAAGGTGATGAGTGTGAAAGGAGCAGGTAGATACCACAAGAGAGAAAGGGGTAAGTAAAACAATTAAAAAAGAAAGTGAAAGGAATAATATGCAGTATATAATAATGATTAATGAGTGACAAAATCCATAAAGGTTACACACATGGTTGCGTTGTGGGGAATCTCTTGTTTTATTTCTTCATAACATATATGTCAAGGGACTCTCTCTTAACTTTGGAGATATGATTTCCATGTTGTGAATCACCTAGACAAATGGGGTCTATCTCTATTATTGTTATATTCTTAATTACTTTTTTTTCCCCTTTTCTTGTTGCCATAATGGATTAATATATGCGCTTTCTGATTAATTACTAGCAATTTCGGGTATTGTTATTTTTCAACATGTATGCCAAATGGGGCCACTCTCTTCATTCCTATTTGTTTTTGTGGTTTGGTAGCCTTTCATTCCAATTTGGCGGTGCTTCCCAAAGTCAAGGGACATGTTGATTGTAATCTATATACCGCCCACGTTCCACTTTTTCATATACAGGACCTCGTTTTTTCTTTTTCTTTTTTTAATAACTCAGGAGAGAAGAAAGTCTTATATGCATTTGGGACCCCGGGAAATTAAAGAAATAAAATTAGTACATTATCTTAAAACTTAAAATTACTTCATTATTTCAAAAATATCGTTTATTCAATGTAAATTACTGACAATCTTTATCAGGATCTCTCTCCACTGTAATTAACTAGTTATTTAACAGAAATCGTATCAAGGACATTGTTGAGAAAAAAATATAGTTACTTCCTCTTGTCCTTAGTGTAAGATCTATTTATCTAACTTGATTAGACTAAGGAAGTTAATGAGGTTATTTAATATGATATGTTTTATCAATAGGGGTTACTTATAAAAAGATTGACAAACATGAGAGATATATCTTATATTAAAAGTCATAGGAGCATTAAGTATTTTTAGAAACTCTTTGAACAATTAGTTTTAAGTTTTATGAGCTAAAACTCCTCTTACATTTTTACATTATATAATATAAAATCACTTGAAATATTATTCAAACATCCGCACTATTATCGAGTTAGTAATAATATGACTTATTTCTCAAATTTTGTGGAATGTATGAGATTCACACTAATCATAAAGATAAGAATTTTCATCAAATTTAGTGTTTAGCGTTCACATACAACAAACATTTTCGTCCCATTACAATTTTTATTTTTTCAACTTGACGTTAGTATAATATAACTCTTTTAAAAGAAGGGAAAAAAAGGGGTTCATTCCGTCCTATGCACATTGTTTGTTGCCTTTAATATATCTTCACATGGATGCAACGTCACGATGCTCTTCTCAGTTTTTCTTTGTTGGAACTTAGAGAATCTTGAAGTATGGAGGACGTATAGCATGAGGAATCCGAACTCTAATGGAAAGCATATAATTGAATTCTCCACTACATATGAATGAGATTCGCCTAACAAAGGGATATTTGAAACTGTCCATCAAGGACATATTAGCTGTATATGAATGTGACTCAATTCTTGCTAAACAGTTTATCTTGAATTGGTTTTTCTTTCATCGTTGTCTTCCCCTAATTGTATTTTTGTTTTTCTATATGAGTATTTGATTTTGTTAGATTCGAGTATTGTCGGGTTCAATTAAAAATAACTCTCCAAAGGCATTTTTTGAATTCCCACGGACTCAAACTCAATATCTCGTATTTAAATGGTCAAAATCTCTTCCACTAAGACAGATACCTATGTGGATTGAAAGAACTGCTCAATGTTTCGTAGCAAAGAATGATATAGCTGCTAAATATTTGAAAATTTAACAAAAGAATTGGAAGTGGATCTTGCTTATGACATAGAGGATAAGCCCCAGTAAAGACCAATTTAAACAATCCTTGTTTTTTATTTCAATGTTTTTTTATTTTGGGACTGGTTAATATGATTGGATTGAACTGGCGCTATTTTAGTCTTGATTGTTTATTTCTTAGCCGGGTTTGAATTTGGCTAGCCTTGACAGGTATGGCGGTGTCCTAGATTTCGCAGATTTGGGTTGGTGAATACTTCATCAGACGGACCCTTTCATGGCCGCCGGTGTTTTATGGATGTTTTTTCAGTTCGGAAATATAATTTTACAATTTACCCATAAAACAACTTAATTTTTCGAGTTAGTTTAATGAGCAAGTAACACAAAAAATTTCAAGAGATACAAAAGTTCAATAGGGGCAAGAAAGAGAGAGCACATAAAGGAGAGCTTAACCACCTAGTTGCGTGCTACAGTGGGCTGATTAGTGCTAGGATTTTGGAGGCTGATGCTCAAGGTGTCACCAGTGTTAGTAACAACCTAAGACTCTTGTGTTCTTTCTCTTTCTTTAGACTAAGAAAAGCCTCTTTCTGACAGTCAGCTCACTCTCCATTAATATGATGAATAATACATTAATGAACTGGTGCATGGGTATTTAAAAAATTATTCACTTGACCTGATTTACAAGAGAAGCCAATTAGAAACACCCTAAGTTCGTTCCATAACTATGCCGGTAATTGTGTAACAGAAATTTCCATATTTAAGAAGGGAAAGCAACACCCTGTACAAACTTAAGAGTCATCTCCTTTTACATCATTTATAGATAGAAAAGGCTCCTGTGAGTATCATATACACAAGCATCTCTGTTCTAACAATGTACATTGCCTCATCATATATCTTGGTTTATTGACTACCCCGCAGCAACATATGACCACGATGAAGATACAATTGGTTTACTTCAAAACCTTCATGCAGCTTCTTTAATACCTGACATTGTCGGTAAAAACCACAATATATCTTGTGAGCCACAATGACAGATCAATCGACCTTGCAACCGAACTCATAATTCAGTTAAAAGTAAAATTTACAATGGCATGTGGATGGTATTCTAGTACAAGATATCCATTACAGATCATAACCTGGAAAAGTTAACTTGATTCAATGAGACGGGGTAAAGGAAGGGCAGAAGCACTTGCGGATGCATTAACATCTGAGATTATTAGGGCAAAAGAATAAATCAGAAATATGCAACATATTGGGATTGCTATAAGGAACAATAAAAAGGAAAAAAATGGGAACATACCTCCTGATTCATTTCGGAGCCAATCTTGAGTGCATATTAAAGCTTGTCGTATATCAGGGTTTAGTGAACTACGACTGGGATCTAGCATTCTCCCTCCAACACTAAATGCCAATTCCGGAGCCACTGTTGACATGGGAGTTGCAAGAATGTCACGGGCCATCATCGACAAGATTGGGTATCTTGGCGTGTGGACTCTCCACCAGTTCAATATGTTGAAATCAGAGTTACGAGGAAAGATCGGTTCCTCTAGATACTTGTCCAAGTCTGATGTAGGGTTCTGACCCTGAGAAGTCTCATGAAGAAATTTGTCAAAACCTTTTAGTCTATCCCTGGTATCATTATTTGTACTAGGTAAGCTGCTGCCTGGCAAAGCCGAGCCTTGATCAACCATAGTTGAACAGATAGAGTACGCATTGAAAAGTTCTTTGATACCATCAGAAACTTCCTTGATACGATCCAAAGCAGTGCTGCCATAAATCTGGGAGTAGTAATATTCAACTAACTTCATTTTAAACCGGGGATCTAAGATAGCTGCAACTGCTAGAGACAAACTGCACTTGCTCCAGTATTTATCAAATCTAGCTTTCATCTTCAAAGCGATGGCACTCAGAAAACTATCTGAACTTCTGCACCAGTCAATTAATTGGATATGTATGTCGCAAATCTCAGGGAAGTAAATATTTGCAGTCGGATTTCTGTTGCTTGAAATGATACCAGTGACTTCAACCAAAAGTTTCAAATAACCAGTGACAGAATTTGCCCATTGCCACTCTTCATCAGTTAGAGCTGATGAATAAGAGGGATCATGCACTTGGAAGAGAGAAAATGCAGTCTTGTATTCCAGTGCATTTTCAAGCATGTGATATGTTGTGTTCCAGAGACCAGGACAATCAAGAACTAAAGCCTTCTGTGTGTTAATTCCATCATGTTGAGCAATCTCATTAAATTTTCCCTGTGTATCTTGTGAACTCCTGATATATCCAATGCTTTCTCGAATCTTTTTTATTATTCCACACAATGCATCCATGGCATCATGAACAATGGAATTTAAGACATGTGCTGCAGAGCGAATGTCAAGTAATTGACGAGTACTTAGAAAAGGCCTTTTCTCGGAAATCTGCTCTTTGATTTTCAAAGTGATGTCATCGTCAATGGAACAGTCATCTAGTGTTATAGCAAACAGCTTGCAGTCAATATCCCATTCATTAAGACATTTGATAATCACTTCTGGAAGCATGTCATCAGTATGAGAAGAATCAAGTGTGATAAAGTTCAGGATCTTCTTCTGCAATGTCCATTCCTCATCAATATAATGTGCAACTGAACACAGATATGAAGAATTTTCCATTGACGTCCATAGTTCAACAGACAAATTAATTCTTCCATGTAATTTGTTTATAATGTCAAAAACTTTCTCTTTCTCCCTCCTGTAGATTTCCATGCAGGAAACCTCTACACCATTGTTGGACACAAATTCAAACATAGGCTGGAGGTTTTTCACAAAGACCTTGAACCCTATATGTTCTGCCATACCTAAGGGGTACCCATGTAATATAATCATGCGTGCAAGATCAAGTCGACTTCTCTCCTGATCAAATTTAGTACTCCAGAAGTTAGTGATTTCATCTTTCTTGTGTTCCTGTTCAAACTTGATGATTGCTGTTGGCTTTGGATACTCTTCTTTCCTCTGATCTTCATCAAAACTAATATTTGCAAGGCTAACGGTATTGTCTTTTTTCCTTCTCTTTGCTGCAAGCAGCTGAGAAACATCGAAATTTGATCTTTTAAGACATCGCATCAAGTGATTTCTCAGATGAGTAGTACCACTGTTACTTGATCCACTAAGCTTCTTGTTACAATGCACACAAACAGCATAACAAATGTCAGCCTTCCTGACCCTTTCAAAGTGATTCCACACAACAGATGTTAGTCTCTTCGGTTTCTTAGAACCTGAATCATTTGGTATTTCCATCTCCTAGGACTTTGACGGCAAAAAATCTGCTCATCATGTTGAATTTAAATTAACCAAAGAGCTTGGAGTAAAATTAATAAAAATCAATTATGAATCCAGCCAAGAATACAGAGAAAAATCGCATTATCTCATGACATAAAAGCATCAAAGCATTGAAAGCAATCATAAATATATAATTATATAAAGCCATTGTCAGTTGCCATCCACCCGTGAAAAAGAAAAAGAGAGAGAGAAAAAGGGAATGCTGCTTAAGCAAGACTGAAAGATTGCAAGAGCTAGGAAACACAAACCAAGTATGCTTTCATATGACATGGATAGACATCGAGGACAACAAATCTGACCAAAATGACTCAATAATATCCGTGCTTGGCCTCAAAAATAAAAGTTTGCAGTGTCAGGAAAATCCTGGGGGGCTGAGGGAATTTACAGTACTGCCAGTGTGTCCATATCCTAGGAGCAATAACAGAAAACAGCCATGGCCAAATGTTCAGAAACCAACATGGAAATGTGGAAGAAAGGGGCATATGCCTGAATTGGAGAAAAGATAACCACAAAGATGGGATTTATTTTGCATTGATATGGAACACGTCCCTTTCAATAGCAAAAATAACAATCAGAAAGCAAACTGATCTAGAAGTTCCACAAACTAAGACACCCACGTCAAGATTTTGCAATTAGATACTTCGAACAAATTCACCCATCAAAGGATGCAATTTCCACATATGCAGGAAACTTCCACTTCATAATCAAGCATCGGTGGCATATCACTATCTAGTGTATGACTAATCCATTATCACTATGATTTTGTCAGAAAACAATAGTGCAACACAGTAAAAGCACAAAATGAAGGAGCTCAATGTTGCATTTTGAGGGAAACGGAACAAAAACTAGAATTTAATGGCTTCTTACATAATACGAGATTGTGGCGTTGTAACTTTCCGAGAGCCCGATCGGATGGTCCGGCAGAATTAGGGTAGGATTGTAAGGTATGAAAAGGAAGAAAACCCGATGCGTGTAGGACGGGAATCTGGGTTAGATCCGATAAAGCTATACGAAAACTGATTGGTGCGCAATGCATATTGGTTGGACCGTGGACGTCGGATTGCACGGGTGGGTCAAACCGGATCCATCTATGGCTTCCCGTTTGGGCGGATAGTTAGCTGGGTTGAGGTGAGCAACTCTGAATTGGACCCAGTAAAGTTGGGTCACAAATATAACTGCCTTCCTTGCTAACTCGTGGTTTTGAATTTTGATTGGTTTCTTTTGATTCTCATCTCATTATTATGTCGAATAATTTTTATGGAATAAATTTATTGATTCATTTCTTTGACACAACATCGAATAGTTAAGAATTTAGATTTCTGGGGATCAGTGTAATTTTGTATTTATAATGTTCAAATCATTATTTGCCATCAAATGCTTCAAATTATTAACCTTCCTAAAAACATTATTTTCTTCCATTTAATATGACTATAACTACGGTTGGGTAATAGAATGACCCAACGGCTTGTTTGTTATGAAGGGAAGGAAGGGGAGGAAAAATGAGAGGAGGGGAAAAAATTTTTGCATAGGATTTAGATAAATTAAGAGAAGTGGGGTTAGAAGTTTTTAATCAATTTTTCTTATTCTTTTATTTTATGTATTCTTTTTATTAAAATTATGTAATCCTATTTTTTGAATTTTATTAAATACAATTTATAAAAAAAATTTGTTCCTTCCCTTTCCCTCCAAATTCATTATACCGAACAAGTCCTAAACACTCTTTGTTTTTTTTTTTTTTTTTGTAAGCCCAAGGTATCTATCGTCGGTAACGGTGACTAATCCCTTCGCACCGTTGACTTCCCATAACCCTAAACACTCTTTTTAAAGTATGAGATTATGAGTTCAATCCCTCATAAATATTTGGCTAAATTATACAAAACTCCCTTGAACTTTAGGTCAATTGCATATAACCTTCCTGACATTTTAAAATTTAAATTTAACCCCCCCTAACCTTTCATTTTTTAACTATTAACTTCTTTCATTAAGTAACTGTTGTCTTTCTAACAGAAAATGCTATGTTAGATTATAAGATGACAAGTGACATCATCTATAAATTATTAATTTCATAAAACCCTCATGAACTTTAAACAATTGCAAAGAACCCCTCTTAAGCAAAACTTTGATTAGTTATAAATAATCCTTGACATTTCAAAATTTATATTTTACTCCCCTAAAATTTTGATTTATAATATTAAACCACATGCAGTTATTTTTTTATCATTTTCATAAGTTTATTAAGATTTTTGTTATCATTTATCAATTAAGATACTATTAGTTCTTTTGTATATGGCAAAAACAAGAAGAATAATATTTAAAAAAAATATAAAAATACATGTCGAACCTTTGATTCATGAAAAAATATGCATAACTAATAAAAAAATTAATGCGGGTATAAGCTATCCTCTAACACAAATATAATATTTAAAATATCAATATTCAATCATCCTAATAATATATTTAACAAAAATGATGATATTTTAATACTATCAATGCTTAATTATCCCAAAAAATAAGTAAATGTCATAAAAATGATGATATTTTTATTTTTATATTTTTTAAATATTATTCTTTTAATTTTTCTGTTTTTGCCATACCAAAAAACTATTTTAAATGACAAATAATAGTAAAAAAAACTTAATAAATTTATTAAAATGATAAAAAGAACAACTTGAGTTCTAATATTACAAATCAAAATTTTAAGGGAGTCCAATTTAAATTTTGAAATGTCAAAGGAATTATTTGTAACTGATTAAAATTCAGGAGGGTTATCTGCAACTGTTTAAAGTTTAGGAAGCTTTATAAAATTAATAATTTACATACAATGTCATGCAGGATGCCACGTTTTATTTCATAATATGACATGACAATTTCCGTTTAAAAAATAACGGTTACTTAACGACACGGAGTTAATAGTTAAAAAATGAAAGGTTAGCGAGGTTAAATTTAAACTTTAAAATATCAGAGGAGTTATATACAACTGACCCAAAGGTAAGAGGGATTTTATCTAATTTAGCCTAAATATTTAGATATATGAGTTATGATAAAAGAAACTACAGCTGATTATTAATAAATTCTTCTATACTTTTTTGGCCGGACATTAATTCTTCTATTATAATTTCTTCTCGAACATATTTTCTCTTCATTTTTTTTCTTCTTGGACATCTTTACTCAGAGAGTATTTTAAAAAAATTAAAATATTTTTTTTTTCATAAATAATTAATTTAACTTATTTTTTCAGTCTATATAAATTAATTATTTAATCTCTATGCTTAGAATGAGAGGGATATTAATGAGAAAATCCAGACATTGATTGAAAAAAGAGATAAATCAAGAAAAGTCACAATATTTCAAATTATATTAGGACTCGGTCCTTAATACAAGATCCGTGTAAAATGTGGTATATTTTGTATAAATCACACGAAAAAAGGTTTTTGGAGCATAAACGAGCTGATGTGGAAATACAAGAATAAAAACAGCACATGGTTCCGTCTTCCTTATTCCTCCTCAACAGCGTACCGTTCGAGGGGGGAAGGCACAAAGCGAAAGAGAGATGGCGACGAGGAAATTTTTGCTGCTGCTAAAGACGTTCGATGGTTATGCTCCTCCCCACGGCGCCAGCCCCCAGGTAACGAATGTTCTTCCTTCTCTTTTGTTCCCAATTATTCACTACTCTTTTGCTTTCTGATCAGCTTAGCACGCTGGATTGTTTTAGCCGTCGGAGTGTTGTGTTACTGTGTTTTCTAGGACTTCATGCTTCTATGCTCGACTTAGCATTTGCGGCGGGCACTTATATTGCTTGATGAAATGTCTGATTCGTGTGTTATACTGAAACGCTGAACTCTTGTGCCTTTGTATTTTTGTTGGAAATAGGAGGCTTTGATTGTTTCTCCTTTAATATGAACCATGGCAATAATAAACGGTTGTTCGTTATTTGTCCCCCCTTGATGACTCTAGTAAATTAACTCTTGAAGGAATCCCACATGGTAAGGTAAGGTTCAAGGGTTTTTATTTAAATTTGTTTGTTGAATTTTATGTTTTTACTGTTTAGATCCTGTTGTTAGGTTTCTCTCTAACGTTAATGCGATGAATTGGTCCAATGTGACTTGTAAATAAGATGGTCAAGTTATGTGCCAATAACAAAGCAGGTATCTGGGAACATTGATTTAACGAAATTGATTAAATTAGGTACTCAGAAACTTTTGGGGGAAAAAAAATTGATCTCCAAAAAGATCAATTTTTTTTTTTCTTTCAAGATTTTTTTTCAAGAGGAAAAAACTATGGCTTGTTTTTACCAGCACATTCTACTGTTATATGTTCTAAAGGTAAGTTCCAGTGGAATGTATTTCTGCGTTTGTGTTCGTTTGTTATATAATGTTGTACTTGGAAAAAACAATTGTTTCTCTTTTAGTGGGCTAGTTTTCAAGATAAGTTTTTCTTGCCTCCTGACGAAGTATCAACATCTCCTGCTCTCGTTCACATTTTAGAATGCCATCATCTTACCTGGTAGGATTTTAATGAATAATGATTCTCAACCTCTGCAATGCATATGTAATCATCAATGATGTATGTGTAAATCGAACCTGTGAACATTGTTTAACACCTGGTCTATTTATCTTGCTGCCTGGAGAATCGATACAATTTATGGTTGAGTGTATAAAATTTTTTTTTTCGTGTCCTTGTGCGTGTCAATTTTATCCACAATGTCTCCTAGGTTACAGGCTACTTATTACACTTTGGTCACTGTATTTCTATTGCGGAATTGCAGATTTTACATCACCTGGATAGCAGGCGTAAGGTGCACCTTGATACCATTAAGTTTTGTCAGACAATTCTACAGAAAAAACATGTTGAATGGAAAGCTGTAGAGCGTAATGATTTATCACAGCCCATCAATGATGTGGATCTGGTTGTCACAGTTGGTGGCGATGGGACACTTTTGCAAGCTAGCCATTTCATGGATGACAGGATTCCAATTCTTGGAGTGAATTCTGATCCAACAAGAAATGATGAGGTTCAAATTCCTTGTAGTTTTGGTTGTTAATATTGATACATTTGTTTTAAACATTTTATTTGATTTCTTCTTGGAAAATGCCAAATTCATTTTTCTTTTGCTCGAAAGGACCAATCTAACTGGGGGCATTTGCTACCTCATATTTTATTTGCGCAATAGGTGGAGCGGTTCAGCAGTGAGTTTGATGCTACAAGAAGCACTGGCCGTCTTTGTGCCGCAATGACTGAAAACTTTGAACAGGTAAGATGAGTTCAACGTTAAGTGGAGGAAATTTTAAACAGCTATCATTATTCTTTCTCTACTGTGATGCCTTGAGGGTGTATCAGTAAGGAATACTGAACATCATTGCATCAAGCATTAACTAAGTTCTTTAATTATTTTCTAAGACATTCTATCAGATATCCATCCTTCTTTTGGTCCTTGAACAACTGAAAATTTGATCTTTGTAGTTTGTAGTGGCTTTCAACATTCTCTTTGATATAACTAAGTTCTTTGTGAACCATCTACATAGCTAAGTTTTATTGAGCATTTTCTTTCAGGTGTTAAACGACATACTTGAGGGTCAAACTGCTCCTTCTAAGTTAACAAGGATATCAATATCCGTAAACACGCATCAGCTGCCAACTTATGCTCTGAATGATATCTTAGTTGCACATCCATGTCCTGCTGCACTTTCCACATTCTCCTTCAGGTAATAACAACCCCAACCTCTTTTAGTTCATTTATTTTTGTTGCATTTAATTTCTGAGGATTTTAGAAAAAGGTGGGGCATCTATCCCTTCTCAAACCCCACCTGGCGGGAGCCTTGTACACGGGGCCATCATTTTATTTAGAAAAAGGTGGGGGAGTGGTGGATAACAATAAAATGCGGAAAAGGTGGTTAATTAATTAAGCCTATTACTTTTCAGGACCAGAAACGATGATCAGCCCTGTTCTCCACTTGTTAACAGCAGATCAAGTGGATTGAGAGTTTCAACTGCTGCTGGTTCCACAGCTGCAATGCGCTCAGCAGGTGGATTTCTGATGCCTATTTTATCTCAGGATCTCCAGTATATGGTAAGAGAGCCTATTCTGCCTGGACAACTCTTGAACCTTATGCATGGGGTAATCAAACATGACCAAGCGATGGACATTACATGGTCTTGCAAAGAAGGTGTAATATATATTGATGGTTACCATGTCAACTATACCATTCAAGATGGGGATACAATCGAGATATCTTGCAGAGCGCCGATCTTGAAAGTTTTCTTGACTAATCAGTCGTTAACTTCTGCTCTCTGATCTGTCTGTGTCTTAATATTGCTTGTGGGATACATTTGAACAAACTGGAGGAAAGTTTTGCATGCATACATTCATCAGAATGATACAAAAATTTTGTCACAGGATTTGGTGAAAAGGAAGAGATTTGTTCACTAGCTGACATGACATTTTAAGCTTTGTAATGCCTTGTTCCTTCTGCAGGGCTGAGCGTGTTTGTATGTACATAATCAACTTTAAAGATCATACGCATTTTTTTTCATGTACTTGCAAGTTTTATTTGTAATCATTTCCGCCGCAGGGAGTTGCGGGTTTCTTGATAAAAAGTACATTTTGCTAATAAAGCCTTTTAAGGGACTATTTGAGAAAGTGGTAGAAAAATATGTTTACGTAAGTTTGGACAAAACTCATCTTATAAACTAATCTCATATACCGTAAATCATGTTGGAAAAGCAGTTCCTATCGTTAATCTAAACAAGCAATAAGAAGAACATCACTTTAAACACCTGCTTTTTCCTTCTTTTCTTTGTTTTTGGTTTACAAGAGAAAAAACATGGCAAAGCACAACATAACTACATCTCGCTGCTCTGAGCATCTGGTATTTGGGTCCGCATGCTCTGCTCAGTGAATCTAATCAATCTATATCCCAAAACTGCAGCGTTTTGGTATGGGAACCCCTTTTTATTTTTTATTTTAAATTTTTTTATGTATTCTTATTTATTTGGATTAAATTTTATACTGCATCTTAAAATATTTTTGGAACCTACTATCCAAATTAATTAATTTTTAATATATCTTGCATTCAAACATATTTTTCCAGTTTCAATCAATATCCTGAAATATTTTTTCAATATCACCAAATATCCTAAAATATTTTTTCATTAATACTCAGTATCTTAAATTAATTAATTTTTAGTACATCTGACACCATGGAGTTTTTTTCAATAGCACCCACTAACTGAAAAAAATACTCTATGATGTTATATGTACTAAAAATTAATTAATTTGAAATACTGGGTGTACTAAAAGATACCTCAGGCAGTTAGATACAACTTAACTCAAACAAAAAAAAATTAATGAATTTTTTTAAAAAAGAATGAGCATTCCCCGCTCATCTTTTGGATGAGCCCACGTGGATCCCTGGTATTTTGATGCTGATGATTCTAATAAAAAGCCTTTGATGCTCTGACAGAGGATGAGTTATATTGATTTATAAAGTTTAAAAAAATAATAAAATGGGTTGGTGTTGGGTCTGTGGCGACTAATTTTTTTTTTTTTGACTTAAAACTGGATATCATTAATCTAGAAACAGATTAATATAGAGGGCCGTCTGAAACAGACACAACCCAAAAAACTCTCATCCACCACCCCCTACCACAAGCGGAGGTGGTGGTTGATCAAATATGACAAAACTCTCTATACCACTGTGCGACATCTTAGCCAAACAATCAGCCTGAGCATTGTGCTCTCTAGGAACATGCCTAATCAGAACATTCCACTCTCTAGATAGCCAAAATCTAGCCTCTTCAATGACCTCTCTAAATGGGTGATTATGATCACAACCCATAGTGAGAAATTTTACAGCTTCAATACAATCCGTACTCAGAATAAGAGCTCTAACATCCCTGTTCCAGCATATTTGGAGTCCCTGGATGATCGCTATAATTTCTGCAACCACTGGCGGAACTTGAGTCAGCTTGCTCATGTAGCCACATATCCATCCTCCATCCTCTGCTCTAATGACTCCCGCACTTCCGCTCTGTCCCGACTGGAGGACTGACCCATCTGTCTCCAGTGTGTAGAATCCCGGCCTTCCTCCTGGTATGTCCTCGCTTCCTTTAGCCGCATGTGTATAAAAACTGCAATGCTCGCTCAAATCTTTGTCCCAGCTCACCCGAAAGAAGCTAGAGTATGCATTCTGATAATCAATGCCGCCTTCCTCTCCAAAGAGCTTCCGGCATCTGTCTACCCAAATATCCCAGCACACATAGCCGAACAGGGTTGCCCATCTGATCTTATTAGTGAAGTCCCTGCCAGCTTCATGCTTCAGGTTCCATTCTATCCACTCTGAGCCCTGCAAATTAACAAAATTATTCCACATAACAGGTTTAACTATAGAAATCCACCTTTCACGAGCATTAGAGCAGTCTCTCAAAAGGTGCATCAAGTCTTCCTCCTGAACGCATTGGAAAGGGCAACTTGCAGATTCAGACAATCCCCTCATTGTTCTGAGGTAAGCTGTATGCACCCTGCCATGTGCTGCAAGCCATATGAAAGATCTAATCTTCTCAGGGACCTCCCATTTCCATAGAGTCCTCCATAGTGCTTCATTAGACCTGGCAGTACCTGCAGAGTTAAAATGATACGCAGAACTAACAGAAAATCTACCATCAGAAGAAGGCTTCCAGAAATACTTATCTTGTCCTCTCTGCACACACGGAGTATTTGTGCATATAATCCTTCCAACAGTGTGCTGATCAAGCCAATTCCTCATCTTGACACTATCCCATTCACCCCATGGAGTAATGTAGTCGCACACCTTTTCATTTCCATCAACAAAGGCCTCTCGTCCCGGAATCATTTCAATCAAAGGTCTATTTAAATTGGACCAGTTATCAAACCAAAAGGATGTTGCATACCCATCTCCAACCTTGACTCCCACCCCTTTATGAAATTTGTCCCAAACAGAACAGATACCCCTCCAGGTAGCCGAGGCGTTTCTTCTGGCCGCAGGCCCATGTAACTGATTCCATTTATATTTCCCTCTCACGACCTGAACCCACAGCTTATCCGTACTCGTCATCAACTGCCAACACAGTTTCATGATGAAGGCTTCATTCTGCTTATACATATCTCGAATTCCCAATCCACCCTCTCTTTTATTTTTCGTTATCTGATCCCAAGAGATGAGATGTAGTTTTTTCTGGTCTTCCTGTTCATCCCAAAGAAACTTCCTGTTGCTTTTCTCCAATTCCCGTAAAATACCTCTAGGAATCAACATAGTCTGCATTTGGTATGAAGGTAAAGCTGATAGCACAGCTTCAATGAGAGTGGTTCGCCCCGCAAAGCTTAAACAACCCCTTTTCCATCCTGAGATCTTTCTCAACGTTCTATCCATGATCGGCGCAAAGGTAAGCTTTGAAACTCTTTTATGAATGAGAGGGATGCCAAGGTATTTTCCTAAATCCGTGGTTAGGCCAACCCCCATCTTTCTGCTTAGATCGAGAGCTCTGGAGAAATGGACCTTCCTGGAGAAGCACACTCTGGTCTTTTCTCTATTCATCCTCTGTCCCGAGCTATTACAGAACCTTTGCAAACACTTCAGAATCACCTCCACTTGATTCTCAGAGGCCTCCCCGAATAAGATGAGATCATCCGCAAAAAATAGATGAGATAATTGAGGGCCATTCCTATTCAACTTAATCGGTTTCCATTCGTCCTCATCGATAGCATCCTGTATTATATGATTCAGTCTCTCCATGCACAAAGTGAATATGAAAGGAGATAAGGGGTCCCCTTGTCTAATTCCACGAGAAGATCTAAAGTTATCAGTGGCTTCCCCATTCCATAGAACCTGGAAAGAAGGACTTGTGATACAAGCCATAATTATATCACAGATTTTGCCCTGAATACCCACACTTCTAAGAGTATCATAAATGAAAGGCCATTCCAGTCGATCATAAGCCTTCTCCAAATCCACCTTCACTGCCATCCACCCATTTTTCCCCGCTTTAGTCTTCATTGAATGAATCACTTCTTGGGCAATAATAATATTATCACAGCTCTGACGACCCGCAATAAAACTACATTGATGTTCACCAACCACTGTCCTCATAATATCCCGGAGACGACGACTCAAAATCTTTGTAATAATTTTATAACTGACATTGCAAAGGGAGATTGGCCTGAAGTCCCTGATTGTCTCTGGATTTTCCCCTTTCGGAATAAGAACAATGTTTGAGTTATTAATGTCTCTGATCCTTTCAGGTTCCTGGAAGACCTCCGTAACCATCTCATAAATATGACCCTCAAGGATACTCCAATACTCCTGATACAGTACCGCCTGAATCCCATCCGGCCCGGGCGCCTTAAAAGCCCCAAGATCAAAAGTCGCTCCTTTGATCTCCTCCCTAGAAAGGTCCGCATTTATCTTTCCACGTTCGACTTCATTAAGGACAGGGAATCCATTATGAGTTTCAATGGAGCAATAATTTGTTAACTCACTCCGGAAGAGGTTTTTGTAATAATTGAACGCCATATGCTTTAAAACATCCTGATTAAAAGTCCATTCGCCTTCTAAATTCCTGAGCCCATCAATTCTATTCCTCCTCCTCCGAATCATTACCGTAGTGTGAAAAAACTTACTGTTCTTATCTCCCCATTTCAACCAACTACACCTCGACTTCTGGAACCACATAAGTTCTTCCTGAGCAAGGACTTTATTATACTCCTTCCATAATTCATTCTCAGTCTGTACTAGATGTTGATCGTCCCGTCTAGCCCGAGTTCTTTCAATACCCTCAATCCTTCGAATAATGTTCCTCTTCTTCCCATTTAAGTTACCCACCTTTCTGATATTCCACTTGCTGGCCTGAGTGGCAAAATTTTTAACCTTCTCATTCCACCCTTCCCCACTCCAGTTATGCTTCACCAGATCCCCAAACTCTTCTTCTTGAAACCAAGCAGCTTGACATCGAAAAAGTGGTTTCGGACGGCTACGATTATGAGTACTATTAACAAGGATTGGCCGATGATCAGAACCAAATTTACTCAAGTGATAAGTTTTCGTGAAAGGAAATAATTGATTCCACTCATTGTTTACAAAATCCCAGTCAATTTTTTCTTTCAGCATACCATGTTCCCAAGTGAACCTGTCTCCCACTGTTTCAGTTTGACACAATTGAGCCGTATCCACGCAATCCCGAAATTGCCTCATTGAAGTAAAATTAGGTTCCGCTCCCCCACTCTTATCATCACTATAAAGATATGCATTGAAATCACCCACAACTAGCCATGGAACATTCACATTTTGTCTCAAATCAATAATTTCATCCCACAGAGCTTGACGAAGGATATGGATAGGTTCAGCATAAATACATGAAAGGATAAACTCGTGATCCGCATTTTCCATCGTCACCCTAACATGAATGGCTTGGGTGGAAGAAGCAATATATTCCAATTTAATCTCCTCATTATTCCATAAAATCCATATTCCCCCCGCATACCCGGTAGCTTCAAGCCTGAGCCAAGTATCAAAACCCAACTTTCTAATAATTCTATCCGCCTTGCTACCACTGACACGGGTTTCAGTTAGGATTAAGACTTTAACATCCCTCCCCTTAATCACGTCTTTGACTCTACCAGGAAAATATTTCCCCCCCTCCCCCGCAGTTCCAAGCTAATATATTTGTATAATCCATAAAACAATAAAAGGAAAAGAAAACGAACCTGGCGGACGGTTACCGCAATACTGGTCCCGGCTCTGAGAGTTCCATGACCTCATCAATCACCAAGCCTCCCTCACCTTTCGTGGCTTCATGTTCTAGTTGAACCTCTCCACCTATACTATCTTCTAGACCCTCCACCACACCGCCTTCATTAGCATTCGCAGACAATTGTGGAAACTGTGGAGTTTCAAGCACAACCTCCTCACTGGTCCCGCAATCATTTATGACGTCTTTTACAAGCTCCAGGGGTCTGGAAATATTCTCCTCAAACTGATCCATTTCATGATCATTTTTCATTTGCTGTACATTAGTCATTCCCTAACTCAGGTCTATCGGCCCATTAGGAGACAAGGAACCAAAAACCACCTTATGGGCTCTACGCTGACTGGCCTTGTTTCTTCTTAAATTTGTTGCTACACTTTTTTGGCCCTTAGACGCCATAGGCCTTTTATTTTTTGTTATAATGGATGTTGGCCTTAGATTCGATTTTTTGGTAGGCCCACATCCCTTTATCAATGGCCCAACCGTCTCAGCCCTATGTAACTCCAAACCCGTTTCTTCCCCCTTCATCTCTGCCCGATCCGCAGCTTCCTCCCTGATCAGCGTCTTCATCACACCTGTCTTCACTGACTTACTCTTCCCCATGTCTCGCCCTTCCAGATCTATCTTAGATCCGCTTGTCTCTCCCATCGCGACGATCGAGACGGGGTTCACTAGCCGTTGCTTGAGACTTACCTCATCACCCTCCTTGGTTAGTTTTCCGTTTTCCTTTCTCCGCCACTGTGGTTCCTGATTTAGCCTCTTACTTGAAACGGAAATCTCGCGTGATATGACGTCTTCCCCATCCTGTTGTAGTGCATAAAACCTCGAGCCTTTCCCTCTTTCCCCTTCCTTCCCGCTGTGACGGACCGTTGGCGCCGTTCTTGTAGACATTTTCCTGTCCGTTTCCAAGGGATTTGGGCGCACTCTGACCCTAGACTTCACTTGCATCCATGTGCCGTACTCTTCCTCGACATTGACTCCCGGCACGGACACCAAAGGTAATTTCCGGTCTTCCTCTCCATCGTCTATGGTCATCGGAGTTCCTTCTTGACTGTTCTGTTTCACCGTCGAATCCGCACTATTTATTTTCAGTTTGCACGTCTGTGATGTATGCCCATATAACCCACAACTGAAGCATATAGCACTAAGACCCTCGTATTCCACTGGGCATATGTGATTCCTGAGCATAAATCTAGATTGTAACTTCTTATTTAGGTCCACCTCTACGCTTACTCTAGCATATTTACCCCCCTCCACCGCCTGTTTATTCCCTCCCTGGTGGGCAAGTGTATTCATATCTACTTTGAGGGTTCTGCCTATTAAGTTACCAATTTCATACATGCAATCCTCAGAATACATGTGAAGTGGTAAAGTAGGAATTCTTATCCAAACCGCCACCTTCCTCACCTTGTTACAATAGGGATTGAAATTAGGACTCCATCTCTGGACTGCCATATAATGACCCTGAATCAACCATGGTCCATCAAATAACAGCCTAGAGCATAAAGCCTTCTCTGCAGTCCTAAAAACGTAATAGTTATTAGGAAGATCAATCAGTTCGAAATTCTCTGATCGAAGGAGCCACTTGACTCTGTCCTTCATCATATGTAGATTAGCCATCTTCCCCAACACTGTCAAGATCAGAGCATCCTTCCATGGCCTACACAAGTCTTTCAGTTTCTCATTCGGTAAGCTTAGAGAAGGAATTGCGCTCATGGCTTGCCTCTGTTCTTCTGTTAATACAGGGGCCAGCTCCTGCTCCTCATTGAGCCATTCCAGCATTTGCTCATCAAAGGTCTTATCCAGCTTCTTTTCCTCCTCCCCCAGTAGTTTGGCTTTGTAAGAAATCTGACTTCTGGCTTGATTCGATTTAGTAATCGTTTTCTGGTATGACACCTTTGGTGCATCTTCCCCTCCCAGAAACTCCATTGCGGCATCCTCTTGAATTGGACCCATCCTTCCCACAGCATTCCCCTCCTCCAATGTACCTCCTGATTGCATTCTCTTGATGTTTCTCCCCATCAGATCATCTTCTTCTTTCGAGTTTTCCACGGTTCCTTCAGAAATGGCTTCAGTTGCACTCATTCTCACGAGCTATCTCCAAAGCCCTTATCGCTTCTAATCTGCTTGCTGCCTTTCGGTTTTCCAGAATGTAGTTTCAGTTATCACAGTAGTTGTTTGATTCTGAGTTTTCCACTTTTGTGGCGACTAATTAAATTAGCTTGTAGATCTCATACTTCTGATTTTGTTGTTGTTGTTGTTGTTGGAATCTGAACTACAAGTGGTTTCACAACTAAATTGTGGTTCATGACTCCTAGTGTGGTACTTCATTGAATTTGGTTGGTGGAAGAATCAAAATCGAAATTGCCAAATTGAATTTAGGACAAAATATCTATTTATAACAGCTTATCGACATCAGATTTGCTTCATTTTTAATTGGACTATAATAATTTTTTAAAGGATAAAGAACACGAAATAATATTTTATTATTATCAATTTTATAAAATAAATAATATCTTACCTTAAAAATAGGAAAATAATATTGTAAGATTTGGACCTTCCAAATAAAAGTTTGACACGGACTACTTTGATAATTATTTCAATTAGGACTTGCAACATGCAACAATAAAATTCTCCGCTCTTTCAATGTCATGATTTTAAGCAAATGCATGTATCAGTTACAGTTCCTAGGTTTCTAAGAATCGGCTGTTCATCAAGCGTGAGAATTTGAAAAAAAATAAATGTTGATGTTGAAAAGAAATGAGAAGAAATAATTCACTACCTTTTTAAGAATATATAGCATCTCTATCACACTCATCACTTTATTTAATTCAAGAGTAGATATTATATAGCATAAAAATTCACATGAAAAATATCTCAATTTATGCGCTCTTCCAGTGAGATCCAATTATTAACCACAAATTAGTTTATAATACAAAGTGCTACTTTAAAAATCCTTCAAGGAGCAGATATCCATCTTAACCCAAAATAATATATTAGTTTGAAATTTAATTAAATTAAAATATTAGGCCTTGAGTTCAATCTGCAAATGAAAGATGAATTTTTTTTTTTTTAAATTTAGAGAGCATACACTAACAACCCAAAGTTACAAACAAACATCAACGTCTCACCAACAGAAGAATAGTGTTAAGTTTCATGGTGGAAAACACCAACCATCTGCTTGTGGAGGACAAAACGACAGGACACATGTCAATATATTGGGCACTGCGGTTTTTCCTTATGTGGAAAAGAGAAGGGAAAATTCCAAAAAACTACGTTGGAAATTGTAAAAGGATAATTCAGTATATTGAAAGTGGGAAATGACAGATCAGTCAGGTGTCAGAAAGGCAGAGAAATCTGGGATTTTGAAATTTCTTCCAAATGATGAAAATGCCCTTCAGCCCTTTATCCCCCCACTTCAGAATAACAACATGATTCTCGTAATTAACAACTTCAGATTCGATATTAATAACTTCAATTCTTCTTTTACAATTAACAAGTTTCAAGGCTAATAACAATACCTATATTTTAATTAACAACTTCGGATTCGACATTAATAACTCCACTTTCTTCTTTCACAATTAAAAAATTTCAAGGTCAATAACAACACCTCTCTCTTAATTAACAATTCTGGATTCGACATTAATAACTCCAATTTTTTCTTTCCCACTTAACAAGGTTTCAGGGCTAATAACAACTCATTTCTCTTCATTAACAACACCATATTCTACATTAACAACTTCACTTTCTTCCTCCACTTCGGAATAACAACATCTATCTCGTAATTAAGAACTCTTGATTCAATATTAACAACTCCAATTTCTTTTTTCACACTTTATAAGTTTCAGAGCCAATAACAACACCTATCTCTTAATTAACAACGGATTCGATATTAACAACTCCAATTTCTTCTTTCACAATTAACAAATTTCAGGGCTAATAACAACACCTATCTCGTCATTAACAACTCTTATGTTGTTATTTCAACTGAGGACTAAAGAGCATTTTCGTCATTTAACCTATATTTCAAAATCCCAGCTTCCTCTGCCCGTCTAATACCCAACTGATATATCTTTTCCTATTTTCAGTGTACTAAATTGTCCTTTTACAATTTTCAATGTAGTTTTTTGGAATTTTTCCAAAAGAAAATGAAAAATAAAAACTATGCATTGGTTTTACTTTTAAGAAACATGTGAGGGAACGTATGAGATTTAAATCCCAAAGTAGAGATTAATGAATCAGATTAGATACCAAGGTAATTAAATCCGGATCGATCATTAAATCAGTCGGGGTACTAGGTCAAGGGTCATATTAGAGTCAAATCGGAACTAACTCGGGACCAAACTAGTGAAAAAGTGAAGATTTCAGAGTTATTAATATAGAATTATAAAGAAAATTTTTAAAAAAATTGATTTTACCGGTTTTACTCTCGGACCGAACTGTTTTCGTCGGTTTCCGAGCTGAACTAGCCGGTTCGGTCCGGGTTTGATAACCTAGTCAGAGACTTATCGGCCTCCACCTCCACAGAACGAAGCAAGTAGCTAATGACCTTGTTTTAATTTACAGTGCCGTTATTACTTCAAATCGCCCACCACCTACACATATGTATCATCCCCGATCCCTCTATATTAGGGACATGCATGTATCTTTTTATTAAAGGTATATATATTTAAGGTATTATTGGGTACTAAATGTGGACACTTCTCCTATTAAAAATTCGAATATTAGCCCCTTCCAAATGTGAATGATTAATTTCTTCTATTAGACCTGACCTCCGTGAGTTGAAATGAAAAATCTCCCTTTCGATCACTAATAATACTCACATTATGGCATCTTCATATGAAATTAAATGAGTCGAGATGGACATCTTGTGTGAATATCCAACACGTAACCAACACACAGTTTAAAGTACGAGTATAGATCTCTCACCTATGCACAAACATAGGATTAAGAAATATCGTACACATGACAAGGATGGTTCACACGCACACACGAGAAAGCCAGGTTAGCGTACGTAATTACGTACCCTTTGGCCTCTCAGCTCTCCATAGATTTCTAGTATAGGCCTACAGACGCTTTGGTGATTCTTCGTTTGTGGCTTGTTCTCTCTTTTTTTGTCATCTTCCACAATCCGACCGAGGTCTCTCATTTTGAAAGCAGTTAAAGTTTTCTTTGAAAAATGGAACAGGTCGATTAAGGCATTCACTGCATGTCGTCCCCACCACTTCAAACCTGTGCATGATACTTTTCTATTCTTTTTTTTTTCTTTGGTGAATGACCACTATATATATATATATATATATCTTTTGAATTCAAAAGTTGCCCGACACCAGGAATTTCATGGAATTCCCTTGCCGACTAGGGCAACCCTTATTTGAAAGCAGGTCAGATTTTTGTTTTTATTGATATTATTTTTTTCGTGCAGAGGCAGAGCACACACGATATTATTGTCACTTGTCCCCACCTGATTTTGATTCAACCTACACACCAAAAAATATAATTGGCCATTTCTGAATTCAAAAGTTCCCGACACCGGAGATTTCATGAAAAATCCTATACCACCGAGCAACCCTTGCTTACTAAATAATATTTTGAGGAACAAGTTAGATTTTTTGTTTCATTGATGTTAGTATATTATTTCTCTCTTACAGAAGCAGAGCAACACCAGCACCAATGTCCAGATGACCAAGCCAGCAAAGTCGGTCTCCTCTTCCACGACACTACCCGTTTGTTGCCACGTGGACATTCTCCTCCTTCCCCGCAAAAAATATCCTTCACTTCTTCTTCCTCACCGTACCCTTCTTAAACCCTCAAGGTCCGTTTGGTTCGATCCCATTACACCCTGTGGTGCAGTGCAATGCGATGCAATGGTAATGCAATGCGATATTAATTACAAGGGTAGTGTTTGGTTTGATTTTTAAGCAATGTACAATGAGTTAATATTTTAACAATTATTTAAAATTAATATATTACACAAAGTCTATTTTACCCCTTAATATAATCTTTGTAGAAAAAATAGTTACAAGACGGCGACGGCGGGGATGGAGGAAGAGGAGGTAGTGGCGGTGGCAATGATAGGGGCGGTGGTGGGCAGCGGGGGTGGAGGAGGAGGTGGTGGCGGTAGCGGTGGGCTGTGGGCCGCGGGTGGCGGCAGTGGAGGTGGTGGCAGCAGCGGGGGGTGGAGGAGGTGGTGGTGGTAGGCGAGTGTGGCGGCGGAGGAGGAGGTGGTGGTGGCGGCGGTGGGCGGTGGGAGTGGAGGAGGTGGTGGTGGGTGATAGGCGGTGGGTCGGTGGGGGCGGCGGGGGTGAGGGTGGCGGCGGAGGAAGAGGTGGTAGTGGTGGCGGCGGCAATAGGCGGTGGGCGGTGGGGGCGGCGAGGGTGAGGGTGGCGGTGGTAGTGGCGGCGGCGATGGAGAAGGAGGTGGTGGTGGCGGCGGGGGGTGGAAGAGGTGGTGGTGGGTGGTGAGCTGGCGGCGGCAGCGGTGGGTGGTGGGCCGGGGGTGGTGGTGGGTGGAGGTAACGGCGGTGGAGGAGATAGTGGTGACGGCAGAGAGTGGAGGTGACGGCGGTGGAAGAGGAAGAGGTTGTGGCGGTGACAGTTGTGACGTGATGCGGCAAATGAAATGAGATAAGTGAAACAAAGACAAAGGAAACTAAAGGGTAAATTGGACTTTTTAGACTATGCAATGGGATGGTAATAAGGATTCATAGGGGGGGTATGAATGTGGATTACCAATTTTTTGGTAATCTTCATTATCATGGTAAACCCTATTACCATGCTAAAGAGTTACCAAATACTCTTCTCTTAGTAATGCAATCATGATTACCATTGCAGGCATGCAATGGGTTGAACCAAACGGGTTCTGAATCTCTTTCTCTGCCATTTCGTATTGGCAAAATTTGTAGGGTGTTATTTAAGACGTGGGAGGCGATAAAGTTTGCAACTTTTTGAATTGGGTTTGGAGGGAACGAGAGGGAATTCTTGAAAGCCAACAACTTTTTTTTTTTTTTTGGGTTGTTTTTGTGAGAAGAAGAGAATCAGGAATACGAGAGAAGAGATTAAGGATGAAGATTCAGTGCAGTGTGTGTGAAGCTTCGGAGGCTAAGGTTTTGTGTTGAGCCGACGACGCTCTGTGTTGGGAATGTGACGAGAAGGGCCATGCCGCTAATAAGCTTGCCGGCAAGCACCAGAGAGTACCTCTTTCTCCCTTTAGCTCTGACATGCCCAAATGTGATATTTGTCAGGTACTGTATATTCTATATTCTTTGAAACGGTTTTTGTTTATGTCATGTACAGTTCTCTGAAAGAAATATGTTATGAAGAGGAATGTTGTATTCTGAGTGTCCAATCCATTGATAGTTTGTAACATTATCTTGATTTCTCAATCACTTTAAGGAACACATGGGGTAGGATCAGAAGACAGCAGAGTACATTGTGGGATCTTTGTAATGTTATTTCCACTTATTCTGTTATATTTGTATTCATTTTTATGTAAAACTAATGTTTACTATTAGTTGTAGCAGTTTTCGAAGCTTTATCGTATGTTTTTGTTCAAATTTGATGTGCTAAGTGTGATCCTTATGTCACTACTTGAGGAAAAAACAAAGTAATGAAAATGATTACTATATTGTATAGTAATAAGAGTATATAATAAACGCTGAATCTTCACCTTTTTTTGTCATTTTTGCTCCTATTACTTTTAATTCTTCCAAGGATTCCAAACAAGTATGTTCTTTAATTTAAATCACTTTGCGTTTGTAACAGATGGTGCTAAATCCCTTGAGAAAAAACATGAGGTGGGATCAGAGAACTTCAAGTTATATGTAATGAAAAAAATACACAAGACCACAGTTAAGTTTTCATGGAAGATGTAGTCTTGACTAGAGTTTTTTTTTTTTTTAAAAAAAAAAAAAAAAAAATTTCGTGCTGTTAAGAATTCTCCTCTAGTCAGTTTCATTTATCTAATTACTTCTTCTTCTAGCTCTTATATTTAATCTTGGCATTCATATTTTATTAATTGTTAAGGTTCTAGTCTTGATGGTAGAATCTGCTACTGCTGGCAGGAATCGTTTGGCTATTTCTTTGTCATTTTTGCTCCTATTACTTTTAATTCTTCCAAGGATTCCAAACAAGTATGTTCTTTAATTTAAATCACTTTGCGTTTGTAACAGATGGTGCTAAATCCCTTGAGAAAAAACATGAGGTGGGATCAGAGAACTTCAAGTTATATGTTATGAAAAAAATACACAAGACCACAGTTAAGTTTTCATGGAAGATGTAGTCTTGACTAGAGTTTTTTTTTTTTTTTTTTTTTTAAAAAAAAAAAAATTTCGTGCTGTTAAGAATTCTCCTCTAGTCAGTTTCATTTATCTAATTACTTCTTCTTCTAGCTCTTATATTTAATCTTGGCATTCATATTTTATTAATTGTTAAGGTTCTAGTCTTGATGGTAGAATCTGCTACTGCTGGCAGGAATCGTTTGGCTATTTCTTTGTCATTTTTGCTCCTATTACTTTTAATTCTTCCAAGGATTCCAAACAAGTATGTTCTTTAATTTAAATCACTTTGCGTTTGTAACAGATGGTGCTAAATCCCTTGAGAAAAAACATGAGGTGGGATCAGAGAACTTTAAGTTATATGTCATGAAAAAAATACACAAGACCACAGTTAAGTTTTCATGGAAGATGTAGTCTTGACTACAGCTTTTTTTTTTTTTTTTTTTTTAAATTTTCGTGCTGTTAAGAATTCTCCTCTAGTCAGTGTTCATTTATCTAATTACTTCTTCTAGCTCTTATATTTAATCTTGGCATTCATATTTTGTTAATTGTTAAGGCTCTAGTCTTGATGGTAGAATCTGCTTCTGCTGGCAGGAATCGTTTGGCTATTTCTTCTGTCTAGAGGACAGGGCTTTACTCTGAAGAAAATGTGATGTGGCAATACACACAGCAAATTCCTATGCGTCCACTCATCAGAGGTTTCTGCTGGCTGGCTTAGGAGTAGGACTTGAAGCTACTGAGCCCGGTGTTTCCTCATCTTCTGCTAAGTCACAGTCCGAGCAGAACATGTCAGACACAAAATCATCTTCTGCTTCTAGAAGGGTTTCCTCAGTACCTGAGTCATCTGAACACAATGAAGTTATACCTGCTCAAGGTGGAGGAGGAGATGGGCAGTTTCTGCCTTCTAAGGTGTCATATGGTGGTGGTTCAGCTCCTGCAAACATATCAAACTGGCCCATTGATGATTGTTTTGGTTTAAATGAATTCACTCAGAATAACAATTGCATGGACAATGACCCATCCAAGGTATGTCCATAATTATAAAATGAACCTATTATTAAATTACTCATGTTCTAAATATAAGGTCTATTTTTGAACTACAAAGTGGGTCTTATATATAAGACCAAAGGGAGTATTTCATTTATGTGCACGTGTTAATGCTTTATGGGAATTTGGGATTAATGCCTTATTGTTTTGGTTCTACAGATGATAAAGTTCCATGATGTTCCTTTCAACATCATCTTTATTGGTGAATTTTTGCAGGATGACAGTGGGAAGCCAGGGGATTCTGATTCTCCTGGTTTTAAATCCAGTGAAGAGGAAATAGATGAAGAAGAAGAAGAAGATGATGATGACTTCTTAGGGCGATTTTCTGATTCATCTTGGAAAGTTCCTCAGATCTCTTCCCCACCTACAGCTTCAGGATTATATTGGCCTAAGGACACTCAATATACACCTTACAATGCTATGTCTGCTCATGTTCCAGACATATTCTCTTCTGACTCACAACAGTTCAACCGTGTTCAGAATCGTCGTATTTTATCAAAACGACGTGGGTAACCATAGATCTCGCCACACCCCACGTAATCACTATATGATAATATGCCAGGCTTTATGACTTTTTTGTGTCTATGTAATGTGTAATCTGGTGAAGTGAGCCTTTGAAGCATTATGTATTTGAGGTATTCGAGTTGATTAGCCTCATTCATGGCTGTGTCATTTTTCTTGTTGGAGCAATTCTAGCTCATTAGCTTCATGTTCATGGCCGTGTCAATTGATATTGGTTTTGGGAGCATTCTTTCGTGGAGTCCAAGTATCCATTGCAGACCATGCACAAGGTTGGCTATGTCAGTGTATTTTTTACACAAAAATTCAGAAGGCATTAATATATTTAATTTGATTTCAAGATTTTTTCATGACAAGTCTATTATCTCTCCTTTCTCTATGAACTATCAAGTTCAGGGATTGGACCAATAAGGCTAGTAATATTTAATATTGGTTAATAACCTATTCAAAGGACAGAGTTGGTTTAGGTTTTCTCTCTCTTGAAGTTTGTGCACACACTGGTGTTCGTCATGGATGAAGTAAACGTCTGTAAGATGCCGCCTAATAGGCCACCAGAGGAACTAGAGTTAGTCACCGTGACTAAGAGATCGAAAAAAGAAGTTAAGGAAGATGCGATCATGTCTGACCTCATGGTGGATGCAAAGGACTCAGAGAAGGAGGTAGACAACCCTCGAACGCAGGAGGAAGAAATGAGGAAAATGGATAGTTCTAGGCAGTTTTCATACAAAGAGTTTCTGTTGGGGTTTAAAGGGAATGAGTTTAATGGAATAGCATATGGAGCTTCGAGTATGGATGAAGACCCATTGATCTCTGATATGCTTGATCAAACTTGGAGTGTGCCTGAGCCGTCTGAGGAAATAAAAAAACTCATGAGTGTCAATCCGATGGTACCAATGACTGATGAAGAATACAATGAAAGCTGTGAACCGTGGAATAACGCCTTAATAATTATAGTTTTGGGTGCAAGATTTAATTTCTTCAAGCTAAAAGAAATGTTAAGTAGACTATGGAAATTCAAAGATTTTGAATTGATCGACTTGCCAAACAACTACTATGCAGTGAGATTTACCAACCAAGACAATTGGGGTTGCATTATAAATGAATTCTGTTTGAGGGGCCTTGGGTGGTTGCAAAACATAGCATTTTGGTGCAAAGGTGGTCCCCTTATTTTGACCCTTTTCAAAATCCACTAGGCAAGATAGCAACCTGGATCAGAATTCCAAACATTCCGTTGAATTGCTATACTATGAAATACATTGCGAGATTAGGTGATATGATTGGAAGGACCCTGAAGGTCGATCTGCATACCTTGAATTGTTGTGATGAGAACAGACCCAGAGTGGAGTGCAGAAGATTTGCAAGGATATGCGTGGAACTTGATTTACAAAAGAAGTTGGTCCCGAGGATCATACTTGCGTCTGCTCTGTACAACATAGAATATGAAGGGTTGAATCTAATTTGCTTTGGGTGTGGTAGATATGAACATAAGAAGGAAGCTTGTCTATGGAAAATTAGTAAAGGGACGCACGCCAATAACGAACAGTGTTCAGCTCCAGCAAATGGGAAATCGGCAATGTCGCCGAAGAAAAAACTACCAGCGGCGAGAGAGGAATTTGGGCCGGGGATGCTTGTGCGCAATTCCTAAAGATCACGGGTTGCAAGGAAAGAAGAGCAGAAGCGTTACTTGGGGAATGTGAATCAAGGTACAAGAAGGGATGGAAGAGGCAAAATGAAGTAGACTACCTCTAGGTATGCGACGCTAGCAGTTGAGAATGAGGAGAAGGATGAGGTTGATGATCAACCGAAAATCACGGGTGTGACAGAAGATAAGGATGAGTTGTTTAGCAAAGCAATGGTGGTGTATGAAGAAAAGTCAAATTTGCAAAGGAAATCGGATGGACGATTGGGTGTGAGGAATAAGATGAAAGGGAAGGGCCCACATAGGCAAAACAACATGTACACAATTAAAGGCAAGGAAAATGTACAGCATTTGAAAAAAGCTTAACTAGTGGGACCCAAATTTGATGTGAACAAAGAGGCTTCTAATGGGCCGAATAAAATTATTGAATAAAGGAAAGCTCTGGGCCACATCAAAGGCAACCAGGCCTACGTTGTTGTAAGTGGTTCCCTTGATAGCCAAGTGGCCATGATCACTAACCAATGCCCAACAGAAAATAATGAGGCCACTATTTTAACTTCGAGAAGTGCAAAGCAGCCTGGATAAAGCACACTCGACAAATGAGCAGTCTGTAAGCTTGGAGGTTCTGAGAAGGAGGAAGACGCTACAAAATGAAGTGTCAGACAAGATGCTTGATGAGGATGAAAATGGTAAAAAAGCTTCAACAGAAACCCAGGCGGAGGAGCGACATGACTCAAGAAATGTGCCTCCTGACAAGTGAGTTTATCAGTAATTCCATCTCTTCATTGTTTAATTGTTTAGTTATGATAGTAGTATCTTGGAATTGTCGTGGGGCTGGGAGCAAGGCTTTTCCATGAATAATTAAAGATATTTTTAGTAAACATGGAATTAATGTTTTAGGACTACTTGAGACTCGTATTAGTGGGAACAGAGCTAACTGTGTCATGAGATGTTTGGGGTTCAATAATTGGATTCGGGTTGAAGCTACAGGATTTGCTAGGGGGCTGTGGCTATTATGGAATGAAAATGAAGTGCATGTAGATTATTTATTTTCAAATCCTTAGGTCCTTCACTGCCGTTTAATTGATAGGGACTCAAATAAAACTATGTTATTTACCCTTGTTTATGGTAACCTGCGCGCTGCTAATAGAAGGGGATTATGGGATACTTTGCGTGATTTATCGGGGCTAATTCAGGGTTCGTGGCTGGTTTTGGGAGACTTTAATACTTTCTTGCAACCGTCTGATAAATGGGGAGGAGCACTAGTAAATCTGTCTTCTTTATCTGTTTTTCAAGAATGTGTGAACGACTATAATCTAGTGGAAATTCCTGTAGTGGGTGACAAATTTACTTGGGGGAAAAAGGATGTGAAGGAGAGATTAGATTAGGCCTTTGGAAATGTTGATTGGGAATTGATTCATCCGAAGTTTAAAGCGTTCCACAATTTGAAGTATAAATTTGATCACCATCTTTTAGTGGTCTCGGCAGATCCTGTTTTGAGAAGGCAACCAAGACAAGTCCATTTCAAATACCAAGCAGGATGGTGCTTAGAGGAAGGGTTTTGTGAGCTAGTAAAATCTGCGTAGAAGGATAAAACATGGGCTGAGGGATGTTCTATGTTTGAGGTGAGTGCTGTAAGATGGAACTCTTCTGTGGTGGGAAATCTAGTAAAGAAGAAACGAGAGCTTGTTAGAAGATTAGAAGGAGTAGATAAAGCAATGAGCGAAGAACCTCATGTGGGCTTAGCTAAATTAGAGAAGAAATTATGGTAAGAGTATGTGAAGGTTACTAACAAAAAAGAATTGATGTGGTATCAAAAGTCCAGGTGTAAGTGGCTCCAGTTTGGTGACAAAAACATGAAATTCTTCCATGCTTCTATAGTAATAAAGCGGAAACAAAACATAATTGAAGCGTTGCAAAATGATCAAAGGAATTGGGTGACAGATCAGGTTGAACTACAGAGAATGGCTCTTGAATACTTCAAATCCTTGTACTCTTAAGATGATGATATTCCCCCAACTCATGAATGGCCGGTTAACTTCTGAGAACTAAATGAAGTTCAATTACGTGAAATTCAAAGAGAAGTATCTACTATGGAAATAAAAAATGTAGCTTTTAAAATGGTAGCGTTTAGAGCTCCTATGCCAAATGGATTAAGTCCGCACTTTTTTCAATCTCAATGGGAGGTTTAAGGTTTAGGGTTTAGGGTTTAGGGTTATTATGGAAGCCTTTAGAGACCCGACCAGTATTGAGAAGATTAATCAAACTCATATTGTCCTAATCCCTAAAGTGGACATGCCATCTTCCATGAAGGACTTTCGACCTATTTCTCTGTACAACGTTTGTTTCAAAATCTTGAGCAAACTTCTGACCAGTAGATTGAAGAAGGTTATAGATTACCTTGTGCAACCGAACCAATGTAGTTTTATTAGTGGAAGCCAAAGCTGTGATAACATAATTTTTGTACAAGAAGCACTTCATACCATGAGAGAGAAGAAGGGAGTGAAGGGTTGTGTAGCCATCAAGGTGGACATAGAGAAAGCATATGATAGACTGGACTGGAACTTCATTAGGTTCAACCTTTAGAGTTTGGGTCTCAGCAATCAATTTGTCAACTTATTAACAAAGTGTGTTTCATTAGCGAAAATGAAAGTGTGTTGGAATGGTGTACCATCAGAGGAATTCGCTCCGTTAAGAGGGGTTCGGCAAGGGGATCCTCTAAGCCCATATCTATTTGTTTTGTGTATGGAACGACTGGGACAACAATCAATAGAAAGGTGGAGAGAGGAAGATGGAAACCATTGCAAACTTCTACTAACGGATCTACTTTATCTTACCTCTTCTTTACAGATTAACCTCATACTATTTTGTGAAGCCTACAAGACTCAGATGGAAAGAGTAAAAGACATTATGGCTTTATTGTGTAGATTGTATGGGCATCGTGCTAGTCTTCCAAAATCCAAATTGTTTGTTTCAAACAATGTTCAAATTAACCGAGCACTCGAGTTTAACCAAGTGTTAGGCATTGGAGTCACATCTGATTTGGGAAAGTATCTGGGGGTGCCACTTCTCCACAAAAGAGCTGTAAAATTGAATCTCTCCCTTAATATCAAAAGTAGGTAAGAAACTAGCGGGATGGAAGAGCGGATTGCTTAGCATGGCAAGTAAATCAGTGCTCATTAAATCTGTTCTGACTGCCTTGCCTTACTATCAGATGCAATCCCTACTTATACCAAAAGGAGTTCTTCAGGACTCGGAAAAGTTAAGCCGAGATTTTCTCTGGAACCAAGGTTCTTATTAAAAGAAGATTCATCTTATCTCATCGGACAAGTTCAAGGCTGAAAAGAAAGATGGTGGACTAGGAGTCAAAGATCTAGTTCTTCAGAATAAAGCTTTTATTATGAAGCTGTGTTGGGGATTATTGACTAGACCAGAAGCGCTATGGGTTAAATGTTTGAAAAGTAAATATGCCTGTGGATAGGAAAAGATTCCTAAAGTCTTAAAAAAGAAAAAGCAATCAGCAAGATGGAGTGTTATTTCAAAAGTTTGGGATGCTTTTAGGAAAGGGTTGAGGAGAAAAATAAAAAGCGGAGAAAATACTAATGCATGGTGGGAATTGTGGTCCCCAATGGAGAAGCCATTAATTCAGTATGTTGAGAAAAATCAAGAGAGATTGAATCATGAAGAGACTGTTAATCAGCTTGTGACAATGAGGGGAGATTGGGATTTAATTAAATTAAAGTCTTATCTACCTGACTGGGTTGTAGACAAAATCAAGATGATTCAACCTCCGTCTCAACGGGGCTCTAAATTGTTTCATTGGCGTGCGTCCTCGAATGGGAATTTCAATGTGAAATCAGCCTACAAATTGCTATCTAAGACAAGGGACTTACCGGTTGAACCTGTGTGGCAACAACTTTGGCGTTGGCCAATTCCAGAAAAAGCCAAATTCTTCATATGGCAAGCTTTTCAAGAAAGATTACCTACCAACTCTTTGAGAGCAAAGAGAGGGCTTATAGAAAACACTGAGTGTCCTTTTGAGTGTGGAAGTGAGGAAACAGTACTCCATATTTTGAGAGATTGTGAGATAGCATCAAGTGTGTGGTGGCATTTAATTGACCATTTATATACTAGTATCCTTTTTAGTGGTAATTTGCAGGAATGGATCAAGTAGAACAAAAAGTTCAAACCAGGAAACAGAAGAATGTCAGGATGGCCTTAGATGAGCACGTTTGGATCAGCTTGTTATATCTGGAAGAATAGGTGCCAAAAAATCTTCCAAGGTTCATAGGTTCCAACCAAGAGCATAGCCCACCGATGCATTCACCATTTGATGGAGGAAGTGCAAGAAGGGAGCCTTAAGCATCGGATTCTCCAAGCTCCAAACAGAACCAACACGAGATGGATAGCTCCTCAGACGGACTACATTCGCATAGACGTGGACAGGTCTGTAAATGATCAAAGACACGCGACGTGCAGAGGCATTGCTCTTGATTTAGCAGGTGTGTGGATTGAGGGATTCCAACAAAGACTTGGCTTCTCTTCTTCTACTGAGGTGGAGTTACAAGCCATTAGAAGAGGTTTGCTAGTATGCAAAGATCATGGCCTCAAGAGGATCAAGATGTATTCAGATTCTACAAAAGCAATCCGTTTATTATTCTTTGAGCATGGACATTACCACCTGTTATCTCAACTATTGATGGATATCAGTGATCTTATTTTCTCAAACTGGGATATAGAAATTATTCACTATCACAGGGAAGCACTGAAGTGTGCTAACATTTTGGCTAAAAGGGCACAGGATTCAACCAGTGAGCTAAGTATACTATAGACTCCTCCAACTTATTGTTTGGACTGAATGTTAGTTGATTTAGGCTAAGATTTGGTGCTTTTGGTATTTCTGTGTTATACAGCTGTAACGTCAAGATGACACACTCCAAGAGTTAACTCTTGTCTTTATGATAAAAAAAAGTAATATTTAATATTTATCTCTTGGTTCAATCTACAATAAATTAAATGAGGGTCTTCCATAGAAGCAGACAGCAGAAACGGTTTTCACTTGGGAAAACCAGTTATATAATGATTGAGTTGGTCTAGTGAATGGAACCAAGAAATTTACAGGAGGTCCTCTAATGAGTTAAGAAAAAAAGATCTTTTCTGTTTCGTTGAGTAAGTTATGCTAATTAGCAAGTATTAGGGGGAAATGTGGAAAATTGGTCACAAGAACTTGTTTGATACAATACGAGAATGAGGAAGATAATAGAAATAGAAAAGCTTTCTCCTATAAACAGATTGTTTTAAAAGAAAAAGAAAGTCACTTTGTCCTCAACCAAAAACAGTAAAGATACTCTCTCATATATTTCATTTTTCAAATCTTTTTTTCCATGTATCAGACAGCCTTAATGTATAGGCTGAGAATTTATTTGCTTTTGAAAGTAGGCTTGAGAATATCTCAGAAAGATTAAATCTATGCCACATTCCACATGCTACAGGACACATTCAAATTTATCCGATCGCAAGAATTAGTCCTTTATCTGCTGTGTGTGTGTTTGGCCAAAGAAAATTCATTTCATAAATAAAATAGAGTAAAATAGGTGCTAGGCATAGTCCCATAGAAGACCATCAACTTTTTTGCTTACATGAAACTCAATAATTCTTTAAATAATTGGTATAGAAGGGATTAAAATATAAGAAAAGATAAGATTCAAAATGATGGTAGTAGAGCAAGAGTAGAACCGGCGTCTATTGAAGAAAAAATGGTAGAAAATCATTTGAAGTGGTTTAGACATATAGAAAGAAGGTTGTTGGAGGTGCCAGTAAGAAGGCTGGATAAGATAATATGGAATCATCTGAAAAGGGTAAGTAAGATAGAATAGAAGAGGGATCTTTTAGTTGACAATATATTTATAGATTTGATTATTGATAAAGTATAATGATGTTGTGCGATCCAGATAGCCAACTCCACTTAATACGATAAGACTTGTTGTTGTTAAAAGGGATGAGGAATAGGAATTAATCTTATCTTAGTAGATAAATTTTGCTGTCAGAATGATGAGAAAGCCAATCTGTGATTTGATCACAGAATTTATAAATCTAAGAAAAGAATAGGATCTAAAGGCGTTTGAATTTATTCTACTACAAGAATTAGTCTAATTATCCGCCCATATTCCTAGTTCAAGTTCCTTTATCTGTTGTGTGCGCGCATTCTTTTGGCCAAAGAAAATTCATTGCTTAAGATAAAATAGTTCGTAAAATGGAAGCTAGTTACAGAAAATAATCTTAGCCAACTTGTTGCTTACATAAAGCTAAATTCTTAAAAATAATTGATATTAAAAGGATGAGGAATAAGAGCCATCTCATCTTAATTAGTCTGGAAAGAAGACATTAAGAGGCTTTGTCAAGAATAATTAAGTATATCTGAAGTCCCAACTTTCTGAAAACTATTTTGTAATTTAAGTTGATATAGATATTTATTCCCATGATAAAAAGACTGAATAATTAAGTATCAGTCAAGAATGACACCTGAAATGATACTTATTTCACATCATCACATCCCAATTTGTCCTAGATGATGATTTTGTGAAACTGTTCATAATATGTCGGGATACATCTCTTTAAACATCTACGGAACATATTATATATGTGGAGTTTTATGGAACAATGAGATAGAATTAAATATTTACTGCCATATTGTGCTTCTATATATTTTCCTTTTTCCTTCATGGCACATATATTTTTTTCCCTTGATAAATATGTACTGGAACAACAAAATTTCTTGGATGCGGCCATACGTAACTTCTGGACACTTATATAGGACTATTATGCTTCTATTTTTTACCTTGATAAATGATAAATGTGCTGTAAACTACACACCACGTATAACAGATTTTTCAATACAAACTATATATGTGTGTGTGTATTAGATCATGCTATTCACAAGACATTATAAATAAAACACCACATTTCTCATATTTTTGAACAATCCAAACATAGCCAACTTTTGCTTGTTGTAGCCTTGAAGTTGAAACTAATTAAGAGGATATGATCTTAATAGTGCTTCTTGTTAGTTTTATAATGTCTGGTAGGCATGTAGATGAATCAGGATTAGCCACTTATCTTCATGCACGAAAACTACATATTCGAACAAAAATCTAATACCTTAACAAACTGTAAAGCAATGATATTAATCAACATTAGATTTTAGACACAAATTAAAGTTGGTGGCGACGTACGCGGCCAACTAGCATTTTGCAACACAAGAAATGTGGTGGAAAATCCTCCTAGATGAGATAAAAATTTAATGTAGTTGGCATGCATGGATGAAAAAATATCTGTCTTGTCTACTATGATCTGCAAAGAAGATCCCAGGATATATATATATATATATATCCATATATTGCTTTTAGAAGAAAGGCCTGGCAGGCAAGCCATGAACACCACCTGTTACTTCTTCACCTTCATCTGTCTCCTTCACAGTGACCAAAGCCTACATATATGTCCTTATCAGTCTCTCAAGTCTTTTGCTTTTCATTCCCAAAAACAATAGAAACTTTCCACATCTTCCAACATTAATATCCTCAACAGTAACGTTATTCATCACGGACTCCCCACATATTGTTCGCTTTATTGTTTAAACCAGTGGATGAGATTGCTGGTGTCGTTTTTCTGAGTTAAAACCGTGCGTTTTGTGGGGGAGACATGAACAATTGACTGAAGCAGCCATTGTTGGGAATATCGTTTGTGATACCCTTTTGGTAATGAGATTTTTGTGGCTTTCTTCTGATTCTTTCTGGGGGCCTTCCCTTTGTTGTGGAGACAAAAGATCTCAGTCAAGAGGGTGCAAGAAAGTCAATTTCCAAAAACAGAAAGTGACATTGCATTTCTTTATGCGTGGGACCAAAGAGTTGTGCAAATTTAGAATATAGAGGACATACCGTCAACTTGGCTGGCCAGATTCTTTTTTCAAAACCACATCTTTTTCTATAATAAAAGATAAAAAATTCTCAAGCTGGATTATTTGTCTGTTAAGATAATCATTTAAATGGTCTCTGCTATTTGTTGTTTTGGAGGACCAAAGTACGTAAGTGATACCTCTCAGTGTGTTTTGAAGAGATATTAAAGAGATTTGGGTTTAATTTTGGTTGGTCCTAGAACAGAATCTGAGAACAGTGGGGCTAAATAGTAATTATAAAAACTAGCTTAATTAAGATATTCATGTAAATAGTTTATTAGTTGTCTTAGAATACCAGACAACCAGAGTATATAAGCCATTCTTAAAGGCTAATGTTTGAATTAGTTTTTAAAAATAGTTTTTACGATTTACGAAATAAGTATGTAAGAAGAAATTTATCTTTACTTGTGTAAAATAACTTTTAAAAGTACAATTTTGTTATGTGCTAACTAGCTTTTGAAGAAATATTGAGGGGATGAATCTGTAGTATCAAAAATAAAATTTAAGAATAAAAACACCAAATCATTACGTTAGAACGATACTAATCAAATACTCCTGAGTGGAAACGGTCCTCTTTACATGTCGCCCTTTTAATCTCTTGGTACTTGTTAAGTGTTCCTATATTATGTAATTACCAATTCAATTTTGGCATAATCATGTATTCATGTAGGGGTCGGAGCCTCTCCATTTCTCTTACAGTCTACTTTCCTCCATTTCTTTATTTATGCCGTTAGATCAACTTTAATGGTTGATATTTAATATCCTATAAAAATATTTTTATAATATTAAATAACAAAAAATTAAATAAATAAATTTAAATAATCAAAATTTAATTTATATAGCTCATATTTTTATACTTTTATTAAAGTATTATATATATTCTTTTTTATTTTTTATAGGATATTAAATTTCAACCATCAAATTTAATTCTAACAGTGTAAATAAAGAAATAGAGGATAATAAACGGTAAAGAAAATGAAGAAACCCCTTACCTTTCGTGAAGATTGGATTATGAACAGCGGTCCTCTTAACATGCCTTACAAAGCCTTTAGACTTAATCCACCTCTACAAATTAATCAAATATGAAATGTTTAACCTTGAATATCTTATATACAATGGCAAAAAAAAAAAAAAAATCTTATATACAATCCAACAGATAGGTAATAAAAAAAATATTAAAATACAATATAATAGAAAAGTCCAAACATACAGCGTGTGTTTGTTTTACCGTTTGATAGCCCAATCGATCAATTGAGTGGGCCAATGGGCCTTACACAGTAATTTTACATAAAGTGGGTGTTTAATTGGACGATAGACTGGCAGAAAAAAGTCAGGAAAAGCTCCAATGCAAATAAACTATGAAATGGAGCTTATGAAAGCATTGGCTTCTGTTTTGAGAAGTATTTTCATATCTTTGGGGATCAATAAGGCACTCAAAATCACTTCTAATCACAAAACTTTTTTTATGAAAAATGTTCTAATAATTTTCTCTTTCTTTAGATAGTAATCTTCTGCTAATTAGAGAATACTTCAGGATAAGAGTTTAAACAAGTTTTGAGTTTTGTCAATATATGACTGTTGAAATGTAGAGAATAATTAATAATTAGTTTTATTCAATTTATATTTATTATTTAATTGTTTTTTTTTATTTTATAACCAATTTTCTTTTATAAACATGTCATAAATTAGTTTCTATATGGTGTTTTTACCGATTAAATTTAGTTTAAATAATTTATTTGGATTATTGGAGGTATTATTGAGGTTTTAATCGATTTATTTTATTAGATTTGAGTTATGTGAAAATATGAGTTAGAATTTAATATTTAAATTAGAATTTGATATAATTTATAAAATCTAAGCTTGACATACATAATAGAAAATACTTTTGAAGTGTACCGACTATCAATTTAAATTAGAATTTGATATAATTTTATTTAAAATTGTACCATTGCTAAATTTTCATAGTTAATTTTTTAGAAAATTGTGAAAAATCCCTCCGCATGTAGATATCTTCCCATGTCCCATTTGACAATGAAGTTGTCAATAAGATCTTTTTTCACAATTATCCCTTCATTTTTTTCATTTTTCATCATTTTTACAATTTTTTCTCTTAAATAATACAAAAGACACTTATGCAAAAACCAACCAAACATCATTCACTTTACAAAAGTTATTTATCCAATCACCAATCCAAACACTCATCATTTTACCCAATCTTACTTTTTTCTAATTTAAGATTCCATAAGTCAAAGTAAAAATAAATCACTTATCCAATCTTCAATCCAAACACTCCCATAATCAGTACCATCATCATACCATATGTAAAAAAGTGGAACAAAATATCGCTATAATGTAGTAACTATTAATTGATGTGAGTATCCATTTTTTCCCCAATGAATTTCTGTATAATTGCACGGAAGTTGAGGCTAGATGAATTAAGAAAAAAAAGGTAAGATGTATCAAATTATAATCCTAAGCTTTTGTAGGCCAAGAATACATCTTTAAATGATTTCCACCACCTGAACTCCGGGGAGTATAAAATTTAGATAAGCAATTAGCAAGATAATTATGCACTCTGATTGAGCTCCAAAAAAAAGTTGCACCAAAATTCATGGATGCCAGTTATGGAGTGCTTGCTGCATCAACCACTGCTATGATTGCCTGCCCATTGATATGTTTATTATATTGACTGCATCATTATTAAGCTGCACAACAGGTTATAGATTATATACTAATCAGTCATAAAGTTTTGGTTGGATTGATGATTCAAATCCTAAACCCCTGAAATTGAGATAGATGAAAACCAGCCCACTTTTCATGTTTAGATTGCGCAGAAACAGGAAAAGAAAATGTTTTGATCCATGAGAAGTATTCAATGTGTAATTTGCATACCATCTGAACCTGCTATATATCCTAAACTCTTTAACTCAATTTGCCTGTTCATTTATAGCCATTTTGATTTCTTTGAATTTGGCCTGTTAATTTCTGTCTAGAATAGAATCATGCATTTTTTATATACCATAGTGATGTGAAAACTGGGAGTGTTTTTAATGAAACCTACCCAACGAAATCCTTCCTTCTCTTGAAGAGCAGCACCTATGATGCTCTCGCCAAGATTAGCAATTTGGGAAGCTAGCACACATATAATCGCTTCATGTGTATTAACCTGTTATTCATAATCAAGAAATAAATCAGAGTTCTTTAGCTGACTGTTTCACAGGCACAAGAATAGAAATTTCAGTTAAGGGGATTTGAGTGGATAGAATATGAAAAAGAATTGTGAAAGCATGCAGGGTAAGGAAAAAAGTAGGCAAAGAGAGACTGGGGCCACAATGTGGCCTGGTCCTCTGCATATCCAAAAGAGACGCTCCCTTTTAAAAAAAGGGGAAATTCAATCAAACACCACAATGAAGCCACAGGCCATACAGAATCCATATCCATATGATTATGCCTGAAATATGAGGATTAAAAGCTAAAATGATCCACAAATATCCTTCAGTGCAAAAGGCTAAATGTTTACAAATGTCCTTCTGACAAGAGAGGCGATGGGAAGTCCCAAGTTTCTTACAGTTTGCTTTTTGGGGTCACAAGCCTTATCTTGTAGTTAAAGCAAACCATTTGAGCACAGTTTCAAACAACCATTCTTAATGCCCTGGCAAAACTCTCCTTGTACACTCTTATCAGGCACATAACACTAAAAAAAGGGAGAGGTAAAGTAAAAATTCCTATGAAGAACAATCACAATCTTAGTTTGTGTCCGAAAGAGTTTATCCTCATATATCTAACCAAAAGTTGGTTCATGCCAGGTAATCCCCATACATAATATATATCTATATTTACACAAATTAACACATGACATGCATCTAACTTAAATGTTCTTTCAATTCCGGACTCCTACCCAAGTTACCTACTGATCAGATACCATTTACCAAAAACAGAGGCCAAAAATGATGGAAACTAGCTACAGTGTGAGATGCTAAATGCATGCTGCCTTGTTTCTTGCCCCTTTAATTCTTTAACTTTTGAAATGCAGAGCAAGACGTGGAATATGGTCACAACCACGTGATTAACTCAAATGCATGTGAAGAAGAACAAAGCGACAATTTTGAGAAACCCCATTGACGGAGGTGAGTTTTCCATCTGAATGGATTATGAACGGAAAAATTTCTGATTGTTTTAACTAAGAAATCCATATACAGCAGTTGGATAATTGCAAGCCATCTCCTTGACATGTTTGTCCCTCTTTTTTACCATTTAAAAGGCAAAAACAGATTTAAATCCATCCAGGCTTATAGATGTCAATCAAATACATTTCTGATACCAAACACCGATACCTATTGCTATGAAAAATTATTTGTTTTATTTTGCTTAGCTCCACCCCAAGGAAAAAAGTGCCTAAATATCCTCAACTACGATAGAAGGATGTCAAATCTATGGGCATAAAAAAACAGTGGGTGATAGAGAGTTAGAGAATAACATAAGAATCACGCTTCCAGATTAAAGCTTGTGAAGGGGTGACATGGTTTCTGAACCTGAATCAGGATCACATGGCTTGAAGCCAACAGCATAATCCCCCAAGTAAAAATTTATTTTGATTTCTCTCTATACAGAATTATTCTGAAAATGTTTGTCCACAATATAAGAAACAACATTCACCTAACCATAATCACATGCAAGTGTCGGATATTAGTATAATACCTCGCCCATTAGATAACTCACAAAAGCTAGAAGCATGGATGCTAGAAATTCCTGCAAAGGTTCCAACAACACTTACAGCTCCTTCAGTTCCTCTTGGAACTACCTTGAAATTCGTAACCAGATACCTGGAAGTTTGCATGAAAAATGTTGGTGAAGGGACTGCAAATAAAACATAAGATAAAAGTAAATAGTACTATTTAGAAGAACATAGATCGTAAAATACCAGAGTTTTTATTCAGTATAAATTCAGACCACTGATGATCTTTGGTTGTCACGTTAAATACACAACCAGCATATACCCCAGACAAGGCACTAAAATTCAAGGTAGCTAGCAAGTAGAGTTATATTTCAACAGCGCTTTATGAAAATGAAAAGAGTGGGGAGGAGCTGTGTATTCAAACAAAGCTAACAATCAAACGTTTTAAAAGCCTCAAGAATACTCTACAATTTAAACCAGACCAATGAAAAACATCAAAGGAACATAGTGGGCTTCAAAAATTTCTAAAGACATTAAGATTCATCCTTTTCAAAATAGTTTAAGACAACTTTTATCACTTACGTTGTTTTGCCATATGCTTTCCCTATTTCACTTGAAACCGTGTCGTTCAACTTGGTACAAAAACTGGCAACAAATCCAAGACGCCAAAGTTGAGAACATGCCTCTCCCCCAATTCCAAAAATAGAAAGAAAGCACAAAAACAACCAGCAACACTGGATCCAATAACACTGCTAGGGACCTCTTCTTCCTTTTCTTTTCTCAGCAACACCTTGGGACTCTTTCTGCGCCAACTTGACCTTTGTTGCAGCTGTACCCTAATAAGGCTTTAACATTTAACCCCAACAAAGAAGTCTAAACCCCAGAAGCCAAAAGACCTGACCCCATAATCAGAATCACATTGATAGAACTCAATAAATAATCAACGAGACATGAGTTTCAGCTTACAATTATGAAATAGGTAGCGACAAGAAGGAACCCAGAAGGGCCAAATGCGCGCCAAGTGAGTGTTCCGAGCAGCAAAGCAGCACCGATACCAGATAGTGACAATCCAGTGACAAGTATCGGAGAGCCCACGATAAAGATCAGGACATTGCAGAGAAGAGAGGATCCCAAGTAGCGGAGACGACTGGATCAGACTCATTACAGCATCTTGAACAGTGTCTACATGGGAAGAAGCCTGCATATTTAGGAGTCTAATCTAAGTTTCAAGGGAATAGAGCGAAGACGAGGATTTATAAACAGGGTTTTTAAGAAGAGGGCGGGGTGTGTTGGCAGTAGAAGGAACGTCGGAGTTGCAGAGGAAGGG